>OX336395.1:143461484-143816484 GCA_946902985.2 Meconema thalassinum
AAACTGACCAAAAAAAAGCCATGTAGCATGCTGGTAGTTGAGTGAGTTGTTATATTGACCGATAGGTAGCAGGCTGGTAGTTGAGGAGTATTGCTATCGACCACTAGATAGCATGCTGGTCGTTCAGTGAGCGAGTGTTGAAATGGAGCGCTAGGTAGCATGCTGGTCGTTCAAGTAGTTCTCATAGTCACCGCTAGATAGCGGCAACATACTTTGCGTGTCGCATGCAGCTATTTAACAAAGTTTTACCTCATAAAAACGTGCTCGTATATGCTTTGTACAAAAATTGAATATACAATTAACCACTAAGTGTTTAGAACTAACATGTATAGCCTTGTGTAGGGAATATTGGGGTCCTTAGCAAGAAAGAGTGCCTAACACACATGAGTGTACAGCCTTTTGATATGCAGTAAGTACCTGATAACCTTTGAGTAGGCCATAAGAATATTTTCAGTTGACTACTACCTGTCACAGTGTTTACATTGTGAAAGACCGTTGAAGCAACCAGTCTTTAGCCTTGTCATAAGCAGTGAACAGCTGTTACCCTTAACCAGGGGCATATTAGAGGACCCTTATCAAGAATATCATCAGTTGACTACCACCATTCACAGTGACCACATCGTGAAAGACTGTTAAAACAACTATTGTACAGCCTTGTACTACTCAGTAAGTAGCTGTGGGTCTTGACTATTGTATATTAGAGAACCCTTAGCAAGTATATAATCAGTTGACTACTACTTGTTACAGTGTTCACATCGTGAAAGACCGTCTCACTGTCCAGTATACAGCCTTGTCATACGCTGTAAAGAGCTGTTGGTCTAGACTAGGGGTATATTAGTGGACCCTTCACAAGAATATCACCAGTTGACTACTACCTCTCACGGTGTTCACATCGTGAAAGACCGTCTCACTGACCAACCTCTAGCCCTGTGATACGCAGTAAGCAGCTGTTTGCAGAAATCAACAATCATAATGGAAGAAGCCATTCCTAGCTATATGTGTAAAGAGTGTGGAAAGACTTTTCTTCGAGACTATCATAGGAAGCGACATGAAGTATCGTGTGGTGAATTTCATGAGTGCAAGACCTGTGGTAGTACATTCAACAATGCCTACAATGGACGTCGTCATGAAGAATGTTGTAATGTTGTGTCAGAAACTAAAAGACAAAAAGCAGAGCCTACAAAACATTACCTACTGTCATTGGTCCCTGATAAAAATGGACTTATTGAATATGAGACATCTTTTGGAGGTCGACTTAAATCCTATTTCATTCGTTGCGATACGTGCAAGGATTTAAATTCATACCTTAAAGAGTCCAAACAGCAAATAATACAAGCTATGCAGAAAGAACTAGCAATGCACAAGTCGATAAAAGTTAATCTTGTGGCTGAATGTAGATTCATTCATACATCTACCAATGAAATTACAGATCGTGCATTTAAAACACGAAATCAGGCCCTATTTTTAGAAACGGACTTAAGTAGTTTCTTGGAAACACAATTTACAAAGTTAACTACGGAAATGGAGGAATCTGAGCTAAAAGGCAGTAATTGGGCTTTGTTAGCAGTGGAAGGAGTACGATTGAAAATAAATAAGTACAATCCCTTGCGTGGAAGCACATATATTCCATTACCAGCAGCTATACAAGCAAGAAAAGCCTGCATTAATCCTGAAAATTTGAATGATGAAAAGTGTTTTATGTATGCCATTTTAGCAAAACTGGTTAAAAAGAATGCTCATCGCATTAGTAAATACAAGGACCTGGACAACAAGTATGATTTTTCTGTAATATCGTTTCCTACATCGCTAGTTGACATTCCCAAATTTGAAAAAGCCAACGATATATCCATTAATGTATTTGGATTGGAACAAGACAACAAATTGTTCCCTCTAAAGGTTGTGGATCAAGAGATGCAAGACCATCGCGACCTCCTTCTGCTAAGTTCATCATCCGGCCAGAACCACTACGTCTTTATCAAAGATTTTGATAAACTAGTAAGACATCAGATTACCCGCTATGAACATAAAATATATACGTGTAAACGGTGTTTTACACACTTTGATAATCGATATGGTCAACAAGGAATAGAAAAATTGAAAGAACATAGAGCTTTGTGCGTCCAGCATGACATTGCTAGGGTTGAAATGCCTATTAAAAACCCCATTGTCAAATTTTTAAACGTTGAAAAAATGCTGAGAATACCTTACGTTATCTATGCAGATTTTGAAAGTATACTCTTACCCTATCAAACATGTTTACCCAATCCTAAAGCAAGTTATACAGTGCCATACCAGAGTCATGTTCCTATGAGCTTTGGTATATACGTTAAACCCTCACCTGCTGTGGAACACATAAAGACAAACCTTCCAAGCCAACCTCTTATTTATCGTGGACCTGACGCTGCAGAAAAGTTTATGGACTGTTTGATTTCAATAGCTAATGAAATTGATCGCCTTTACAGCTTAAATGTTCCAAAGGCTTTAACTGAGGATCAAGAAGCAGAGTTCCAATGTTCTGAAACCTGTTATTTGTGTCAAAAACCATTTACCCAACAGGACTGGAAAGTTCGAGACCACTGCCATATTACAGGGGAATACCGTGGAAGTGCTCACAATAACTGTAATTTGAGGTGTAAAACACGAAACCCCGTTCCTGTGTTTCTACATAATATGAGTGGCTACGACGCAAATTTCATTGTAAAGCAATTGGGATGTACTACTGAGAGAGTGGATGTTATCGCTAACTCCAAAGAAAAGTACATTTCCTTTACCAAATATGTAGGAAATGTTAAGCTTAGATTTGTGGATACGTTTCGGTTAATGCCGAGTAGTTTGGAAAACTTAGTTTCCAACTTAACATCATACCCTGAAACAGACAAGTACTATGGAAAAGAAAATCCAATGCTCATGACTCGTAAAGGGGTATTTTGTTATGACTACATTGACTCATGGGAAAAGTTAAGTGAAACGTGTTTACCTCCAAAAGAGGCATTCTTTAACAAATTAAGTCAAGAAGATGTTAGTCAAGAAGACTATGAACATGCCAAAAGTGTCTGGAATCAGTTCAACATTAAAACTCTAGGGGAATATAGTGACCTCTACCTAACTTCAGATGTACTCCTTCTTGCAGACAGCTTTGAAACCTTTAGAAACAAAACACTAGAAACACACCGAGTGGATGCTGCACACTTTTTTACTTCGCCTGGTTTAAGTTTCGAGGCAATGCTCCTTTACACAGGCATTGAACTGGAATTGCTACAGGATTACGATCAGATTCTTTTAATCGAGTCTGGAATACGTGGAGGCATATGCCAGGTGTCTCATCGGTATGCTGAAGCTAACAATAAATACATGGAAACCTATGATTCTGAGAAACCATCGCAGTTTATTACCTATGATGATGCCAACAACCAATACGGGTGGGCTATGTGTCACTCCCTTCCTTATGGTGGATTTCAGTGGGTTTCTCCAGATACTGTTGATCTAGAAAAACTAAAGAAAGACGATCCTGTGGGATACATTCTAGACGTTGATGTTGATTACCCATCTGACCTTCATGATCTACACAACGATTTACCTTTCCTACCAGAGTGTACACAACCTAAGGATTCGTCTCTGAAAAAACTAATTCCTCATCTTGGAAATCGAAGGCGATATGTTGTTCACTACATGGCATTAAAACAGGCTTTAGATCATGGAATAAAATTGATAAAAATTCATCGTGTGTTAAAGTTTAAACAAAGACCTTGGTTAAAGGCATACGTTGATTTTAATAACAACCTTCGAAAACAAGCCAAAAATGATTTTGAGAAAAATCTGTACAAATTATTCAACAATGCCATTTTTGGGAAAACAATGGAAAATATCCGTAAAAGAATAGACATACGTCTTGTGACTGACAGCAAACAGGCAGAAAAGCTAATAGCAAAGCCGACATTTATCGACAGAACAATTTATGGCCCTAACCTAGCTGCTTTCCACATGTCTAAACGTAACATTGTATTCAATAAGCCTATATATATTGGAATGTGTATACTGGATATTTCAAAAACTCTCATGTATTCCCACCACTATGATGTCCTGCTACCCTATTATGGAATGAACAATCTTAAACTCATGTATATGGATACCGACTCGTTCATTTATTTGGTTAACACCCCAGATGTATATCAAGACAAGTTGGATTTCCTAGAACACCTGGACACATCAGATTATCCTACTAATCACATATGTTACTCTACATCAAACAAGAAAACGTTGGGGAAATTTAAAGACGAGGCTTGTGGACAAATTATAAAAGCATTTGTTGGACTTAGAGCTAAAATGTACGCATTAGACATAAATGGTAAAGAAATCAAAAAGATTAAAGGTATTAACAGAGGTGTTGTCAAAAATTGTATAAGCTTTCAAGATTATAAGGATTGTGTCATGAAAAACAATGTAAAAAGAATACCCATGAACATTATCGCTTCTAAACAACATGACATATCATCTATAAGACTAAACAAAATTGCTTTGTGTCCTGGTGATGATAAAAGAGTGATTGATGCTGATGGTATAGGTACACATGCCTATGGTCATTACTCAATCATTAACCATGCTTAACGAGTTAAGTTATGAATATCAAAATCTTCTGCCTGCAACTAGCAAATACATAAAACAAAACAATTTAGGAAATAAAACAATAGCACTACAAAAATAAAAACAAAAACAAAATAAGAAATGGCATTCATAATCAAAAATAAATAAAATAGAAAACAAAATAAAAACAAGTGTACAATTTATAACAATAAGGAATATATATAAAAATGTATTATGTGTAAATAGTGTACATGTATTTAAAATAAAAAAATATTGTACCGTATGGAAACTGCTTGTACATTTTTATTACTACTCACCTCTCTCCACTCCTAATGCAAAATGAACATGTAAAACACAAATTGGAAAATCCATGTTTCCATATTGACAAAATAAAAAAAACCATTAAACTGAAATTTTAAAAACTGTAAATGGGAATTTGGTAAATTGACAAATGTGTAAACAACAAATTGGAAAATCCATGTTTCTATATCATGAAATTGAAAAACTTTAAACTGACATTTTAAGAACTGTAAATGGGAAATTGTGAAATTGATAAATGTGTAAACAACATAATGCAAAATCCATGTTTCCATGTTATGAAATTGAAAAACTTAAAACTAACATTAAAAAAAATGAAAATGGGAAATTGGAAAATTGTCATATGTGTAAACAAAAAAATGAAAAAAAAAACGGTTGGGGTAGTTATCATATTGTACAGTAACCTATAAAACTAGCATAAGGATAGTTGCTTGTACCCTTATATACTTTGTGTATGTGCATTAGCCTTTGAATTAGCTTAAGTTAGGTTTGGCAAAGTTAGGTTTGGTGAGGTTAGGTATGTGACCTAGTAGTTTACTCTTTTCGGAAAATGTAAAAAGTAAAATCTAAAATCAAAAAATCTTAAATTTAAAATGTAAAATCTAAAAAAAACTAACATCTAAAATACAAAAAATCAAAAATGTAAAATGTAAAATCTAAAAAATGTAAAATGAAAAAATCAAAAATCTAAAATGTTAAAACATAAAATCTAAAATCTTTAAATGAGGTTTCTGTGGGTTAGGTTAGGTTAGGTTATAACTAAGTTTATTATTTGTGCTCTCTCATTTGCTCTTACATTTTTGCTCTCACTTTGAAGTTTGGTTATGTTATGTTAGGTTAGGTTAGGTTAGGTTAGGTTAGGTGTGGTTAGGTTATAACTAAGTTTATTATTTGTGCTCTTACATTTGCTCTCACTTTTTTCTCATACTTTTTGCTAAATTTTTTTCGCTTGCAATTTTAAATTAGGTAGGTTACGTTAGGTTAGGTTAGGACAGGTTAGGTGAGGTTAGGTTAGGTGAAGTTAGGTTAGGTTATAACTTAGTTTATTATGTGTGCTTTCACATTTGCTCTCATATTTGCTTTGACTTTGAAGTTAGGTTAGGATAGGTTAGGTTAGGTTAGGTTAGGTGAAGTTGGGTTAGGCAGAATTGTTGAGGTATGAATCAAAAGCCAGCTCTTGTCAGTTTTGCCTCACAAGGCTGAGTGTACCCCGTTCCACTCATGAGACCAGAAATTAAATTTCTTGGCAGAGCCGGGATTCGAACCTCAGGAATGACCTCCAAGAATGCTAGCCACTACACCAAGAAGTGGACAATATAAGGCTGGTCTTGATTATACATGATCAATTAACAATTACCTAATAATAATAATAATAATAATAATAAATATTCCATTTGACAACTACACGGCCGACCTCTCCCTGTGACGTAATCCACGGTCTCAGGCCGTGGCGGCCATTTTGCCCAATAGCCCCTGTGCCAGCTCTGAATGACACCTCCATAAGAATAACATAGAGTGATTGCGCGCGGCGGCCATCTTGCCCCTGTGCCAGAACCGCTCTTTATTACCTACTAATACAGAATTGTATTCAAAATGTTATCAGTGTTTAAGGTATATAAGTTATATGTGTGTCAAGAAATGTCAGTGTGTGAAATGGGATTAATCAATATGGATTAAACACAAAAAGTGGGCGAGATGAAACATCGTTGGAAAATACGGTCGATGACCGTCATATTATGTAAGTAGCCATTTCATTATGTTATGTGTTGGGGAATATTTGTGTACAATCCACCTGAGAATGAGAAATAGGGGTGTTTTTGAATAACAAATAACAGAATAATAGCACGATCTGAACGATAAAAATTGAGAAAGTATAAAATGATTATGTGAAATGAATAAATCCCTTAGAGGAAATGTATGAAATAAAATATCTGTGTATTTGATAAATGATTGAATTATATGAAAGCAAGCGTAATAATAATAATAATAACAATTATATAAATGAAGATTAAGTTGAATTATATGAAAGTAGTAGCTTTTGAGCTCCTGTAAAAGAATAAATACATGTTGTGAATACATGGTCTTAAAGTATAGCGATTATTGTCACGGAAGAGGATTAATATAAAATTGAGATGTAGATCAAATGTTGATTTTGAATTTATCAGTTCTTTGAAAAAAAAAACTTGGCCGTAAAGTAATGTATAGCGCATGTCGCGCATTGAAGTAATTTGTCACGTTAGGAAGGCGTTGAACCTAAATCTACTTGGTAAATTAATTATGAGGGGCAGTTGATTGCGGTAATTGAGCTATGATAAATCCTCCATATAGTGACGTGATCACGAGGCCGTTGTGTGTATTTTATAAAAGGGTGCTATTTATTGTATTATGAGTGCAGGTTAGACAAAGGTCGCCCTAAGTCGCGGATGTTGTAAAGTCCTCCAGTATGGGATATGGTTCCCGAGGCAGTGAAAGAATCGAACCCAGGTTCGTTTGTGTGAAGCCCCTAAATATTGTTGTTGTATTGAATTATTCTTACCCATCAATGAGGACACTTCATAATTAATAAATGCCAAGGTTACGAGAATGGTCTATGAGCCTAAATAATGTTGTTAAAATAAATGAATGAAAAGCCAGGTCTGTTCAAAGAACTGCGCATAAGAAATAGCTGTTTAAAGCAGAGTGTAGCCCGTCTCTGAGGGCAAGACTTGGGGTTCCTGCTCCCGGACAATAAATCACGCTGAGTGGTGCGGTCCGACCTTTACTATTAACGGAAGTGCGGTAGGTCGGGTGACCGTCTGTTTGAAGTAATAATACACCATGAGTGTTTAGAGTTTGTTAATGACCCGGAATTCGAACCGAGGTTCTTGTAGATGAAAGATACCGCTTGCAAGTTCAGATCGTTGCTTTCTTATGAGATAATGGTCTTTTAAGACAAATAATAATAAATCCCTAATGTAATGTTATATGATGTAGGAATTCACGAGTTCAGTGAAGACAATTAGATTTCGGGAGTGATCTTAATTTTTGACATGTTCAAGTAGTCTTCTATAACTCGGGAGTACACAAGTGTTTTCCCAATCACTGTAGTGAATTTGTTAACTTGAGAGAGGTGGTAACATGAGAACATTGTGAAAAGCCCAAAAATTTAAGTAAAGGAGTAACAGTACTTTAATAAGAATTACATATTGTTTTGATTATAAGATACTCATATAATAGGAAGTGAGGTGTTGTATAAGAATAACACAGAGTATATAAAAGTATTGAGCTATTGGAGCTCTTGATTTTATGGAATTTTAAAGGGATACTTTATGGAAGTGAAAAGAGATGTAAGTTTGTTGGTTTATAGGAAACCATTTATTATGATTTAACCTTTGTTTATTTATGTATTCCTTGTTCACTCTGAACAAGTTAGAAGTATTGGTCAGTATTTTATTTGTTTACTTTGTTGTAGCGCCATATATTTGGTTAATTAAATGTTTTATAGTAGGAGTTGATTTGTTTATTTATTTATTTATTTATTTATTTTGGAAGTGTATCCTCTATTTAATCCAAAATATGTAAGTCACAGAGTGGGAGAACATACCATAACCCCGAAAATTCCGATTTGAGCATTGCTGGCATACTGTGATTTGCATATTTCATGCTAAATGGGCACAATACACATAGCAAAATAATCAAGTTACTAAATCACAATATGCGAAACCTTTTTTGAGCATTGTATAAGTATAGTTTGTTTATTAAGGGTTTGTGAATTATTTATGAGTATTATGTTCGTGTATAGGCCTACCAATAAGAATAACACAATATGATAAATAAAATAAATTAGAGCATGCACTTGAATTCTATTATGCATATGGTTACATATCTCAGTGGAGCCTTGGTCGTACAGTTGTTACACTTTAGCCTGCCTACTCCCGCCGGGGTCATTGTGATCATAACTAATACGTGTAGGCGGCAGCACGCCGGCCTCTCACCGCTGGGTCCGTGGTTCAAATCCCGGTCACTCCATGTGAGATCTGTGCTGGACAAAACGGAGGCAGACAGGTTTTTCTCCGGGTACTCCGATTTTCCCTGTCAAAATTTCATTCCAGCAACACTCTCCACTATCATTTCATTTCATCTGTCATTCATTTAATCATTGCCCCAGAGAAGTGCGTCAGGCCTCGGCAGCCGGCACAGTTCATATCCTCGCCGCTAGATGGGGGGCTTCATTCATTCCATTCCTGACCCAGTCGGAGACTGGAAGCAGGCTGTGGATTTTCATTCATTTACTTATTACTCATATTATTTATACATTGCACATGGGCAGTACCATTTCTGTGAGCTGTACCTGTGAGCAGGATGTGATTGAGAGAATTGGCGCAGCCCATGCAGCATATGGACGATTAGCGCACCGGGTCTTCATGTATAAAGATCTGTCCATGAGTACAAAGCTTATGGTGTACAAAGCAGTAGTCATTTCTACATTGTTGTATGGCTGTGAAACGTGGACCCTTTACCCACGCGATCTTAGGAAGCTTGAGCGCTTCCACCTACAAAAACTTCGATCAATCCTGAGGATTAAATGGGAAGACCGCATTACCAATATTGCTGTTCTGGAAGAGGCTCAAATCAACAGCATTGAATCATCCATAATAGGTCAGCAATTTAGATGGATTGGTCATGTCCATCGGATGGATGATGTGAGATTACCTCGTCAAATGCTATATGGTTAGTTATGCTATGGCACCAGACCTCATGGTGGTCCTAAGAGGCGCTACAAGGACCAATTTAAGCAGACCCTGAAATTGACAAACCTTGGACATGTTGGCTGAAGACTGCTCAACTTGGCGCCGTACCATCTCAGATCGGGGATCGACGCATACATGAAGAGGCCAATCGTCAAGCTAGGAAACTTCGAGCAGCCCTACCACGTCCTCCTCCAGCAATACTATGTGACTTGTGTGGACGCTTGTTCCATGCCAGGATTGGACTCTTTAGTCACCGTAAACACATCCACAAACTGGACTGAAGGAAGAAAATTTATACTCGGATTCGGGTTAAAGCCGATGATGATGACATTGCACCCCACACAGTCATTGGACAAATTCATGTTGACCGACCGAAGAGTTACAACTGACAGTCTTTGTATAGGCAACACTGAAAGAATGGCTTCAACAGTTCACGAACAAGATGCATTATTTAAAAATAAATGTGACAATATATTTCAATAGACGGTCTGTTTTGGTGCAAAAATACTGCAAGTACTCATTTTCTGGGGCGAGGCAGTTCCGCTTTGCAGTCACAATGTTTCCAGCAATTGAAAATACTCCTTCGGCGCTGTAGGTGGTCGCGGGGAATATCAAGTATTTTGTCGCTAGTTTAGCGGGCCTTGGATATATTGTTTATTCATTTTCCACCTGTGAAAAAGGGTGAGTATGCAAGTCAGGCGGTGGATTCTCGGATAGACGTCCAGTTCGTATTTTGCAATGATTGCAATATTTACGCTGCATCTACAAGATTTCCTATTTTTTACCGCGCTTTTTATAACTGCCCTACCATGAGATCATTGAGTTTTTGTCGAACATGCCTAAGTGTTGACTTTAGACATGCCTTCGTTCGTAAGACGTCACATTTGTATCTTTGGAGTCGAAATTTAATGTTTTACGGACGGTCAATACCCAATTGTCAAATGGGTGATTCCCTAATCCTGAAAAATACTTTTTACATTAATAAATACAATTGGATGACCAGTTTCGATCGTCAAGCGATCATTAGATCTTTACACTTCGGCTAGTAATCTGTGTCGACAAGTATGGGTTATGATATTTACAATACATACACTTATTTAGTTGCAGTAGTAATTCATCTAGCACAAATAGTAAAGATATGTTATTTTTTGTTGAGATACTGATAGTTGTGATTGATCTTCAAGTTTGCTTGCCTAGTGCCATTATGTGATTGTTATTAAATGGTCAGGTTATTGTGTCAGCATAATCGTCCTCACGCTGTGCACAAAAAAGGACCACACATCGCTCAATCTGCTAAGTGCACCATTTAATAACTATCAGTATCTCAACAAAAAGCACATATCTTGACTAGTTTGCTAGTTTAATTGCTACTGCAAATAAATAAGTGTATATATTATAATTATCATTGCATACTTCTCCACATACTGTAGATTTAATAATCTACGTGTAAATGATCTGATGATGATCACTTGACGGTCGAAACTAGTTATCCAAGTGTATTTATTAACATCATGTAGTATTTTTTCAGTATAAGCGAACAAATTTCGATTTCTAAGGCAAACCTGAAAAAGGGCTTCCAACACGTTAATCCTTGGAGTGAAGTTAAATGAAACTTCAAAGCGGGCGTTGAGCAGTGGCTAGCATTCTTAGCTGTCACCACAGAGGTTTGGGTTGGATTCCCGGCTCTGCCAAGAAATTTAATTCCGGTGTGGGGGCTGGAACGTGGTACACTCAGCCTCGTGAGGCAAAGCTGATAAGAGGCAGGTTTGATTCATACCTCAGTCATCCTGAAAGTGATTTTCCATGGTTTCTCATTTCTACTCCAGCCAAATGCCGGGATGGTACATATTTTAAGGCCACGGTCGGTTCCTACCCTTATTCTACCTGAATTACAAATACACTCACTGGTACAGACATCGCAGTGACACATGTTATCAGACAATTCTTAAACACACCCCAGTACACGCGGATACTTGACCACGATGTTGCAAAGCCCCTACAAGAATCAAAAACATCATCCATCATGGGACTGCCCCGGCTAAACATGTCGAGTGATTGCATTAAGAAACCAAGTTGTGTCATAGTTTGTTGATTCTGTGAGAGCGTAGTTAAAAATGCGAAATACATTTATTAATCGACAAAACAATTAAAAAACGATTAATCGATTAATCCATTATTCGAATAACCGATTAATCGATTAATCGATTTTTCTGAAAACCGATTAATTGACTATTTGATTAATCGATCAATCGTTATTCACGATAATTAATCGATTATCCGGTTTTGATTAATCGATTAATCGAAATCTGAAATTAATCGATTAAAAGGAACAGCCCTACTCAAAATACAACATGTCGTACATGAATTACATAATTTGAAAGTTGACAATGTAGCCTATATTGGATCAACCATTGTAGTTACAATCCCAAACACAAAGACAAAATCGGCACGAACCTTTGCGGTAACAAGAAAAAACGATGAAATATGCATGGAATTTAGGAATCTACGTCCAGAAGTTTGCCACACCATCCTTCTAGCCTATATACATTACCGACATGGAAAAAGTGCACCGTCCGTAAGGTTTGCATAAACAAACTGCGGAATATTGCAAAAAAAAATAGCACTGTACCTTGATATCCCTAACCCCAATTTCTACACAGGGCATTGCATTCGTAAGATTTCGCCAACAATTTTATCGAATGCTGTTGTTGGCATGAATACTCACAACGTCAGGGAGGAAGCAGCCGTATGACATTAGATCCACGGAAATTATAGTCCAGCTCTCTGTTCAGTAAAGGGATTTCTTATGCGAAACTTTTCCGTCAGATGTCGTGACGGTTCTATTTGGGACTCAATTGATTTGCCGTCCGTTGACATTCCATACGCATCGAATTTGAAGAATAACTAGTTGATAATACGATACATTTTAATTTTAAAGCGTTTGTAACAGCCTATTTTGTGTTATTTGACCAAAATAACAAAATGATTCAACATAGTACCTGTACGCTATCTGTTGGTGCTACTTCAGGATAAACAATGTTTCAACGCTTTGGAATTCGTTATTGGGTAGACACAGCTGTTGGCCTCTCACCAAGGTGGACCGGGTTCGATTCCCGGTCAATGCATGTGAGATTTTCGATGTGAAATGCCATGTCCTGTGGTTCGGATTCCACGGAAAAAGGATGTCCCGTGGCTCATAATCACACGATTAACGGTCACGTAAAACTACAAGCTTCCTTTTTATTGGGTAAACAGCAAATGTTGAGCCCACACAATTCCCAAGAAGAAGAAGAAGAAGAAGAAGAAGAAGAAGAAGAAGAAGAAGAAGAAGAAGAAGAAGAAGAAGAAGAAGAAGAAGTCAACCGACAGAATCTCGACAGATATTTATGAATATTTATGTTAGAACATATAACAAGGTTATACTTATCGTCGAACATAAACAGTCGTATGCAACTCGCCTATAATGGTAATTAAGACACGAGTATGTTTATAAAACAAGCGAAGCGAGTTTCCACTATAGGCTCGTTGTATAATGTACTATTATGTTCGACCATGTCGAAATGTAAACATTATGTGTCGGAAAACTGTATCATAATGAGGCTCATTATAACACTATGTTTCATTATGAAACAGTTTCTCCACCAATCAGAGCTCAAGAAACAGTTGTGTGACCAATTACGTAAGGATACCTTCGCGCATGCACTCAAAATCCAACATGTCTATATTATTTACCGAAAGTGCACCGTCCATATGTTCGCGTAAATAAACTGGCGAATATGAGACAAGAAATAGCACTGTAGGCCCTACCTTAATATCCCCAACTCCAATTTCTACACAGCGCATTGCTTTCAAACGACTTCGGTGACAGTTTCACTGAAAGCTGAATTTCACTGAATTGCCAAGCACACAGAGCGCATGCGTCGCTCGGTCAGAGAGCTTGGAAAACAGGGATATCTTACACAGCGCTTGCAATCCGATCACACAATTAGTGACTGAATCTCAACAGATATTTATGAATATTTATGTTAAAACATATAATAAAGTTATAATTATCGTCGAACATAAACAGTCGTATGCAACTCGCCTATAATGGTAATTAAGACACTCGTATGGAAATTATTAAACTCGCTTACGCTCGTTTTATAAACATACTCGTGTCTTAATTATTGCCATTTGAGCACTGTATTATTATTATACCATGATGTTTGAAGCCACAATAACAGTATTGAGGAATGCAAAGTATGTAGACCACAAGACCATCCCAGACGAGATTTGGCGAAAGGCGGACAGGTATATTAAGAGGATTGTATCGAAGACTACCGCAAGGTCATATTGGATGTGCCAGTACTTGTACAATGTCTAGCTACTAGGACATGGTCTGTTTGGTAACCGCGACCTTGGCGTGCGGTCTCCACTTCAATTAGGTCATGTTGTGATGGGGCATCTATCATGTTCCACAAGTAGGTGGATGGGTGGGTTGGATACACCTCACTCCCACTAACCTAATCAATAATTGGCAACGTCTTTCATAGCTTATTCTACAGAATAAACTGCTAACTATTTTAAAAATTTCAAACGCTCACTTCGATCACATGAGTACGACAAAAGAAATAAAAAACTTAATTTTCAAATTTCGCACAGCCGCCATCTTGAGGTTATGTAGAGAATTGAACTAAATTAGATGCCATTGCATTACAATGTGTATAAACAATTGCTGTACCAAGTTTCATTGCTTCCAAACTTCCAAGTTGGAACTCTGGATTAATGCTTCAAATCATAAATACTTTCCAACATTTCCAATATATCTGTTGTTATTGTCGTGTTCAAGTTACCCCATTTTGGGCTTATGGACGCCTTTCGTGTAACACTCCCATGTGTGATTGGTAACTTATGATAACCATTATGGCTTAGGAGAATCTTTGAGGCAACTCTCACTTGAACAATTGCAAAGTTTTAAGTTTTTTTCCCCACATGTAAACTTCTCTCACGCAATACCCTTTTCACTAAATAATTCACGTTTTTTAGTAGTGTTGTAAATCAGGGTGGAAAATAATTCAACAAAGGAGAGGGTGTGGGGGGGGGGGGGGGGGGGGGCAGCACCGATTTATTTATATACTAGGCACTATATTTAACGGTTTGCCCAGCGGAAGCTTAAAAGGCGCATGGACGGCAGGTGCCAGCCGCAATTCAGATAAGCCGAGGTCAACAGTGAAACTCCAAACACATAAGTTATGCTCTTCTCTGAAGTCTTAACTCGACACGACTCGACCGTTTGATGCTGGCTGACTCGCCAACTCGGAAACTCATTCCGACGCTAGCAATTTAAATTCTCACTGAATGGAGATTGTTGGAAGAAATGAAAACTTAAGACACTTTTAATGGGCGATGTATTTTGGATAGAGGTATGCTATCAACGACATTTCTGTAGAACTTTTCATATTGAACAATTCTTACAAGTGTAATATACAGATATTTTTAACGGTTTACCCAGCGTAAGCTTGAAAGGCGCACGGACGGCAGGCTTTTCTTTGACTCGATTCACTGAAATCGTTATTGCTCGGCTTTCTTTGGTCATAAATGAATGTTTTTCTACAGAAACCTCCCTCGAGAAATCATTTACAGAATGGTGAAAACCGCATCAAAATCCATCCAGTGGTTCTCGAGATTACCCGCTACATCCAAGAATCGGGGACTTGGTTTTATACTAAGTACAGTTACGATTATGTAAACAACATTATTCTCGTTATTTATTTATTTATTTAGTATGTTTTGACCCATACAGGATCACATAAAGCAAGTTATGTTCCGTTGCTGTTATTTTTCTTGTTCTTCCAGAATTCTTTCATCACGTCGCTATGTTTAGCTCGACGTTCGTCAGTCCATTTTCCCCTAGGTCTGCTGGGCTTATCTTCTGATGCAGCTTCCCAAGTGTAGATCTTATGTCTGAAAGTTTTGCGGTCTTCGATATCTGTGGGTGTGATGTTGGCGTTATTGAGATCAGTTTGGACTTGTTTAATCCAAACCGTTGTCGTCTTTAATTTTTGTGAGTACATCAATATTTTCTTTGTTAATCGGTTGTCATCTAGCCTCATAATGTGTCCATAAAATTTCAAGCGTCGTTTACGGAAATCGGTTTCAATATTTCAATATTTCTTGTTATTATTATTATTAATATTATTATTTCATTTGATAACCTGTGTGATTGTGTGTATTTTTAATTCAGGTGAGGGTTAGGAAGGAGGCTGTCGTGGCCGTAAGTTAGGAACCATCCCGGCATTTACCCGTAGTAGAAGTGGGAAACCACGGAAAACCACTTTCAGGATGGCTGAGGTTGGAATCGAATCAGCCTTTTCTCAGTTTTGCCTCACTAGGCTGAGTGTATCCCGTTCTAATACTCAAACCATAATTAAATTTCTTGGCAGATCTGGGAATCAAAACAGGACATTCAGAGCGACAGCCAAGAATTCTAGCCTCTGCTGGGCATTTCAATGTGAAACATTTACTAATGTTAATGAGTAATGCAATCCAACAATAACCAATACTTCGTCAAACTTCAAGGCTGCAATATTTGTGCAATACACGATCTAATAACTTAAATCCATCGTTGTTTGAGTAGGCCTGTTAGTATTTTGACTGGTGTGATGCAGATGTCCACGGCTCCCTGTCCTGAGTTAATCGTTTCATCTCTACATAGCTATCACACTTTACATCCGAGGCAATCTGTTTAACATATTCTAACCTTGGTCTACCCCTACCGTTCTTGTCCTCGACCCTTCCTTCCATAACAATAAGTTTGCTGTTTCTAGCTGTCTTATAATGTGTCTTACCAATCTATCTCTTCTCTTCATTAGCAGTCATCAGACACATCTCTCATCTCCCACTAGTCTTAATACCTCTTCAATTTTTAGCCTACTTTCGATTTTTGCAAAAAATGAAAGTAGACTTATGAGATCAACACAGGGCGAAAAAAGTGTGTCTGTCTGTGTGTGTGTATGTGTGTGTGTGAGTCTGTGTGTGTGTGTGTATGTGTGTGTGTGTCTGTGTGTGTGTGTGTGAGTGTGTGTACTCTGAATGTCTGTCCCCCCCTATCAATTCAAACACGGTGAAACCGAATTGAACGAAATTTGGTACAGAGGTAGCACTAGTAAAGGACACCTCAGTGTCATACTTTATATCGCCGCCATCTTTACCAAAACAGAATGGCGGCCACTCAAATGTTCAAAACGTAAAATCAAATTACGGCTAAACTAATCATCCGATCTCTACCAAATTTGGTGACAACATACCTTTATATAGGACGCGTCTTTCACCCAAAATTCAAGGTCATCGGCCATGCCATTTCAGGATGGCGGCCGTGTGAATTATGCAACCATTTTAATAAATAGCTTAAGACCCACCAATTCCGATTATCGAGCCTAGGGGGGTTTAAGCTATCCTGAAGGTCGTGATCCGTTATTTATTATAATTTAATATTATAATATTATACAGTATGAGTGGCTTAAAAGAGCTGAGCCGTTTGTGTCACACGACAAGATGGCAGCTGTCCTCATGTGCCTGTCTTATATTTCAGTAGTTTTAGTATGTTGTATGTGATATACCGTACTGATACAATAATATAAACTTTGTATGAAATGATCTTTAATGAAGATGTACTGCAGTGAAGAAATCGTTTATTTAAAGTCATTATTTGCCAACAGTTTGTATCTAATATGTCAGTTAAGAACACCTGACGTCATGGATACGGTTAGCTCTGGGCTAGCATATTAGTCTGACACGCAGTTGACTGGGGATCGAATACTGCTACAGTTAGGTTTTTTTTTCTTGAATTCTTTTACAAATGATGTGCACGAGCTTTTCCCACAGATACTGAATAAAATGTCATTTAGCTCAAAGGAGAGGATAAAGTATACACTCGTATATTAATAAAATCACAGTCCCAGCATCGCACATAAACAGAAGACATTAGAAAAAGGAGAATAGAAGAACTAGATACACGTTGTCATTAACCACAGCCTTCTTAATGCCTCTGTACGGTGCTGTCCTCTTGTGGGTTATGTGGGTAATATTGTTCCAAACATAACGCTGTGTAAATGCCTGAGCTGGCCTCCTGAAGAATGGCAATTTTGTAATACTGGTAGTTCAACTATTAGCCACGATCGCGCTCCGAATACCTTTAAACACTGCCAGCTGGATCGCCTCCCTCTTGGCTACTTTAAACTGCCTACTCATTCAACACCCATAGAACACTGCCATCGTAGTACATTACGATGGCAGTGCATAGGCGTACAAGATTGACGTCAGAAAAGTTGGATGGCGCAGCCACGCGGTAGAATGTTGAAGCTGTAACATTGTGACTGGTGAGGATTATTTTCATGGTGAAGCATTGATGTCGTGATGGAAACATAAAGGAATTTGTGAAATACGAGGAGGTACTGCTCTTTATACGGTTGCAAATCGTATAAAATGGGTACGAATTCTCCTCACTACATTCCTGTACAAAAAGTTCAGAGAGAAAGATGGGCTTCGGCGCTGTCAATTGGAAAACGTGTTACACGTTACAAGACAGTGTGCAGTCTGCATTTTTGTGAAGACGACTTCTTTCCACAGCGGAAGCACCGGTACTGTTAATTATTGATAGTTATTGTCTCTAATTTGTATTCACAAGGATTTAGCTTCATCAAAAATACTGATAAACGTGTAGCCTAATACTTCTGTGCCGTACATTGAACCGAATGTAATCCGCTCTTCGTAAACTTATTTTAGGGGTTCTTCCGATTGACAATAGTCGAATGGTTAGAAAACTTAAGAAAAATGCTGTTCATAGCCTTAATTTGCCAGAGAATTTATATTCTTGCCTTTGAACAGCAAGTATGTAGCTCAATATTTGCAATATTTTAAGTATGATTTGGCTTAAATTGTGTTTTGTCTATGATCTTCTTACTGTTGAATTTAGTTAATTAATGTGTCAAATCTTAGTTTTAAGTACGGTACCGGTTTGGTGACCCATCATCCCAGGCAGGCCGGTAACACCTATACTATTCAGGCAGATAGGTCACTTAGTCGTAATTTAGAAGTTATAGTGATGTTAAGTATGCATATGCGGTAATTTAGCTGGAGACCTGATCGGCCTAGGCTATTCTAACTTTAATTAGTTCCCATTTCAGGGTTTTTCAGTTTTGAGTGCGAATAGTTGGTTTGAAAGTTGTACAACAGTAAGGAGAGTATGTTTTGTATAGGTTTTAATTGGTATTATGGTTTATGTCGAGCTGGGGAGTGAATTTGATTTGGCTTAAGGTGTAGTTTTTGATCTGTTCCGTTTGCTTATTACAAGTTCAAATGGAGACTCCAGCTTTGTTAAATATCTGTATTTTAAATATCTAATTAAATATATTGATAAAGAGGATGCCTCCATTTTAACTTGCCCGTGGCAAGAGATTAATACATTTATATTCTTGCCTTTGAACAGCAAGTATGTAGGTCAATATTAGCAATATTGAAGTATGATTTGAGCATCCCAAGTAACGCTTCTTTGAACCCAAAACATTCATGCAAATTCAGGGTTGCTGGATTCAATTTATTATCAGGGAGTCGTCCATTGTGTTATGTGATATATATATATATATATATATATATATATTGTGAAATTAATAAAAACATCGATACCGCTAGGCTCCCAAGTACAGGCTTCATATATGTAACAGCAGACAGTAAATTAACTATCTACAGGTGGGTAATATTTTTAACTGGTAGTCTAGTAATTAAGCACTGCATTTAAATTGATTATAAAAACATTTCTACAAATGAAAGAAAATATGCAGTCTTTGCCATCATAAATTAGAAGCCATAACAAACGCACACCCTATCACTGTCTCGCTTACTTCTCGTCACTATCTCGCCGCCATATTGCAAACAGCTGACCGCAAGCTCCTCCCCCGTTTCGGACGTCAATAAAGATTAATTCACTGATAGGTCGCAGCACCACCTACTGTGATTGGGGCGGAAGATTCTTAATTTTGCAGGCTGGCTTAATATAGAGATTAACGGACGTGAATGCATTACAATAAGTTAGTAGTTTTGTTATTCAATCATCATAAAGTATATAATATTGATCTTGACACTTACTGGCTTATTATCAATATAAAAGAAAACAAACAATACATTGTGGTTGGGGTGATTGTTTTAGGGATGAGGACAAAGAGTCATAAAGATACCCATACATTTAGGAGAAAGTAGGCTATATGTTCTTTGCTGAACATCTTGTTTTTCTATGTACATGTCTATCTGTTAGGTAGTCAGCCCGAAGGCTGGTTGGATCCTCAAAAAGTACCGCCGTTAGGTTATGTGGGTATATACCCACAAAAACCCAAGCGGCGTACTAGGAAAGATGAGTGCGGTAGTTTGCCATTGCTTTCCTCACTGAGTCAGAACAGCAGTACTAACCGTATGAGCAGAACATTTCGCAGCATCCACAGGCACTGACTGTGACCTGAATGTCATTACTAAGCACCACCCATACCTCAGTAGCTTCCATATAATCACAGCCATGAGTGAGACTGAGACATCGGTGAAAAGCCACATTTTACTCTAGCCTGTGCCAACAGACAAATGCAAATGTACTGCATTCATCAAGAGATGGCAAACAGGCCACTATGTACATAATTTATCATAATTATGGTCGCCGAAATCCAATTCTTGGAATACAGTATATCCATACGATTCTAGAAGTAGAAAGAGGAAGATGTTGGTAAGTGGAATGCGATGGTTTGGTGCGTGTAGAGATAATGACCCTCATTATCGGAAAGCTCAGCACTTTCAATTGCCAAGTGAGGCAGTGTGGCCTGAATACTTGACGCTAGGTTCTGTCACTTCAGCGTTAAGGTATTCTTAGCGATCTGATGGAGCGAACATAAACACGTTCTTCCTCAAGTCCGGCTTTCCTTCAACAATCACATTTACTTACTTCGTAACTTCTGTAGGTCTATTTTCCAGGTTTGTTTAACTTTCTCAAAACAAATACATTCTTCTTCATGTCCGGCTTTCCTTCAACAATCACATTTAGGCCTACTTACTTCTTAATTTCAGTAGGTCTATTTTTCAGGTTTGCTTAACTTTCTCAAAACAAATACATCCTTCTTCATGTCCGGCTTTCCTTCAACAATAACATTAACTTGCTTCGTAATTTCTCTAGGTCTATTTTCAAGGTTTGCTTAAGAGTCTCAAAACAATTACATTCTTCTCCGTGTCCACATTTCCTTCAACAATCACATGGTAACAGTTCAGGCGTGCTAAACCTTCTACAAAACTAAATACGAAATACTTTTCGTAATATTGAATAATAATTGTGGAAATGCTGTGGTAATAGATGTTATCTCGTCCGCTGTCTATAACTAGTGCCCTGCGTGGATTAACAAAACGTTATTCGCATCCGCCCCGAATCCACACGACTGTTATCCGCATTCGCCCCGCATTCGCACGACTTTTATATGCATCCACACGTTTGTCATACGAATCTACTGGCATTACAATGAAAAATGAAAATCCACAGCCTGCTTCCAGTCGACCGACCGGGTCAGGAATGGAATGAATGCAGCCCCCATCTAGCGGCGAGGATATGATCTGTGCCGGCTGCCAAAGCCTTTCGCACTTCCCTGGGGCAATGATTAATTGAATGACGGATGAAATGAAATGATAGTGGAGAGTGTTGCTGGAATGAAATTGTGACAGGGAAAACCGGAGTAACCGGAGAAAAACCTGTCCGCCTCCGCTTTGTCCAGCACAAATCGCACATGGAGTGCCCTGGATTTGAACCTTGGACCCAGCGGTGAGAGGCCGGCGTGCTGCCGCCTAAGCCACGGAGGCTCACTGGCATTACAATAATATTTTGAATTAGATAAAGCATAAAGCAACACCTTTAGACATTTGAAGAGAAAGTCATTCCCTTAGGCTATGTATGTCAAGTGCTACCTCCCTATTTTAGTTCTCGCAGTAAAAAGGCGCAGGTGCGCTTCATAAAAAGGTAGGTAGCTCGCAGTTTGCTACTCCTGTGGGGGTCCAGACGAGGACACCAAGAGCCCGCCGATGAGCCAGCTTGGTGTACTAGGCGAAACCCCACACAAGACACGGCACAAACCTAGAAGACATGGCATTAATTGCCCAAAACATCTCTGATGCGCAATACCAACTTGAACTTCTACAAGAACAAGCAAAGAAAATTGGATTGCAAATCTCATTTGATAAAACAAAATTTATGACAGATATAAAGAATGCCCCATCTGAAATTAAAATGGGTACTGACCATATATCTCGTGTGAAGGAATTTAAATATTTGGGTGAATGGATTACCGACAATTGTAATGAAAAGAGGTCCATTACAACAAGAATTCAAAAAATGGAAACTGGTTTTCAGTTAACGAAAAATACTTACAACAAAAAGAGTATTTCCTGGAAATGCAAAATTCAACATTATACAACAGTGATCGGGCCCGAAGCTCTCTACGCTTCAGAAACTCTCACTCTTCAACATAGAACACTTCGAGATCAGTTGGAAGTGAAGGAACGTAAAATAATTAGGAAAATCTTAGGGCCGAGAATCAAAGATGGTGTTCATCTTCCAAAGCCAAATGCTGAAATATATAAAACCATCTCCAAAATCACAGACAAAATGCGTATGCGACGAATCCAATTCTTTGGGCACCTGGAAAGAATGGACCCAAATAGACTAACTCACAAAATTCACACATACTTGAAAAACAAAACAACTAGATCAAATTGGTACAAACAGACTGAAAAGGACTTGCAAGAATTAGGATCGCCAAATCTCCTAGACCGAAATGTCATCAGAACACTTGCACTCACACGGGGTTTCGAGGAGGAAGAAAGACGGCCATACCACCATATCTGGTCTGCACAACGGAAGCAAACCCATTCGTTGCGTATGAAGGAGTACTGGGCTGCAAGAAAGGCTAACCATTGTTGATTCCGCGTGGTCCTAAGAGACCCATTCGCGAAGAAGAAGAAGAACTACTGTAGATTAATTTCAACAATTTCCTACCCGCTAAGAAAAGAAATAAAAGTTAATTGTCCCGCTAGGCGAGATTTAAAATTATATGGCACTAGGCTCAGTTTGAAATAAGCTATATTTAACGGGGGGAAAAGCTAGATTGGCAACCCTGGGTGGACTGAGTTATAGGTTGCCATGAAGACGTGTGTGGCTACAAATGGGGAAACGGGCCGAAAGGCGACAATACTTAGTAAGAAATATAGTCTCATCAGCATCATATAATTAAATAATTAATTTTTAGCTTACTTTTAGCATTTTGCAAAAATGAGGAAAAAGTAGACTTATGAGATCGATCCGTGAAAATGTGTGTCTGTCTGTCTGTCTGTGTGTGTGTCCCCCCTATCAACTCCTAAACGGCTGTAGCTATCAAAACCAAATTTAGTATGAGCAAGGATCTATACCTGAATATCTCAATGCAATATTTGAAAATGACATCAGTGCTACCAACTGCTGAAAAATCACAATTGAAATTTGAGCTCCATGTTGGATATCATGGAAGGTATGCATGGGAGCTACTCCAAAATTGGCTCACATATAGATATTAATATTTCAGTTTAATTTCCAGGAGGCCATACATGGCGGTGTTGCCAACATGATTCTAAGCCTGCTGTTAAGTCCAATTTTTAAATGCATGTTACTTCTATACTATCAATTGGATTTCAACCAAATTTCGTATGTACTATGCGTACAATAACAGATATGAATATGCGTGTTCTTAAGAGCAACCAGGGCTGCCAACTGTTAATAAATGATATCTCCATTTTAATCCAATTACCAATATATCGGAAAGTATGCAAACCAAGAGCTCGAAACTTTGCACACGTATAGTACCTGATCTTCTTCATGAATTTAGAGTACCTAGTATACGTTGGTGGTGCCAACATAATTCTAAGCTTGTTGATAGGCCCAAAGTTTAAATGCATGTAACTTCTATACTAACAAATGGATTTGGAACAAATTTCGTATGTGATTTGTACACCATATGAATATGCGTATTCTTAAGAGCAAACAGGGATGCCAACTGTATATAAATGCTCTCTCTATTTTTTACCCTAATATATATAAATCAGAAAATATGCAAGCCAACAGCTCTAAACTTTGCATACGTAGGCTATAGTACCTAACATTCTAAACTAATTTGAAGTAACTAATATACGTTAGTGCTGCCAACATGATTTTAGCCTACTGATAAGTCCAATTATTAAATACATGTAACTTCTATACTAACAGATGGATTTCGTCCAAAATTGGCACAATAATAGGTCATAATATTTTAGATTAATTCTAATATTTTAATAAAAGTAGGCTCTTTAGTTCGTCACGGAACAACTTGCTTTATTATCAGTTCCTGTTATTTTTCGTAAAAAATAAAAAAGAAAGAGGGGGGGGGTTGTTTTAACCCCCTGTAACATCTCTGGCTGTTATTGTTTGAGTCTTCAGTCTTTTGACTGGTTTGATGCACCTTCCCATGCCTCCCTGCCCTGAGCTAATCGTTTCATCTCCACATAGCTAACACACCCTACATCCGAGGCAATCTGTCTAACCTTGGTCTACCCCTACAGTTCTTGTCCTCGACCCTTCCTTCCATAACTAAGCTTGCTATTCCTGAGTGTCTTAATATGTGTCGTAATACGCGTGAATTTAGGATCAAATACAATTTTGCCAACCCCGGGCGTACGGTAATACTCATCAGCAATCTGTATTTAGACCAATGCACAGTGGGTCAAAATTGAAATCTAGGAGGACAAAATTATTTATTTTCATAATTAAAAAATCAAAATTTATTACTTCTACAGCATTCTCATATAATTGCTACTCATTATTCTTGGATATAAACGCATCTTAGTGTAAATCTGTCACCACCGTTCGAGCAGTTTGAATTGGAGGGTGAATGTAAGTGGCTATGGTTTGGTTGTCTTTGTGGTTAGTGTGATGCTTTAAGATGGAACATGCAGCTGAAGGTGTGATCTTTGTAACGGGTTTCAGTTATTAATGGGCGTAATTGTTACGTAATTTTAGCTATATTTGCATTATATAATATTTACCTATTATTTTTAAAATTATATTTTCACTTAGATTTTTAGTATGTCGCGTCACTCTGCGCCACTTTCTACTTAATGTTAAAATGTAGTTAAAGTCTTGTAGTTTATGCATGTTATAAGATTTTTTGCATCTTTTTGCAACTTACTTAGTTATTTTACGTTTTAGAAGATGCCGCGCAAACAGTTTTCACACGTTTACAACTGTTTGAAGCACTGGGCTCGACGATTATGTCAAAAGTGGAACTTTGTGACTTTGTTAAAAGTAAATTAGGGGTAGAAAATTGTTCTGAAGAGATAACTGAATGCTCTATCCAACTCCTAGTCATAGACAATTTCTTGCATGTGTAGACGTAGCTTAAAAAAGGTCTTAACTGATGTTTATTATGAAGTAAACAAATTATATACGTTGCTTTCACTCTAAATTCATGATTAAAACGTAAAAATAATTTTGTCCCCCTAAATTTCGATTTTGACCCACTGTGCAATGGTGTTTGCCTGGACTAATAACTGCTAGGCAGGGCCGCGTTAGCTGATATATACACCCCTGGTTATTGCCACGCACAGGGTGAGTGCTCACGCATCAATAACCTTGATCCAGACCAATCTTTTTGCCAATTAATGCTTTTTCATATAAATACAGGGTATTTTTCGTATCTCTTGCGTTGGTAACAATAATATGACGTCAGTGTGTGCGCATTGGTAACAGTCGAAGAGAACTCATGCGCCAAACAAACATGGCAATATTGTCGTTGAATGAGCAAGAATTAAGAACAAATGTTTACAGAAGTTATAATGGACAGTAATTTCTATTGATAATCACTCCCAGAATACTAAATAAGGTAGGTTGGTTGGTTCCTCAGTTTAGGGGCTGCGACAACGCCGACATGTAGCCCCGAGTACTTTGAGTGTGTGTAGAATTTGTCTGATAACCGGTGTTAATTGTGATGGCTGTATTAGTGTGTGTTATCTCTTTTCAATTCAAGTAAGGACTGCAGACATTCGATTTTCAAGTAGTTCCAACTTTAGCTACCAAACGCTACCGTCAACGACCAACTAGTTCTGAACTTGGTTACTAGATGCCACCGCAGTCGGCTCCTGGCGACGAACGATGGAACCTAAGAGCGTTAGTCAAATCTAACCTATAATTTTGCTTCACACAAGTGTAATTACGTTAGTGGAAGGTTCTTTACCATGCCATAAATCTATGACATGGGACCGCCGGCCGGCTTTACTTCCCCTCCGAAGGAAGGCATACTGAGGGATTTTTAACGCTCTTAAAAATCCGATGACTTCGGCCGGGTTTGAACCCGTGACCTTGGGCATAGAAGCTCAGCATGCTACCAACTACGCCACCGAAGGCGCGAAATAAGGTATGCGAATCAGAAAATGACATATATTATTCATGTGCAAGTGTGTTCACCAGTCCTAAACAATTCACATTTACTGAAGTCTATTATCGAGGTTTCCTCAATTGTCTCAAACCAAATACTTGATTCTTCATGTCTAGCTTGTTTTCAACAATCATAGCTGTTAGCAAATTTTGAAGTCCTACACTCAAGGTTTCCTTTTCTTTTTTAAGCCTGTATAATTCCCGTAATTCCAAAAGAAATTAAGAACATCCTTTATGTAATCAGATTTATTGACTTAATAGGGGTAAAATTACCTTTACCAACGCTTTGGGAAGACGAGCATCAACTGGATTCTGGAGAGGAGGAGGTTGCAGTGGTTGGGACATGTCTTTCGGGCTGAGGATTCCATATCCTATCGTATTTTCAGCTCGACACCAACTGGGAGACGTCCGAGAGGCCACCCTAGAACAAGATGGAAGGATCGAGCGATAATGTCACTGGTATAGGTGGCACCACCATCAACTGTGGAGGATGCAAGGGACAGAGAAAGTTGGAAGACCATCTGCGACCGATACTTGTGTAGAGTCTCAGTCCCTCCTGTTGTAATGCCTGTGTTATTTCGTATATGAGTTGTTGTTTTATGCACTTATTGATGATGATGATGATGATGATGATGATGGAAGCGTTTGTAACAGCCTATTGTGTGATATTTACAAATGTTATTTGAACTAAAGAACAAAACGATCTCACATAGTACCTGAACTCTAGCAGTTGGTGCTAGTTCAGAATATTAATTAACACTTTCATTGCAGCCAAATAGCAATCGAAAATAAAGAATGAACAAGTACAATAAAATTGCACTCTGGGGATTTGAATTGCATAGTCTTTGACTGATTGTTTTCTTTTACTACAGAACTCTAAGTGGTAGCGTTCACATGCTTGTTGGTCCATTGAACTCGAAATGATGCCATATAGGCTATATACAGACGCTGTACAGCTACTTTTGTAAATTTTCAATTTACGTTATAAGTGCCATTTTCAGTGCTCAAAATATGTAGGAACATATACTTTAAATCACCATGTAAGGTAAGGTTACATTGTTAGTGACTTATCTAAGGTGATGCGCACTATATAACACCATGTTTGTAGTGATGGGGGGACAAATGGTAAGGTTACATTGTTAGTAACTTATTTAAGGTGACATGGACTATATAACACCATGTTTGTAGTGAAGGGGGACAAATGGTAAGGCTACATTGTTAGTAACTTATTTAAGGTGATGCGCACTATATAACACCATGTTTGTAATGATGGGAGGACACATGGTAAGGTTACATTGTTAGTAACTTATTTAAGGTGATGCGCACTATATAACACCATGTTTGTAGTGATGGGGGACAAATGGTAAGGTTACATTGTTAGTAACTTATTTAAGGTGACATGGACTATATAACACCATGTTTGTAGTGAAGGGGGACAAATGGTAAGGCTACATTGTTAGTAACTTATTTAAGGTGATGCGCACTATATAACACCATGTTTGTAGTGATGGGGGACAAATGGTAAGGTTACATTGTTAGTAACTTATTTAAGGTGAAACGGACTATATAACACCATGTTTGTAGTGATGGGGGGCAAATGGTAAGGTTACATTGTTAGTAACTTATTTAAGGTGATGCAGGCTATATAACACAATGTTTATAGTGATGAGGGACAAATGGTAAGGATACATAGTTAGTAACTTATTTAAGGTGATGCAGGCTATATAACACAATGTTTATAGTGATGGGGGACAAATGGTAAGGATACATAGTTAGTAACTTATTTAAGGTGATGCAGGCTATATAACACAATGTTTATAGTGATGGGGGACAAATGGTAAGGATACATAGTTAGTAACTTATTTAAAGTGATGCGGACTAGACAACACAATGTTTGTAGTGATGAGGGACAAATAGTAAGGTTACATTGTTAGTAACTTATTGAAGGTGAAGCGGACTACTGTATATAACAACATGTTTATAGTGATGGGGGACAAATGGTAATTTTATATATTTAGTAACTTATTTAAAGTGAAGCGGACTAGACAACACCATGTTTGTAGTGATGGGGGACAGATGGTAAGGTTACATTGTTGGTAACCTATTTAAGGTGACACGGACTACATAACAACATGTTTATAGTGATGGGTGGGGTCACAAATGGTAGGGTTACATTGTAGACTCTGCCTCTCTCCCGGAGGCCCCAGGTGAAATTTATTATTATTAATATTATTATTTCTATTATTATTATTATTATTATTATTATTATTTCTATTATTATTATTATTATTATTATTATTATTATTATTATTATTATTATAGCTATATTACGCACTAGGCGGGCCGGATCCACTGCTCGTCCTGCTGACCCACTGAACCACTACTTGTTCCCACAGCAACTTATGCATCTGCCAGCAGTCACACTTTCGGTGTCCTGGCTTCCTTAGTCTTCGTGCAAGTCAGGGACCTTCAGCCCTACACTCTTACTTTCAAATCGCACTGATATTCCTCGTCAGTCTGTCAACGTTGAATTGATTCTATGAGTACTGGGACTCTAGAGTCATAAGCTCATAACTAGATGTCGGATTTTTAGGCACCAATAAGTATTGCTTTAGGCACACAAGACACTGCACAAATGTAGAAAAACTGGTGAGATTTAATTCACTGGCCGTGAAAGCCAATATACCACCTAAAATAGGCATTAGAACTGGTAAATTAGGCTCAAACCTATTATTTAGCCTACTTTCGAGTTTTGCAAAAAATGAAAGTAGACTTATGAGATCTACACAGGGTCAAAAATTGTGTGTCTGGCTGTGTGTGTGTGTGTGTGAGTGCGTGTACTCTGAATGTCAGCCGCCCCCCCTATCAATTCCAACACGGTGAAACCGAATTGAACAATATTTGGTACAGAGGTGGAACTAGCAAAGAGCACCTCAGTGTTTTATATCGCCGCCATCTTGACGGAAACGTAATGGCGGCCCTCCAAATGTTCAAAGCTTAAATCAAATTACGACTAACCTAATCATCCGATCTTTACCAAATTTTGCAACAAGATATGTTCATATGACGGGAGTCTTTTGACTAAACTACAAGGTCATCAGCCCAAATGGTTTGCAGATGGTGGCCATGTATGTGTGCAAATCAATTCCCCATATCAATTCAAACACGGTGTAACCTCATATTCATGTTTAATATCCCTATAGCACGTTGTATTTCAACAAGATACTACAATCAACATTCAATTATACTCCCTGAAAAGGACAAAGAGTTATAACACTACCCAGGCATTTAGGAGAAAGTAGGCTATATGTTCTTTACTGAACATCTTGTTTCTTATTTTATTCGTTGTGCCCGACTAAGGAGCGCGTTTGAACTTATTAACACTTTTTATTCTTCCCTTCCCAATATCTTTTGATGCTCTCACTGTGCTCACTTTTACGCTGTGCTGTCCATCCTGTATTTTGACGTATGGGCTTCTCAGAAAATTTGTGTTTGTGAATTAACGTTCTGATTTTATTTTGTCTTGAATGGTTTATTATTAGGCAAAAAGAATTTATATTAGGCTGAAACCTATTAATATTTGGCAATAAAAATAAAAAAATGGCTGTGATAGGAATCGAACCCACCTCTTCTAAGTTTTACCTCACGAGGCTGAGAGTATACACGATGCCGTCTTCAGGCCGGTGGCTTCGGTGGCGTAGTTGGTAGCATGCTGAGCTTCTATGCCCAAGATCACGGGTTCAAACCCGACCGAAGTCGTCAGATTTTTTAAGAGCATTAAAAATCCCTCTGTGTGCCTTCCTTTGGAGGGGAAGTAAAGCCGGTGAGCCCAGGTCATAGACTTATGGCATGTACAAGAACCTTCCACTAACTACACTTGTGTGAAGCTAAAATTGTAGTTTATATTTGATTAACTCTCTATTAAGTTCCAACGTTCGTCGGCAGGTGCCGGTTGCGGTGGTATCCAGTAGCCAAGTTCACAGCTACGTGTCGTTGACGGTAGCATATGATAGCAATAGTAGGAACTACTTCTAATTGATCGTCTGCAGTCCTTCTACCTGAATCACAGATAACACACACTATTACAGCCATCACAATTAACCCCGGTTATCAGACAGATTGCCTCCATGGCTTAGGCGGCAGCACGCCAGCCTCTCACCGCTGGGTCCGTGGTTCAAATCCCGGTCACTTCATGTGAGTTTTGTGCTGGACAAAGCGGAGGCAGACAGGTTTTTCTCCGGGTACTCTGGTTTTCCCTGTCACAATTTCATTCCAACATCACTCTCCACTATCATTTCATTTAATCTGTCATTCATTTAATCATTGCCCCAGGGGAGAGCGACAGGCTTCGGCAGCCGGCACAGTTCATATCCTCGTCACTAGATGGTGGCTTCATTCATTCCATTCCTGACCCGGTTGGTTGACTGGAAGCAGGCTGAGGATTTTCATTTTCATCAGACAGATTCTACACACACACCCAAAGTACACGGGGCTACATTACCGCGTTTTCGCAGCCCCTAAACTGAGGAACCAACCAAACTTCAGAATTAAATTTCTTGGCAGAGCTGGGAATCGAACTCGGGCCCTCTAGAATGCTAGCTAGGCACTGGGTCACTGGGACATTGTGGGAAAGGTGATTACGTCGATATGATCACATAACCAACAAAAAGCTGGGAGCAGGTGGGAATGAGAAACCAACTCGACAGGAAGTGTTAATGATGTTCGTTATAGCTAGACCACATCCGCCATCACTGCCAATTCTCCCTCAACAAATAAGATCATACCTCAGGCATTAGCTGCTGTTGTTGGTGCGTGTTAGGTGTTTTGCGACATCCTTGGTCATGTACTTGCCTGAACGATGTCTTCCAAAACAAATCATGTAATGCCAGTTGAGAATTGGACAGAGAAAGCAAGGAGAGCAACGGAAACGCTTCAAAGACGTCCTAAACTACAATTTAACCGAATGTGAAATCGACACGGATAAATGGGAGACTACGGCATCAAATCGTCAGGTATGGCGTCGCATCGTCCACCAAGGTCCACTATGTTTCGAACAACATCGACGAAGCCGTGGGACTGAGAAGTACAATGCGAGGAAAGAGCGTGAGGTTTATAGGAGGATCAACCCACAAGAGCCAGTGACTGCTCCGAACAACGTGGGTCGCTACTGTGGGAGAGTTTGTGTTTCCAGGATTGGGCTATATATTCATCTAAGAACTCACCTTTAGAAGACGATCTTACTCGAGAACGAGTGATAGCCTATTATTATTATTGCTTGGGTGTTTGTGGGATCTGTCTGATAACCTGTGTCATTGTGATGGCTGTACTGTTAGGATCTCACTTGAATGCTATAAAGCAGGGGTGGGCAAAGTACGGCCCGCGGGGCAAGTGTGGCTCTTGAGCTAGTCTAATCCGGTCCGAGACATGGCTACCTACAATTACACATAGGTGTATTTCCTGTTCTGTGTACCTAGAAGTTAAAAACAATTTCAATCTCATTGTGTTTATGCGTTTTGTTTAATATCTTTTTGTGCGATAAATCTCCACGACGAATTTGAATGAAGATTTCAGAACTTCAAAGTTATTGAACAGGACTTGGACGTTTTCAACATGGCATTTAATGTTGACTGTGAAACAGTAAAATCAGAGTTGCAGCTAGAACTGATTGAGTTAGACTACAATGGAACAACGAATTAAAGCAACTATTCCTCAACGTTTCGAAAATTGAGTTCTACCAAAATCAAACTTGAAATCCCATGCACAAAAGATAACTGCCATATTCGCATCTTACTATATCTGTGAACACGTATTTTATACAATGAAACTTCGCAAAAATAGTGTCAGAAATAGATTGACAGACCACCATTTAGCTGTGCTACTAAGAACCAGCTCATCCCAGTTTCAACGAGATTATGAAATACTTTTAGTCACAGTTTCACTTGTCACATACTCGTTCCTCTTCTAACAAATAATGAAGGTGTGTTCTTTTTTCCTAATGGTCTACCATCTGTAGCCTATAGGTTATGTTTGATTTAAAATTCATAAATAGAAAGTTTATCCAGCCTCCGTGGCTTAGGCGGCAGGACGCCGGCCTCTCACCGCTGGGTCCGTGGTTCAAATTCCGGTCATTCCATGTGAGATCTGTGCTGGACAAAACGGAGGCAGACAGGTTTTTCTCCGGGTACTCCGGTTTACCCTGTCAACATATCATTCCAGCAACACTCTCCACTATCATTTCATTTCATCTGTCATTCATTTAATCATTGCCCCAGAGGAGTGCGTCAGGCCTCGGCAGCCGGCACAGTTCATATCCTCGCCGCTAGATGGGGGGCTTCATTCATTCCATTCCTGACCCGGTCGGAGACTGGAAGCAGGCTGTGGATTTTCAAATAGAAAGTTTATAATCTATCTATAAACATGTGTTGTTATTTCTTTCGGCCCGACTGGATTATTTTGTATTTCATCTGCCCTGCCCCTAAGACATTTGCCCATGTCTGCTATAAAGGCATCCAACGTTTAGAATGAAGCATTGGTGTTATGGCGCGTTTCAACAGAGTTGCCACTCCATGAGCGGAGGCAGTACAGAGCGCTTCGCGTCCACTTCCCGCACATTGAGCGATTGTGCAGTGACGAAGACTTGAATTAAGTACTGTATAATAATACTAATAGTAACATAACACATACAACGTAATTAAATTAATGAACTACAGCGTGTCAGGGAAAGTTCTCCGCAGTGCCTAGACACTGCTACGTTAGGTGAGAGCCAGAGTTAAGTTGGCAGACAAAACAAACAACAAACAGCCCACTTAGAGATTTCTGTTTCTTGAGCTAATTTGCGTATTGATTTACTTGGACTTCGCAGCATTATATCGGAAATTTCATCATGTTTTTCGTCTGTTAACAGCGTAGGCCTGCCTGTTCCTGGTACATCGTGAACTGAGCCGGTCACACGAAATTTACTTATCAAATCCCGAACGGTATCCCGGTTTGGACACTTTGAATTAGGAAACCGCGCCTGAAATTTTAGTTTTACATTTTCTGTAAGCCTTCACGAAAAACGTATTCCACCAAAAACGCTCTCTCTTCAGTAGTAAACATTACCGCCTGTATCCTGTTGCACTGTTCCAATAATCTAAACGCTCCCTTGCTGCATTCACACTGACGCTCTCTACAGCACAGCTCACACGTGTGTTCTGATATCCTGTCGACCTTGGAGAAGACAAGCTAGTACCTGGCTGTCAGCGAGTGAGCGAAAGGTCTGCCAACTTAACACCGGCTCTCACCTAACGTAGCAGTGCTTAGGCACTGCGGAGAACATTCCCTGACGCACTGTATAACGTATTCTGAATGTAACATAATAGTACATTATGCAACGAGCCTATAATGGCAATAATTAAGACACGAGTATGTTTATAAAACGAGCGTAGTGAGTTTTATAATTTCCATACGAGGGTTTTAAATACCATTATAGGCGAGTTGCATACGACTGTTTATGTTTGACGATAATTATAACTATTTTATTCATAAATTCATAAATATTTGTCGAGATTTCACCAATTGTATGTACTGAACAGAGTGCATGGGACGCAGAAAATACCTTGTATTTGACCATGGCCTCCTGGAATACCTCACTATGACACTCGCCACGCAGTGAAATTTAAAATCGGGGGCCATGGAAGTGAGCGCAGGTGCGATGCTATCCTCACCTAATTGGTCACACAACAGTTTCTTGAGCTCTGATTGGTGGGAGAAACTGTATCATAATGAAAACTTGTACTATAAGGAGCCTCATTATAGTACAGTTTTCTGACATATAATATTTACATTTCGCCACGGTCGAACAGAAACTATTATGTTCGAACATAAGTATTCATAAATATCTGTCGAGATTTTGCCAGTGTTTTATGTACTGAACAGAGCGCATGAGACGCATAGAATACCTTGTATTTGACCATGGCCTCCTCGAATACCCCACTATGACACTGTGAGCCACGCAGTGACATTTAAATTTGAAGGCCGAGGAAGTGAGCGCTATCCTTACCTAATTGGTCACACAACTGTTTCTTGAGCTCTGATTGGTGGGAGAAACTGTATCATAATGAAAAATAGTGTTATAATGACCCTCATTATGATACAGTTTTCTGAGATATAATATTTACATTTCGATATCGTCGAACATAAAGGAAACAATCAAAATAAATAAAGTACAAGCACAAGGAGATGTGTGAAGTTTCGACTGCAGTGAAAGTTGAAGTACGTTATTTAAAAAATACTCCTCATTGGCTTATCTTTCATGATGATACCAGACAGGCATCACGTTCGTCATCTCAGTCAGTTGATTCAGTATCTGATGAAGCGCTGTCACCCAGATTTATGAATAGAGGTTCAATGTCAACCTGAATTTCATCTGCTTTCCACATGTCAGACTCGATTTATTAACATGCTCGACACAGTCTTTCCATTCTTCGGTTGTCACATTATTAAACCCTACCTGTATCAACTGCTCCATATTTCTTAGCCTATTTTCATTTATGAAAAAAAAAAAGGCTTATGAGATCACCTTTTGTCCGTGTGTCTGTGTATGCGTGTGTGATTCGTGTGTGTGTCTCCCCCTAATAAAATCTAAATGGCTGGAGCGATTTCAATGAAACTCGGTAAGTTCATAGCACTATTCGGGACAACCCCGTCCGCGCACTTCCTATTTTGTTACGTCTCACCAATCCAACATGGCGTCTGTGCGATATATTTCACCAGCATTCAATATCTCCGAAACGATTACCGATATCACCCTGAAATTTTGTACGGTGATAAAGGGAACTACTAGAAGTTCACCTATGTGACGTTTGAAAACCTGGTAACTACAAAACCAACATGGCGGCTAAGCGAAGTTGTGACTTTTAAGTAAACGTTTCTCGTGATTTAACCAACCACCAAACGCAATGAAACTTGGTACAGTATATGTTTATACACATTGTAATGCACCGACATCTAAATTCGTTTAATTGTTTCCATAACCTCAAGATGGCGGCTGTGCGAAATATTTCACCGGCATTCTATATCTCTGAAACTATTACCAATATCACCCTAAAATTTTTGTATGGAGATAAAGGGCACTACTGGAAGTTCATCTACTGTATGAGACTTTCAAAAACCGGTTAACTACAAAACGAACATGGCGTCCAAGCGAATTTGAAAGTTTTAAATAGACTTTTCTCGCGACTTAATGATCCAATCGCAATGGAACTTGGTACAGAAAATGTTTATACACATTGCAATGCACTGGTATCTAATTTAGTTCAATTGTTTATATAACCTCAAGATGGCGGCTGTGCGAATTTTAAAATCTTGTTTTCACTTCTTGGGTCCTAATCATGCGACTGAAGTTTGAATACTACACGTTCACAATAATCTTCACTCTATAAAAAATCCAACAAGGCGACCATCCGAAATATTTAGTCGGTTCACAATATCTACGAATCTATTACAGCAATCGAACTGAAATTTTGTATTTTGATAGTGGCAATTAATAAAAGTAGGATCTATGAAAATAGGCTTTAGTTCTTCACGGAACTACTTGTTTACTTTCAAGTTCAAATTGTTCATTTTAACATGATGTTTGACCTGACTCCATACTAATTCAATTGGATTTAGTTCGCATTGATAAGGTATATTTATCGTATTTATATTTCACTCGTTTAATAATTTCCATTAAATGTTTCTTCAACATATGCTCTTCATACGTCTCCCCATGCAACGAAAGCCATTCCTGCATTTTTCCTTTTATTCACGCTGAAGTCGGAATAGCCTCAACTTTACGACTGTGATATTATGCATTGTCAATAACAATCACAGATTTGGCCGGTAGGTTAGGTAGCACTTGGTGTTGAAATTATTTTCGTACGTTTCACCATCCATTTCATTAGGCCTATACGCGTCTGCGGTGTTCTTTCTGCACAGCCTTTAGGCCTGTCGAAAGTTCCGTCAGAAACGCTTGTTGTTCTTGTCTTGCCCTGCCATATCTTCTCAATTGTAGTCCCAGTATTGACCCATGATTCATCACTATACACAACATTCCACCCTTCATCTCTGTACTTTTATATTGCCACAAGGTAATCATGACGCCATATCACTAAATCACTCCTCTCCACCATTTTGGCTTTATTTCCTCTTCTCGCGTACTCAAATCCCATGTCCATAAGCAGCGAATGGAAAGTAGATTTTTTTTTTAATCTGGAAGGTCGGAATCGGAGTTTACTGCAACCAGGATTGAATGTCAAGTAGGTGGTTGGTTTCGAAAGTAAAATTCCTAGTTTTTGCGACGGATGTTGCTCCTCACAGAGTCATTGTATTTAACATTCCTGCTATTCTTGCGAAGTGTATTATTTAGCCTCTTTTTGCGTGGTGACAGCACTGGACCCTGTCCACTCTCACTACGTATTTTAATAACGGTAGTCTTTGATATTCATGTGACCAGAGCAGTTGTATTGACTAAATTATTTATACTTTCGTTAGATTTGAAATGAAAATCCACAGCCTGCTTCCAGTCTCCGACCGGGTCAGGAACGGAATGAATGATGCCCCCATCTAGCGGCGAGGATATGAACTGTGCCGGCTGCCGAGGCCTGACGCACTCCTCTGGGGCAATGATTAAATGAATGACAGATGAAATGAAATGATAGTGGAGAGTGTTGCTGGAATGAAATGTTGACAGGGAAAACCGGAGTACCCGGAGAAAAACCTGTCTGCCTCCGTTTTGTCCAGCACAGATCTCACATGGAGTGACCGGGATTTGAACCACGGACCCAGCGGTGAGAGGCCGGCGTGCTGCCGCCTAAGCCACGGAGGCTTACTTTTTTCGTTAGATTTAACATTCTTAAAATAACTGAACACATTAATTACGACCTGTTTTTCCCTCCTTCTTAGCACTTGACCACGCTTTCTTTTCATAAAACTATCCATTGTTGTACGTGAAATACGTAAAATACAAAACGTTAAATATAACAGAACTGCTGCACACACACTCGAGATAGAGACAGCTGAACTACTTAAATACTAGCTCGGAGGGCTCAGTAATAAAGCTGTGAGTAGCAAGCTGCACCCCACGCTGTCCTTCGAAACTTCATTCTTATAATGCGCGGTCAATGAACAGCCCGGTCTGTGTAAACAATTAAACCTACACTCTGAGTATGCAGGTAGAAAACTTCTTCCAACCTTCCTCTACAACTCTCAAACTGACATGACACGGTTATCTTAAAAAAAAAGACAAGTTGGCAGCATACGAATTTTTTCAATGCTGCTATGCGGTTATGAGAGAATATTCAGAAGTTTTACCTACATGAAAATATTAATATTGCCAGTATAAAATGTTTCAATAATCCATCATCAAGACGGCACATTTAGCTACACATGTGTGGAAAATAGGCACCACAAAGTCAATGCAACATGATATAAGATCGATTTTACTAAAAAGGGGACACAGTTTATTGTTTTTTTAAAATATGGATATCTAATTTTTCTAGCATTTCTATCAAGTTTACGTAGTTCTAATATAGGACAAAAAAAGGTCGGCATAAAACATATTTCTACCCGAATACGTTGTTTTTTGGACAAAGAAAAATTTTCGACTGCTATGGCAACAGTGGATTGCTAGAAAACGACAGCGTCCATGTTTCACGTGCAACAGAAAGGGAGAAGAACATCCCTATCTAACCAGTGCTTCATTCTAAACTTTGGATGAACCCGCCGAGAACATGGTGCCTCGTTGTCTGGCTGAAGTTTAGCGATCGATATCTGCCTTCTCAAAAACATTGAGCCATAATCATTCACAAAGAAACTTCTCCGGAAGTCACAAGAGGAAAGAAAAGAAACCAAATCAAACCAAACAACAAAATAAAACAACACACAAAACAAATAAACAAACAAAACACAACACAAAAAAGCAAAATAAAACAAAATAAAGAACAAAATAAATAAATAAATAAATAAAACAAAACACAAAACAAATAAAAATAAAACAAAACAACAAAAACACCAAACAAATAACAGAGAAAACACAAAACAAATAAAAATAAAGCAATACACTAAACCAATAAAAAAGAAAACAAAAAACAAACAAATAAAGAAAACAAATAACTAACAAAACCAAACACAAAAACAAATAAGAAATAAAACCAAACAAAACACAAAACATATAAACAACAAAACACAAAGCAAATAAAAACAAAACACTAAAAAAATAAGAAATAAAACAAATCAAAACACAAAACAAATACAATATAAAACAAAACACAAAACATGTAAAAAGCAAAACACTAAACAATTACCGTAAAATACAAAACACAAAACAAATAAAAATAAAACAAAACACAACATATATAAAAAACAAAACACAAAACAAATAACAAAACACATGACAATTAAATAAATAAAACTAAACAAAATACAAAACGAATAAAAATAAATAAACAAAACACAAAACAAAACACGAAACATATAAAAAGCAAAATACAAATGAAATAAAAAACATAACACAAAACTAAACAAAATTAAGATAAAACAAATAAAAAACAAAACACACACAGATAAAGAAAATCCAAAAAAAATATAAACAAAACAAAACAAATAGAAAAACAAGACACAAAAATAAATCAAATCAAATAAAAATACACAACAAAACAAAATACGATACAAACCAAAACAAAAAACACAAGGAAACGAAACGGACCACAAAGCACAACAATGCAAAGTACTGTACCCATGTGAGTAATCTCGATGGAAAATATGCTTCCGCCTCCAGCTAGCGTCAGGTCTCAGGCGTGTACCGTTCCCCCATTGAGCAGTTGCACATTTTGGATTTGAGACTAAAAGGTATCAACTCTACAATGATAAGGCACAACTCTATTCTAAGACTTTAATTCAGTACTAAAATCATGGCTTCAAACATATAAAAACAATCCCAACAAACATAAAACAAAATCAAACAAAAATTACTTCCACAATCCACTAATATTAACATAATATTATCATAATAAACTCATATCATTACTCAACCCTTTACCCTTATATTGACTTCACACTTCACTCTAGTGCGCTGATGCACATACAACTTTCATAAACAAAAACTGTACTTTTACTCTTCTGTCATCTAGTGTGACTTCTTTACTTTCACAACATTACTTGTTCCTTAAACCTCGTCTTACTTTGACAATTATGTGTACCGTGTGGTGCATTCTTGGAATGCACGGTACCTGAGATTATAATTTTGAATGCTTTTGCACGTTCTTTCCTTCCTTTTTGTCAAACACCAACAGTGATCATTTGTTTTCTCCTTTATGTGCAAATCTCTTATATTTTGTATGAGTCTGTTCCAGATATATATTCTGTGACCCACCTAGCGTCATATAACAACAAATCTCTGAAGCTCTTCAACTCTTCCTCGCGCAAGAGGAATTCCATATCCATTTGGCTACCAGATACTGTTGTCAACTCTTTGAAGACCAGCTCAGCAAAAGAAGATTATTTTGTTGTGTTGAAGTTGGCAATGCTGATATGTATACCTTTTGTTTCCTACCCCCACTCTTTCCCCTTCCGTGGTCTCTCCGTGCTCCGTTGAGCTGCTCTCACTTCTCCGTCTGCAGTTGACTCGTTCAGTCAAAGCTCCGCTCGAGCTTGCCTCCTCAAACCAAGAGGCACACACTATTCCACGCCATGTTGGCTAGATAGTCTTCATAAGGAACTCCGACTTCAACATGAAATCGAGATAAGTACCATTTTTAAAAAAGTTTTAACCTCATCTTCATGGTTTTAACTTCCAAGTGCTTTTAATTATAGGCAGTGTGAAATTATTTACTTGGGGCAATAATCATTCTTCGTGGGTTTTGCAATGTTGAGCTTTTACTTGTATAAGCCAACCTTACTATAAAAGAGCTTTTCTCAAGCGATTCAAACGAGAAATCCTCTCGCTACGTGGGATATTATCTAATACCCGCTGCCTATAATTTTAAAACTATTTCCTCCGTTGGATTTTCTCAACCCCATTTTCTGCTAAGGTCGTTCTGGAACCTTCTAGAACTTGTTCTCTATCTGCGAGTCTTGTCGTCAAGTATTGTTCACGCACTGTGAAAATGCTAGTTAAAATGAGGAATCTTCCTTATAAATTTTTGCAATAGCTAACTTTCTTCCACCGCTGGAACCTCTGGAAAATTCTATGGCGCATTTATTTGTAAATTACAACTTTTTCAAGAAATAGACTCTCATCTATATAGTGCAATCAGTTCTTTCCATAATTGCAATAACTTTCTTTTTCATGAACTTTAGTGTTTCTATAGTGAACTTTGAATCCATCTTCATAGATTACAGTGATAAACAGTGCCTTCTCCACGTTTCTACCGCGTCGCGATCGTCCGGTTATATTAAATACGGCCATGAACATTGATCCTATATCCCAATGATCTTTCCTTAACCTTCTACTAACAACCATTATTTATAAAATTGAAACTTCTCTATAAGGTGTCACTCACGAGGTGCCCTTCCAACTTTGCTAGTTTAACATTAAGTAAATTCTGCATAATTGCTTGTGTGATACAAGTTTTAAATTCACGTTGTTCCTTTCCCATAATCAGGGAAAACAATTCTCTAAGCTCTTGAGCGAGTCATGTTCAGGTTTCACGAAATGGAAACTGCCCCATTTTTCTCATGATTCCTAATTAAACATAGGAAGTCTAGAAACTTCCTCTTCACTTTCTCCAGGTTTCACAGTAAGTGACCTGCCCCCTTTGTATAATTCTCATATAGTAATTCTGTTTAAATATAAGAAGTTGTAGAAACTTCCTTTTTGTTCTTTATGTTTTACATTTTGCTATGTTCGAAATTGTTATTCTCGTTAGAATGTTCTTTCGGAGGTTTCGTATAGTACACTGCCTGTACTCCTGTAAATGTTAAAACTTCAATTATTCCATTTTGCCTATTTATGAAATCTTACCAAGATTTTTATACACGGTTTAAAAAACCTTAAAAATTGTCAATTGCCTGGAGCAACTGTTTGATGTTAAGAGGTCTGCGACCCCATTTGTTAAAAAGTTCAAATGAACTATGTTTATTAAACTTATATTGCATAATTGTTAATTTCCTCAAACTTCCTGCATTGTTAAATAAATTAAATATTTGTTTTTGGATTCATCATTTCTCTGATACTACAGTTAGGCAGGATCCTGGCTTTCCTAGCTCTTCCTAGGTTTATGCCCTCGTTAACGCTTAATAAAGCTTTTACTATTTGTCTGGCCAGATCATCACCCTTCCCTATAGTACTTTCATTCGTGCTTGGAAGGAAACACACTAAAGCCTCTCTCTGGCAAACTGCCCAAGCCTTAGCTGCGGTTCCCGTCAGCTTCGACCAAGCTCGTACCCACTTTAGGTATCCGAGCACATATTTGCGGTGGCAACCGCTTCTAAATGGATTAAAAGTCAAATTAATAACTTTTGTGGGACTCTCCTCCTATTCTTCTATCCTTCTTTTCCAATCCCAAATCTACTTCCTTCTCTTAATCATCTTCCCTTGGTGGGTGGGTTATTCCCTAGCCTATAATCTACCCAAAATTTGGTACCAGAAACCCGGGAGAGTCCATTTGCTATGTCCATTGTTTGTAAAGTGTCATTTGACAATACTTTGCATATTTTTAATATCTCCTTTGGATTTTTCAGCTATACCTACGTCGTGCAAAGCCTGTGAACGGGAAAGAGGCCGCTCCTGTCTCCTTTGGCGTGTCCTGTTCTTTATACCCATTTGCTGCTGCCAGCTTGACAGCATCTTCAAGGTTCTACAGTTTTGTGAGTTGTATTTCAATTTATTCTTTTTATCATGGCTCCTACTGAAAAAGATGAAACTCTCATTGCTAGACGTTCTTCTTATAAAGGGCAACTCACTAGATTCCGAAATTTTATCAACAAATTAGATCCCGCCGAGTGTGATTTAGATATCTTAACACATCGTCTCAAGTTGTACGAACGGTCTTATGATTATTATGACCAAATTCAAACCGAGATTGAATCCGCTTGTCCAGACCTTCAATCGGATCGGGACGAGGTTGAACCCTTGTACTTTGAAGGAATTGCAAAGGCCCACCAACTGATCCGCAATATCTCAGAACCGGACACCAAGGTCATCAATCCGGCCCAGCTAGCACCCGCTTCAGTTCACAAGAACAAACCGAAACCGTTACTTCCCAAGATAAGCCTACCGCACTTCTCAGGCAAGGAAGGTGAATGGTATTCTTTTTACGAACTTTACTGCTCCCTAATTCATGAAAATATCGAGATCCCAGACATACATAAATTTTACTACCTCCGTACTTCTTTGGAATCCGAGGCCTTGACCTTGGTGGAGTCACTGCCTTTAAGCGCAGACAACTACCACATCGCCTTTAATCTCCTTAAAGAGAGATATGGCAATTTACGTTTGAGTGTAGCTCGTCATATCCGTTGTCTCTTCAACTTACCTGCCGTAAAACCTAACGACGTCACATCTTTAAGAGACCTCTTAGATTCTATGCAGTTAAATGTCAGAGCGTTATACCAATTAAAACAGCCTGTCCAAACATGGGACACCATACTTATTCACCTAGCTACATCAAGATTCGATTTTTCGACACTGAAGGCCTGGGAGATCGAACTCACCTGCAACAAGGAACATTCGTTCGAACACCTTATCTCGTTTCTCAACAGTCGATGTCAATTCCTTACAGCACTCGCATTTCAGTGCGAAAAAGTCGAAACGAATCCTCAGTGTCAAATTTTTGAAAAAAAACTTGCTTCTTCAAAGGGACATCAGCCCCCATTTGTCGAAAACAAACAAACCCGTTCTTCTTTCAATCATTCAAGAGAAGATATCAGGCCGCTTAACAAATCGTTAAAATGCACGCTCTGTAAAAAGCTTCACACATTGTATTTGTGCAAATCCTTTAAAGAATTGTCTGTCGAAGATCGAAGGAAATTTGTCTTGAATAGCAAACATTGTTTCAATTGCTTGTCACCTAAGCATTCTTCTTCGAACTGTACGTCATCAAATCTCTGTTTCCATTGTAAAAAACCGCATCATTCTTTATTGCACGTTCACGATAAATCGAGGTCATCAGCACCTGCCTCTTCAAGCTCCATGCAGAGCACCTCCGAACAAACTAATGCTTCTTCCTGCATTTCTAATGCCGAACCTTCTCATAGTGCGCAAACCCTGTTGACCACTGTACAATTTGAAATCCAAGACGAATTTGGAAATTGGTTTCGAACCCGTGGTCTTCTCGATTCCGCTTCAACGCATAACTTTGTTTCGCATTCGTTGATTAAAAAACTAGGTCTTTCGTCATCGCCTACTTCTATCAATGTGACCGGCATTGACAATTTGAAAACTCAAGTTTTGCAGTCTTCAAAATTGAAAATCAGAGACGTTTGTCAAAGAAACACCAATCTTAATTTAAACTGTCTCATTCTTACCAGTATTGGTAAAGACACTCCAAGTCACTCCATCAATACCTCCGGATTAAAGATTCCTTCGCACTTAAGGTTAGCCGATCCTCAGTTTAATGCTCAAGGTCCCATTGATGTGCTTTTCAGTGCCAATGTTTTTTGGAATTGCATTCGCAAACAAACACGCAAGTTATCTTCAACCGTGGTCGCTAGAGACACCGATTTTGGTTGGGTTATTACTGGTGAGATCAAACATACCAGTGTTCAAACCAAAGCTCAATGTCATTTCGTTACAGCTGACATAAATCCCATTTCTGAAAAAGAGAACGCTCATGTTTCAAATCTCAATATTTTTGAAAACCACTTGTCGAAACGATGTCTTATCGTGAACAACTGCGCTAACCCTGTAAGTTGTTTAAATGGTTTTTCTTTCTTCCCGCACAAAATGGCAATTCAAGTTCGCCTTGCTTTGTGTTATTTCGTCTATCTTCTTATGTCATTTTTTATAGCAGTTAATTGCTTAAACTATTCCTCGAAAACTATCTTCCCCTTGTGTAAAACCATGGCTATCAGTCACCATCACTTTGCTGTACGCTATGTTTCACTTCTTTCTTTATGTAGAAGGATGGCCACGGCCGGCTCCTCCCCCCTTCCTCGCAATTGGAAGTCGCTCATGAAACCGATTGAAACTCTGAATTCTATAGCATCTAGAATAACTATTCTTATGCATAACCTTCTTCTCAATGTCCCAGCTTGTCTTCTTTGCTCGGAAGAATTAAGCTTCTTTTTGTTGAAAATTGTCCGATTTCGTGATCCTCTCAATTATGCGAAATTGATTTTCTACTTTATTTCATATAGCTTTTAATTGCTTTTTCACGTCCAAGTTACGATTGACTGCATGTCGTGTTACTCGTTCCGCTTTAAGTTACAGCTGATTCAGCTAGTGTGTGTGTACTCCGAACTGCTTGTTTTTCAAATCTGTTTGTTTACAAACCTGAATAACGCCAAGTTGTTGTTTATTTCCTGTATGATTGCCAAAGGTCAAAACAAGTTTCTCTTATCTCAACTTTGGCTGATTGCCAAGCATTGTCTGACGAGTTGCTACTACAAGTACAGAAGCCGTTTACCTACTTCCCAAAATAAACTCGTTCCGCTTAAGGACTCTGTCAGCTATTTATATGTCTTATCTCGTTGTACTATGTGTGTCAAGGCCGTACTTGTTTACGTCCCTCACTTACTCATGCTCGTATTCCATAACTGCTTTGATCCCTGTTTCAAAACTTCGTTGCGTATTTCTCACGCGCGTATGTATTGCAATTTGCTTGCATATTTTGCGATCTTAATGTTCATTGATGAACAAACTTGTTTTTTCTCGTCGTCACATTCGATGTGTTTTTGTATTCATACTTGTCCTGTCACGTTTTTCGCTGACTTAAGTATTTTTCTGAGTAACCCCTTTGATACTCATTATAACTTGAGGTTATTGTTTATGGCTACTAGTTTGTTACCTATGGCGTTCTTGCTTTCTACTCGCATAGTTCCTTTGTTTATTTGGTATATTCTTGTCCTGAATAGATGTACTTGTTTCTATACGCTTTGTTTAAACTTGTTAATTCTCCTTTTGCATTGTATCGTAATCTTTACTAGTGCTTTATTTCCCTCAGCTTCTAGTTATTTCGTGATTGAAAGTGTCGTTAATTCTCACCTTTTAACTCCGCTTTCCAATGACCCTGATGACCTCCTTCCACTTTCACCTGGTCGCTTCTTTACACGCCCTTCTCTCTCTGCCCCTCCTCCCCTTCCCAATTCTTTCAGGGATTTTGATTTACTTATTGTTGGGCGTAAACTTGAAGCCCTCAGTAATTCTTTTTGGAAGAGGTGGAACTTGGAATATTTAACTTCCTTGCAACGGAGGCAGAAGTGGTTTCTTTCCAGTCCCGACATTAAAGTGGGAGACTTGGTCTTAGTTAGGGATGTTTCACCCCCCCTAGTCTGGCCTTTTGGAAAAGTGACCAAGTGTCACCCTGGAAGAGATAGAAGAGTCAGGGTATTCAGAGTCTTGACCAATAATGGTCAGATCACAAGACCACCTCTCTTCAATTACTGTATTACTCTTAAATGTTTAATTGCTTATTTGTTCCCTGTTGGTGTCTGCCCCTCCCAGTATGGTGCATTCTTGGAATGCACGGTACCTGAGATTATAATTTTGAATGCTTTTGCACGTTCTTTCCTTCCTTTTTGTCAAACACCAACAGTGATCATTTGTTTTCTCCTTTATGTGCAAATCTCTTATATTTTGTATGAGTCTGTTCCAGATATATATTCTGTGACCCACCTAGCGTCATATAACAACAAATCTCTGAAGCTCTTCAACTCTTCCTCGCGCAAGAGGAATTCCATATCCATTTGGCTACCAGATACTGTTGTCAACTCTTTGAAGACCAGCTCAGCAAAAGAAGATTATTTTGTTGTGTTGAAGTTGGCAATGCTGATATGTATACCTTTTGTTTCCTACCCCCACTCTTTCCCCTTCCGTGGTCTCTCCGTGCTCCGTTGAGCTGCTCTCACTTCTCCGTCTGCAGTTGACTCGTTCAGTCAAAGCTCCGCTCGAGCTTGCCTCCTCAAACCAAGAGGCACACACTATTCAACGCCATGTTGGCTAGATAGTCTTCATAAGGAACTCCGACTTCAACATGAAATCGAGATAAGTACCATTTTTAAAAAAGTTTTAACCTCATCTTCATGGTTTTAACTTCCAAGTGCTTTTAATTATAGGCAGTGTGAAATTATTTACTTGGGGCAATAATCATTCTTCGTGGGTTTTGCAATGTTGAGCTTTTACTTGTATAAGCCAACCTTACTATAAAAGAGCTTTTCTCAAGCGATTCAAACGAGAAATCCTCTCGCTACGTGGGATATTATCTAATACCCGCTGCCTATAATTTTAAAACTATTTCCTCCGTTGGATTTTCTCAACCCCATTTTCTGCTAAGGTCGTTCTGGAACCTTCTAGAACTTGTTCTCTATCTGCGAGTCTTGTCGTCAAGTATTGTTCACGCACTGTGAAAATGCTAGTTAAAATGAGGAATCTTCCTTATAAATTTTTGCAATAGCTAACTTTCTTCCACCGCTGGAACCTCTGGAAAATTCTATGGCGCATTTATTTGTAAATTACAACTTTTTCAAGAAATAGACTCTCATCTATATAGTGCAATCAGTTCTTTCCATAATTGCAATAACTTTCTTTTTCATGAACTTTAGTGTTTCTATAGTGAACTTTGAATCCATCTTCATAGATTACAGTGATAAACAGTGCCTTCTCCACGTTTCTACCGCGTCGCGATCGTCCGGTTATATTAAATACGGCCATGAACATTGATCCTATATCCCAATGATCTTTCCTTAACCTTCTACTAACAACCATTATTTATAAAATTGAAACTTCTCTATAAGGTGTCACTCACGAGGTGCCCTTCCAACTTTGCTAGTTTAACATTAAGTAAATTCTGCATAATTGCTTGTGTGATACAAGTTTTAAATTCACGTTGTTCCTTTCCCATAATCAGGGAAAACAATTCTCTAAGCTCTTGAGCGAGTCATGTTCAGGTTTCACGAAATGGAAACTGCCCCATTTTTCTCATGATTCCTAATTAAACATAGGAAGTCTAGAAACTTCCTCTTCACTTTCTCCAGGTTTCACAGTAAGTGACCTGCCCCCTTTGTATAATTCTCATATAGTAATTCTGTTTAAATATAAGAAGTTGTAGAAACTTTCTTTTTGTTCTTTATGTTTTACATTTTGCTATGTTCGAAATTGTTATTCTCGTTAGAATGTTCTTTCGGAGGTTTCGTATAGTACACTGCCTGTACTCCTGTAAATATTAAAACTTCAATTATTCCATTTTGCCTATTTATGAAATCTTACCAAGATTTTTATACACGGTTTAAAAAACCTTAAAAATTGTCAATTGCCTGGAGCAACTGTTTGATGTTAAGAGGTCTGCGACCCCATTTGTTAAAAAGTTCAAATGAACTATGTTTATTAAACTTATATTGCATAATTGTTAATTTCCTCAAACTTCCTGCATTGTTAAATAAATTAAATATTTGTTTTTGGATTCATCATTTCTCTGATACTACAGTTAGGCAGGATCCTGGCTTTCCTAGCTCTTCCTAGGTTTATGCCCTCGTTAACGCTTAATAAAGCTTTTACTATTTGTCTGGCCAGATCATCACCCTTCCCTATAGTACTTTCATTCGTGCTTGGAAGGAAACACACTAAAGCCTCTCTCTGGCAAACTGCCCAAGCCTTAGCTGCGGTTCCCGTCAGCTTCGACCAAGCTCGTACCCACTTTAGGTATCCGAGCACATATTTGCGGTGGCAACCGCTTCTAAATGGATTAAAAGTCAAATTAATAACTTTTGTGGGACTCTCCTCCTATTCTTCTATCCTTCTTTTCCAATCCCAAATCTACTTCCTTCTCTTAATCATCTTCCCTTGGTGGGTGGGTTATTCCCTAGCCTATAATCTACCCACCGTGTGTGTTTGGTCTCTCTCTTCCCACCAAATGCTTTACATGCATTAGCCTATTCAGGTGTTGCACACCAAATCTACGTGCAACTCCAGAATTATGTAAATATCCCCTACACTTCTCTCTTTATATAGTTCCACTGCATGCCGTTGTGATTTCATCTTCAAAACTTTCGTTATCGCTGTGTCGGATGGTATTATGAAGCTACCCTTGCGAGCGTAGCCTGTGGCGTCAAGTGCCCAACTTATGAAATTCGTGTCAGTGACAGTAAAAATGCAACTTCCAACCATTCGTTAGATTGCTAAAATCATAAACCATCAGGGTGATCTATAATTACCAATGTGTTCTTAAACCACATAACTTCATTACTCAATATAACAATGTTTCCTTTCATGTTACTAACAGGGTCTTAAATCTGCCCTTTTCTTAAACCTTAACTTCCACGGTTCGCTTGATAACTCAGCCCCCTTCAGAGCGGCTTGTATACAATGGAGTGGAGTGGTGCGGTCCCAACAGTACCTCGACCCTCGCTTCCTGCCTCTTGGCTTATATCTCCCCAAGCAGTAGTAAGATTCTAAAGACAATACCGTAGTCACAATGACGCACATATCCCAATGGATTTAAACTGAATATTATGCAATAGATTCTGGACGAGCTTAAATATTTATTCCTAACCTTAGGATATTAATAACGGCCTCAACAGGTCCGTATCATATGTGAAGGCACGAGATTCATAAAAACATTGGTCGATCTGGATAACCGGTATCATAATAAATGCTGCGGTCAGTCATATGCTGCCTTCCATAAGATTCGCTTCTCAAGAGCCGAATCACTCAATAATAAGTTCTCGGGCGATCAGGTATGGTGCAGAGGTGTCCATTGTTCTCCTCTCACCTACCACAGGATTCGAACCCGGAACATTACATATCCATCATCAGAGTTAGGGTCCAATCACTAAATACACTCTGGCACAAAGTACATATCTCAGTATGCCCACGGCTATACGAGATTTCACACGTCGAATAGATTACCTGGCTCCATGACCAGATGCTATGATCTTCGTCCTTTAATTATTAAGAGAAATCTATCAATTACTCTATAAGCTTTTACACAAGCTGCAAATTCAATTCACTTGAAAGCTCTTCCATTTCCTTGCATAATTATATTCCCATTAACACAATATATTCTGATATTAAACTCTTTTCTCATCCCTTAATGTAATCTTACTGCTTAGATCGATAAGTCTTCCAATTAGCGTAAATATTTCTTGCTTACAACATTTTACCTGATGTATTCATTCATACCTTTTATTATTATTCTTACTGACATAAATTACCATAATCCGACACAACATAACCATCTTAAAAATCGAACATCCGTGTTCGTTACGTTAAGTTTACATAACTGATTTTCCCTTTTATTAATAGTGGTAACGATTAATCCACTCACTGATGTATAACAACATCTCAACTCTACTAAAATCAACAGAACAATAATTAATCCTGGAGGGTCTATCTCCTAATACTGATTCTTACTGGCATTATTTTTATCAGTCTGAAATCACATTACATGCAGTGGGCTATACTTCTATATAATCATAATTTGTGGGGTACTTACATATAGGCTTATTCTGGTGGCTCCAACCACTCATATTCTCCAATGTCGCCTGCCATTTGGAGAGTTAGCGCGACATTTGCATACTGAATATACACATTTTATAATACATTTCTTTCACCAAGCACACGGCACTTTTCATTTCTATGATGAAGCTATTGCTTCCAAAACACATGACACTTTATAACACTTATTATACCATTAATTTAAAAGAAATTTCACATATGATTTCTACATAACACACGTCACTTTTTACACTCTTCATTGGTTGAAATTCCCTGGCAAGATATCTGAATTGCAGGTATTGACGGCATCCTCCATGCTCCTACCAACTCCTGATTGAAAGTCTGGATCATCTGCCTACGGATTCATCAACAGTCTATCAATTATCCTACGATACACTTCCTGCTGTGCATAAAGATGCTTACTTTTCGTCCTGAGAGTTACTATTTGGTATTCTTAAGACATTCCACCAAATGCTTCATAAAGTTTCTCCCAGCGCAGTCCGGCGTAATAAGACATGTATAACCAATCCATAAATTACACACTGCGTTTAACATTGTACATAGTATTTAGACAGATTAATACTTTCAATAGTTCTGCCACTTATATCACACGGTACTTCCTATGTGAACATTAACTATTGCTCGTACTGCTGACTACACATGCAGCACGACTGCCCTTAATAAAAGCCTTCTAAAAGTTTTACTGCACGGCTTCCCAAGCTGAAGTCCGGGCCTCCTTCCTTGACTTTGGTAACGCACATTTCACACAATAAAGTTCGTTGATTACCGTACTTCTTGTTACTTCATGACTATGCATTATTATATTCTCACTTGGTGCATTACACTGCACGGCGAATATAATGATTAACACTAAAATGTTCAAGTCTTTGCGTGAGCGTCCTTTCCTGAGCCAGAGCGACATACGTTCCGCGCTCGAGTCTGTTCCAACTGACCCCTTCTGATTGGGTCCACACCCTTATATCCGTTTCACACGAAAAAGTAGACCTAGAATTCCCGCGCTGTATCATCTCCTCTCCCAGGATGATTCTGGTCTCGAAACAATGCTCATCGGGTTCCTTTTTCTTCACTGGTCCCAGAACTATCTGCGTGCTGAAGGATCGATCGGCCAATTAATTAATATTAATTGCTTTTGCCATAGCGTGGGGACGCGGTTTCCAGTGGAAATCCCCGGTGACATAGTCAAACCATGCCGCGAACATCCATAGTCCTGTGTTCATGCGCACTCCATTAAATATGCCTTGATTTCGCAGTTTAATGGCTCTAAAATTAGCCTCCTGGCTAAAGATTCACCTGTGTGCAACTTTCATGTCATTGCGTTGCTCCAATCACGAGTAATCAATGATTTTCCTTGGGATCTCTCCCCTCCCTTCTCGGTTTTATTCTCAAGCGGGGAAGAACTGAGTCATTATTCAACCCCCCGACCTCTTGCAGACGACTTAAGTAGGTCAACGAGATTGACAGGGCTCCATGAGTCTCCTCCCACAATTCTGGGGCTATTAGTAAACTGTCAAACTCTGGAACTTCTGTGTTCCAAGTCCAGCATAGCCTACTCCATGTAGTCCAATAATGCTGTATTCCGCTCATTTTCCCTGCATTATTTCACTAAATAATGCCAGTATCAACTGATATCACACCAGTGATTAAACATATACTTTCCTCTAGGGGTTTTTACAACGAAACTCCCTCAACAGATCTCGGGTTCGTTCCCTGGTGGAACCTTCATTCTGAGCTCAACTTCTCCGAGATCCACGTTCGATATCAGTCAGCATGACCCCCTCGGGTTCAGTACAAAGCAGAAACTACAAAAAGCTAAACAAAGCACAAAACACAAAACAAGCATTAACAAAAAAAAAAAAAAAAAAAAAAACGGAAAGCAATGAAAACACAGAGAAATCCAGAGGGTGGTTGGCCTCTGATCTTGTTGGGACGAGGAGATGGTGGATGACACTTCTGGAACTGCATTTAGGCCGATAGTGATTCTTGAAATGTTGTCTTCTATTTTGTTACAGCTCTTTACGACTCACAATTTGAAACCTTTCCGGGCCCGTTTGGCACAATTGAGGACATTCCTTAATGTTACGTTGTTGCTAAGAAGGGAGGACCCCTTCTTTGTCTGTTAAGAAATGATTTCAACATTAAACAAATAGTTCCGTGAAGAACTATACAGCCTATTCTCACATACGGCATCCTACTTACGTTAATTGCCTCTATAAACTTACAAAATTTCAGGTTGATTTCAGAACCTTCTAAATATTTCGGATGGTCGCCATGTTGGATTTTAATATACAGTATGTAGGCCATAGAGTTATCTACTATTAGAAGAGGATTATTGCGCAAATGTATTATTCAAAAGTTGATTTCGATGACATGATTAGGACACAAGAAATAAAAATAATAAATTTAAAATTTTGCACAGCCGCCATCTTGAGGTTACGCCAACAATTGCACTAAATTAGATGTCAGTGCAAAACAATTTGTAAGAACATTTGCTGTACAACGTCTAACTACGTTTGAATGGTTAAATCGTCAGAAAAGTCTATTTAAATGTTTTAACTTCGCTTGGCCACCATGTTCGTTCTGTTTTGTTTTTGAAAGTCACATAGGTGAACTTCTAGTAGTGCCCTTTATCGCCGTACAAAGTTTAGAGTGATATGAGTAATAGTTTCGGAGATATAGAATGCCGGTGAAATACTTCGGACAGCCGCCATGCTGGATTAGTGAGACATAATAAAATTTGAAGGGTACTGTCGGGGTCGGCCAAAATTGCAATATGACCTTACCGAGTTTCATTGAAATCGCTCCAGCCGTTTAGACGTTATTGGGGGAGGACGACACACGGACAAAAGGTGATCTCATAAGCGTATTTTTTTCATAAATGGAAATAGTCTAAAAATACTAGCGGACCCATGCGAGAAATCCCGCATGTTCATAAACCACACTTTCCCCAATAGGTTTATAAGGAGAAAGGTTTTTATTTCAACCAAATGATTATAGAACTCGATTTACATTTCAGTTAGAATTCCAAGTTCTATGTTCCCTAACTCAAGAAGGCAATCGGTTTTTCGATATTTATGAAATTATACGATTTGAGTACTCATTCCTTTGATTTACTGTACTGTTTCTGAAATCGATGCAAAATGATAAAGGAAAGACCTCAGAATGTTAAAATGACATGAAACAGCCGTCACAGAGGCCAAAATGTGAAGTAGACAGCAATTATGGAGCGTATTTACCTACAGCAACAGTATCTGCAAATCGCACACTTCGTACATAAAAAAGTCATTTTGTAAAGAAATTATAGATATTTATGAAATTAGAGTGCAATTCGTCACTGCTGATGTCTATTCTCTTTCATTTGAATGCTCATTTGTCACGATCGGTCGCTTGTGAGCGCCGCAGGAGGGATCTATACTACTGAAATAATATATATGAAAAGAAAATCCCTCTCGGCACGCCTAACCGCGGTCAGTTTGTTATGACTCACCAAAACATTTATAGCATGTGCTGATTACAACAGCGCATCGTGAAGCCCTGGATGCTGTCATAGCATTTATTACATACGCAGCTGGCAAGATACCTTACTTGTGATAATTAAGACTTGCTGTGAAGTACTGGTGCCTACATCGTATCCCGTGAACATGGTTAGGTATAGAACAAAACATCTGTGAGGCTCCGTTCTATTGGGAGGGCCCTGACTGTATAATTTGGTTGATTTGAACAAAATACTGAATTCCAATAATATGGAACAGCAAAATTCTTCGAGAGGTCAGACCTCGTCCTTTCTTTTCATGGTATCTCCTGCCTTCTGCACAAGGCCCTAACGAAGGTGTATGTAACCCCGCCCTCAAGGGCTCACGGCTGCTGAGTTAGGGAGTTGGGGAACTCGAGGGATTCCTGATCTCTCCCCAAGTGATTATCACGCCTTGGGTCCCTTATGAAAGGCCTTGAAGGGTCGATGATTCTTGTTACCACCACACGGGGATCTTCAACCTACAGGCCAGCCAATGGGTGTCCGTCTCTGACGTTTGGCGATGGTGGGAGGAGATGGGTAAAGAGAACAATTTAGCCAACCTATGGGTATTAATAGAACCTTGAAACTTGCCAACATTGTAATTCTTCTCTAGCGTCTTCACTATGTAACGTGGAAGTCCCACACCCCATTTGCAATTTTATGCATCATTTTCTTATTGTCGCCTCCGTAGCGTAGCGGTCAGCACGGTTAGCTGCCGCCCCGGAGGTCCTGGGTTCGATTCCCGGCTCTGCCACGAAATTTGAAATATGGTACGAGGACTGAAACGGGGGGTCTACTCAGCCTCGGGTGGCCCAAATGAGTAGAGGGGGGTTCGAATCCCCCTCAGCCATCCTCGAAGTGGTTTTCCATGGTTTCCCACTTCGTCTTCGGGCAAATGCCGGGATGGTACCTTCTTCAAAGCCACGGCCGCCTCCTTCCCTCTTCCTTGTCGATCCATCCTAACCATCCCTTACCTTCCCTCATGAGGCCCCTCTTCGCTTTGCAGGTGAGGCCACCTGGGCGAGGTGCCAATCCCACCTCACCAGTTGTATCCCTTCCGATTCGATGTTCCCAGCTCTAGGGCACTGCCCGTAGAGGCGGTAGTGGTGAGTTCCCTCGCTGAGTCCGTGGGTTCTACCAACCTGGAGGGTAAACGACTTAAATAATAATAAAAAAAATCTTATTCCGACATTTTGCGGTTACAAAACCCAAATTCAACCATCGCAGTGGAATTCTGCCTTTGTTGGCGACGTCGCTTCCTACCATGAAGAATGTCCGGCTTCTTGGCTAAATGGTTAGCGCGCTAGGCTTTGGCCCGACATGTCCCGAGCCTTCAGGGATTTTAATCTCCTGGGGTTAATTCCTGTGGCTCGGGGACTGGGTGTATGTGCCCTCTTCATCATCACATCATCCTCATTACGACGCACAGGTCGCCCACGGGCATCAACTAGAAAGACATGCACTCGGTCTCTCCGGAGGCCACAGATCATTCATTCAGCCAGAGGCATGTACGTATTGGGGCAAATTCTCAGCATAAATGTGTTGGATATTATGCGAATTAGGGACTGCGATGTCTAATGGAAGGGTTCTCTTCTGCACTTTATCAATAAGAATAATGTCTGGCCTGTTTGCTATTATAGGTCTATCAGTGATCACTGAGAGCCTCCGTGGCTTAGGCGGCAGCACGCCGGCCTCTCACCGCTGGGTCCGTGGTTCAAATCCCGGTCACTCCATGTGAGATTTGTGCTGGACAAAGCGGAGGCAGACAGGTCTTTCCCCGGGTACTCCGGTTTTCCCTGTCACAAATTTCATTCCAACAACACTCTCCACTGTCATTTCATTTCATCTGTCATTCATTTAATCATTGCCCGAGGGGAGTGCGACAGTCTTCGGCAGCCGGCACAGTTCATATCCTCGCCGCTAGATGGGGGCTTCATTCATTCCATTCCCTGACCCGGTCGGTTGATTGGAAGCAGGCTGTGGATTTTCATTTACTCTGATCACTGACCTGTCACAGAATAGCTTGTGTGTATAGTTCTCCAGAACAGCATCAGGAATATATTGATAGTAAGGCAGAACATTATTACTTACGCAGCCAGGCTCAGGTGGATTATCTTGGCTACTTAGTCGTGCCTTGTCAAGTAATACGTAGATGAAATTGTTGCACATCTCGCTGTATTTTTACATCGTTATGCCCTACTCAGCTTAGCTGATGTGTTGGCCTTCTTTTCCTCCCAAAATCTCTTCATCCTCTCACTAAGCTTCTTCCTTCGTTCTCCTGTCCAAGTTATAGTGGCTGTGGTGTTGGGTTTGTCTCCAAATTGGTGATTGTCGATATTTGTTGTGAATTTACAGTACATCTGTCCCATACAATCACTTCTGAGATATTGATTTCCTGGAGATCTTTTTCAATTTCACGAAGTCAGCTCTTCTTGGTTTGTTAATGGAAGAGCCAGGCTGAGAATGCCTTTAGTTAGTCTGTTATTGTTCATTCTAATAATGTGTACATAAAATTTCAATCGTCTTTTCCGAAAAGTGTGAGAGATTTTTTCAGATTGACAATATATTTCCTGGGATGATTTTTTCCTCCACATTCCCTCTATAAAAACTGGGCCAACATTTTTTCTTAACATTTTCCTTTCTTGTTTCTCTATGTCTATGGTTAAAGATCCGCGGCTTTGATGGCGTAGTTGGTAGCATGCTGAGCTTCTAAGCCCAAGGTCGTGGGTTAAAACCCGGCCGTAGTCGTCAGATTTCTTAAGAGCGTTAAAAATCCCTGAGTTTGCCTTCCTTCGGAGAGGAAGTAAAGCCGGCGGTCCCATGTCATAGATTTATGACATGATAAAGAACCTTCCACTAATTACACTTGTGTGAAGCTAAATTGTAGGTTATATTTGACTAACGCTCTTAGGTTCCAACGTTCGTCGCCAGGAGTCGACTGCGGTGGCATCTAGTAACAAAACTCAAAACCTGTTGGTGGCGTTTGGTAGCAAAAGTAGGAACTACTTGGGAATCGAATGTCTGCAGTCCTTACTTGAATTAAAAAACAGATAACACATACTAATACAGTCATCACAATTAATATCAGACAGATTCTACACACACACAAAGTACACGGTGATACATGACCGCGTTGTCGCAGCCCCTAAACTGAGGAACCAACCAACCAACCAACCAACCAACCAACCAACCAAAGATCCGCCACCAATGATTAAGGTTTCTGATGCATACAACGCTTCCAGTTTGATTACTGTATTATACAGTAGTGTCTAAGTTTTGCTTTCCGAGATATTTTTAGCCTACTTTCGATTTTTGCAAAAAATGAAAGTAGACTTATGAGATCAACACAGGGCGAAAAAAGTGTGTCTGTCTGTGTGTGTGTATGTGTGTGTGTGAGTCTGTGTGTGTGTGTGTATGTGTGTGTGTGAGTCTGTGTGTGTGTGTGTCTGTGTGTGTGTGTGTGTGTGTACTCTGAATGTCTGTCCCCCCTATCAATTCGAACACGGTGAATGCAAATTGAACGAAATTTGGTACAAAGGTAGCACTAGCAAAGGACACCTCAGTGTCATGTTTTATATCGCCGCCATCTTTACTAAAACTGAATGGCGGCCACTCAAACGTTCAAAACGTAAAATCAAATAACGACTAACCAAATCATCCGATCTCTACCAAATTTGGTAACAACATACCTTCGTATAGGATGCGTCTTGTGACCAAATTACAAGGTCGTCCGCCATACCATTTCAGGATGGCGGCCGTGCGAATTATGCAAACTTTATAATCCATATCATGGGACCCACCAGTTCCGATTATCGAGCCGAGAATCGTTTTAACTGTTCTAAAGGAAGAGGCACGTTCGAAATTAAAAGTTTATTTTGTAATACTATAGTGCAGACGTGATTTTAAAAAGCTGAACTGATTCAGTAATAAGACAAGATGGCAGCGGATATCTTGTGCCGGACTTATATTTCACTAATTTGAGTATTGCATGCAATATAGCGTACTGATAAAAAATAAATAAACTTTGTATGAAATGCTTTATATATAAATAATATACTCCAGTGATGAAATCGTTTAGTATAAATCATTATTTGCTAACAAGTTCTATGTAAGTCATTTTAAATATAATATTCGTTGACACAATTAGCTCAGTGGTAGAGCGTTAGACTATCGCTCAAATGCCGATGGTTCAAACCCGATCAGAGCTAGGTTTTTTGCTTGAAATGTTATATGTTTATTGTTTTGTAATGACTCAGATGTTTTAAAATTAAGCGTTATATTGTGCACATTATGGTGTAAAATATATATTTAATTAAAACATAATTCGCCAGCAGATTTACTCGGGACATCTAGCTGCCAAAAAGGTAACTTCCAGATTTTATTGAAAAGTTTCTTCTTCTGGCCGCTAGAATGCACTCGCTCTGTTAGGATTATATTGTTCGATATTTCACCAATAGATGTCACGACTAGTCTACGTGGGGATCCATTGATTACTATACCATTATCATTCTATGCGCATCGAATTTGAAGAATGACAAGATGATACTACGATACATTTTAACTTTTTATTTTAAAGGGTTTGTAACAGCCTATTTTGCGTTGCTTGAAAATGTTATTAAGCGTTATATTGTGCACATTATGGTGTAAAATATATATTTAATTAAAACATAATTCGCCAGCAGATTTACTCGAGACATCTAGCTGCCAAAAAGGTAACTTCCAGATTTTATTGAAAAGTTTCTTCTTCTGGCCGCTAGAATGCACTCGCTCTGTTAGGATTATATTATCGAAAATATCCACATAGTTTGTATACACACGTCTCTGTAGGGTCATGGAAAGATTTGTTAATTCAATTAGGGTTGTGAAAGCCATGCACAACCAGACGTGTAAAGACATGCCTCAACTCAAAGTTGGATGTTGCCCACGGCAGGTCGTAATAATAATAATAATAATGTTATTGGTTTTACATCCCTTTTAACTACTGCTGATTTTAGAGACACCGGGGTGCCGGAATTTTGGCCCGAAGGGGATCTTTAACGTGCCAGTAAATGTACTGACACGGCTCCCTCGCATTTGTGCACCCTCAAATGCCAGCTGACTGCGCCAGGATACGAACCTGCAACCTAGGGCCCAGCAAGCGAGAACGTTACCGCCGAGCCACGCAGCCAGTCCGGTCGATTATGTCTCCAGATCCATAACATTCTTGAGATACTTCTTATCTTTCTTTCTTCAATGATGGTAGCAGTTTTTATCTAGATTGTGGCGTTTGGTAGAGGAAAATCGTTTCTATGGCCTTCAACCAAGAATAGTTCTATTATATTCTTTGATAATAACAACGAGTTATAACTATACTCATACATTTAGGAGAAAGTAGGCTATATGTTCTTTACTGAACATCTTGCTTTTTTGTTATACCTGTTCCAAGTGATCCTGTATTATTATTATTATTATTATTATTATTATTATTATTATTATTTGTCCCTGCATTACGCAAAGGTCAAGACAAAATAATTATCACCATTGCTTCCCATATCTGTATGTGTAAACACGACCTACCGCAACCAGACCTCACGTAACTTAACCAAGTACAAAGTTATATAACTTGGTCTGTCACAAGCGGTAATGAATGACTGCCATACCCCGAACATGTGGGCGCCTATCTAATACGCGCCAGGTAGACACTCATCTTATCACTCCTATTATACACCATGACCTTCTTTAGTGCTGAGAAACACTTCCGCCCTCAATGATTTCAAAACTAGTTGGAAAGTGTTCCGTAACAAGCAGACAGGGTGAGCCACGCAAGTGTTGCCGACATTTCGGCACGCTGCTTGTCGGTAAACGTGAGAGCGATTGCCGTCAAACCGTTGCTGTTTTATTCGAGTACAATAATTCTGATACAGTGAATTGATTAATCTACGAATCAAAAGATGTTGATCATTGTTTTTTTAAGAGACCTAACATCTAGGTTATCGACCCCTAATGGTCTGTGTTAAAATGAAGATGATGATGAAATGAACAAATAAAACTAAAGATAACTACACACTTTACAAATAACTTACTTATTTGAATTAGAAACGGACAAGCAACTCCTTGCGACACTTTTAGCCTACTTTTCACATTTTGTAGACTTATGAGATCCATCCGGGCAAATGTGTGTCTGTCTGTCCGTCCCCCAATATCAATTCCTAATCGGCTGCAGCTATGGACACCAATTTTTGTGTGAGTAAAGATCTATACCTGGATATATCAAGGCCATATTTGCAAATAACGTCAGTGCTACCAACTGCTGAAAAATCACAATTGAAATTAGAGTTCTATGTTGGGTACCCATATAGATAATAACATTCCATATTAATTTTCTTGAGCCCATACATGACAGTGTTGCCAACATGATTCCTAGCACGCTGATAGGTCGAATTTTTTTTGTGAGTATTGTGCCCAACTCTAGGAATGGGTATTCCAAGATTCAGACACCTAGATATCAAGGGAAAGGCTACAGCCGCTTTTGAAAGTTGAGATATTTGAATATCGCGCTCCACTACTTCTAGAAGGAAATGGAAACTTTGTGCAGCCAAGAGCATGTCAAGTGACGTAGCGAATAGTAGCAGAGGTCGAGACTATTTGTTGATTAAATAGTTAGCCATAGAGTAGAGACTTTAGACTTGGATCAGATTACTGGCACGGCCAAATGAAAGAGAATGCACTTAGTCTCAAGTGAATCGGACCAGAGACACCGGAGATATGAGGATTTCCATATTTCAGCGTGATCCAGCGTGGACCCGACCGTTTTGAATAAAAGCCGACCGGCCCAAGCATCATCAGCTCACTTCGAACCAAGCTCTTGCATGACAAGGTGCTGCTGCTACGTTGAGCCAAGGCACATGGTTGCCGGATCTACGCCGAAGATATCTTTAAATTGTGATAGTTACAAAAGTACTACGATACGTGTGGAACATAGTAAGTTTCCGGCAGAGGGAATCACTAAGGTGATTGTTATTTTTCTACGGACACTGGTGAAATAATTTATTTCTATATGGACCTATGCTAGACTTTGTCTAGAAAGTACTTTGTCACAGTCCAGTAATAATAATTCTATACTTGGAAATTTTAATCCAATTAGTCAGTTTCATATATTGTAACTTGATAACCACTCCGATCTTTCAGTATATTGAAGGCCAGTCTATCACGGTGTTGTTCATTAGCCGACAAAGGGAAACTATAAGTTGCTTCGCGAATGATAGATGGTGATAAACCATGCCCAGGGAACGATCTTCAGAACAGCCGTTGATTGATTTAGACTGTCAGTGTTTTCTTGTACTGAAAAGATTACCGTGAGTTATGTTACAACTGACGTATTTGAGAATAGATCATTTGGATCTGACCCCATTTAAGCAAACTGCTATGGCTTTAACAGAAGTAAACATTATAATGGATCAACAGTTACTTCCAACTTCAAGAGATATTTCCACTGTGTCTTGTTAGACAGATTGTGGGTATATAATGGCGGCCGATACAAGGATTAGACGTGCGTGTCCAATAGGGCATGTATCTGGATAAATCTGGTACAGACCAGGTTCACTACGCTTCAAGACCAACGAGAAATGTAAGCCACAAACTCATTTTCTGCAGATGACCAACACATTTATTTTTCTTCGTATTTAAATCTTGCAATGATTTACGCAAGACACATTAGGGTTATTCTGAGTATTTTCAGCACTCAGAACAGTTTAGGATCGATGACCGAGCATAACGAGCATTTATTTGAATGTTTCATATTTTTTGATAATCACGGTAATCAGCCGAGGTAACTGTAAAAGTTAATAATTATTTTTGTTGAGAAATGGAGATTTTATCCATATTCGAAGAATCGAACATGTGGATTCTCACATAATGAAATAATAATTAAAAATATTTAAAATAATATAATAATAATAATAATAATAATCCACTAATAATAATAATAATAATAATTTTCATAACTTTTCTAAATAATTCTTGAATCTTATATTTTCTAATAATCACATTCATTGAGAGAGAGCTTATGAAGTAGTTTAATCATTTCTAGTTTGGAACAGGTGATTTTCCGAAGGATAGTGGTTAGCGCAAGCCCGCATTCAACCAACATGACAGTTCTGGTTGAACAGTTAATATTTGCCATGAGCAAAGTATATTTTCAGATAACACGGAGAGGCATGAAACGGGAAGCAAATTATATTTGTATCAATTAGGATATTTTGTATTTATATAAAATCATGACGTAGATACACATTCGAAAGTGAAATAGAGAGTATCATAAGTGTGGTAACTTCACGATTTGAACTGAATGGTAAAATAAAATAAACTTGTAAGTTTATAAATCTTCCAGTGTTGATAATAAGCAAAGGCTTGATTTATTGTATAAATTTTGGGAAGAAAATTTATGTGTGTGGAGTAGTTGAAATGCCATTCCCAGGTGCGCATGTTTAAGTCGCAGGAATGAGGAGGTTTTTATTTGAGCATCAATCAAATAGCAGGTTCGATGACTCAGTGTTAAAGAAGGAGTATTGGAACTACACATTGCGTCGTATGAATGACCCAAAGGTTATTTCTTAAAAACCATCAGTTCTTATTTCAATCTTGTTTACGGATTCAATTACGACTTTGATTTTGCTAGAACCCGGATTTGTCATGATAGTATTTTATTCTTCTTCAGAGGAAGACCTTTGCCGTTGTTGTTGGAATATTGTGTTCTTATAAAAATAATAGAATGGGCCACTGCCAATTATAAATAATTCTATAACCACGAATAATTTGAAGGATGTTTTTCAATCCTAGTGTCATGAAATAAATGAATTTATTATGAAGCTACAATTCTTATTTCCGCATTCTGTTCAAGAATTGCAATTTGTGAAGATTATTAAAATGACCACAGATATAAATATTTTTCTTAATAATGATTCCAAGTGGAAAATCGAATAGTTGAATGGTCCAACAATTTATTGATCAAGTTGATGATTCAGAAATCATATATTTTGTTAGGAACTTGAAGTTCATAATCGAGTCACTTCTCGAAACGTTTAAGGTCGGAAGAACAATTAATTTTGTTGTGCTTCGCACAGTTCTTCGATGCCATGCTCAAGGGTGAGATACTTTTCAGATGTTGTTATTAATATGTGTACATAATTTGTGTTGATTCAGAGATGATAATAATATTCTTTGACAATATTTTTTGAAACTGGAAAAAAATAAGTGAAAGTTAAAATTCTATGAACAATTATTCTACGAGTGTTAATATTATGTAAAAATCAACCAGTGAACTACAGTATTTCCAGTAAAGACAATTAAATTTGAACTGGATTTAATCATAAATAATTATTATAATTTTGGAACACAGTCTACAGGACTGATAATCAGACTTGTGCCTCCAAAGATAATTGTCCAATGTGTTGGAAAATTTCTGTAAATTGTGTAAATAGTGAATGATGCTGCTTTGAGCATTTTATTTTGCAGTCAATTTTAAATTCAGAATAAAATGAGATAATTTTACATGATGTGTTATGCCAGTTGAATCTCCTTCTATCCTTATTGTCGCATTGAGCCAAAAATCAGTAAAGCATTTTTTTCATTTGATGTCGTTTTTGCGATTAACTTTAACCCATCTGGCGCCCCGGGATATTTTGACTCTCGTGCTGGCTGATTCTTGGTAAAATTGGTACATGGGATTGGTCGTGCGGACTCCGGTCTAAACGGGCACAGTATTTACTGGCCTAACCTATGTTGGTATTTTTGAGGATCCAACCAGTCTCTGGACTGACTACCTAACAGACAGACAGACAGACTGTAGTAAGTTTAAAAAGATTCAGTCAGTCTGAGAGACTAGACTTTATATCATTTCAAATGACGCATGCTACAAATGCTACTCATGTTAGAGAGGCTCAAGAGGGCTCTTTACACTCTGCTGCAGAACGTCACACACTCGCCGTCTCCTTATCGCATAACGCCAGACCCCAGGAGTAAACTCAGACTCAACAAACTCCATTACCCTTTAACTTAGGCTTCCCGCGCAGGGGCTGCATGACGTCACGCACTCGCCGTCTTCGTTCGCATAACGCCAGACCCCAGGAGTAAACTCAGACTCGGTGCATATGCACTGAACAACATGATGACGTCATACACGCCGTAACCGCGACGCATAACGGTAGACATAAGCATAACGATGAAGTCGACAAGATCATTTCAAATGATAAAAAAAAGCGTCAGTATGCAAACATAATGACTAGTTTCAATGCGTAATTTTACAGTGACAAAAATAACTGCTATCACCCGGACATCAGTTTTTTTTTAGCGTATGGCTTTTAGTGCCGGGAGTGTCCGAGGACATGTTCGGCTCGCCAGGTTTTGTAGCTGCTTCGAGACGGACACCCAATGGGTGAGCCACAAGTACCGTTGGGGAGGAAAGTTGGAAGGGAGGGTCGAGGAGTTGGAACATAGCGGCTGTGGCCTATAGTTAGGGACCAACCCCGGCATTTGCCTGGAAGGAAGATGGGAAACCACAGAAGACCATCTTCAAGGTTGCCGGCGGGGGGATTCGAACCTCCTCGCCTCCCGGATGTGAGCGACTGCCAACAGTCATGCCGCAACGACCTCGGCTAACTCACCCGTTGGACATCAGATAAGTAGCCTGAACTGACCATTTATCTACCATCACATATTCACTCTAAACAAGCAAGTTTGGAGGTCAATCACCACTTCCAGTATCTTAACAAAACATCACATAGACTATAACAAACAAGTATTGACGAGTTGAATTACATCAACTAATACTTGCAACTAAATAAGTGTACATATTTTCAGACATAAATTTTAAAGCCTAAAAGTAATGAATCTGATGATGATCGCTTGACGATCGAAACTGGTCATCCAAGAGTATAACCCATCTCATTTGGGTACAATCGTGTTGTAACGATTCGATCCCATAGCTGTTATATTTAAAGGGTTATTCATTTATTATCATGTTATTATTATTATTATTAACTAGTACATCCATGAGATGATTTTTATATCAGATAATTGTAAGCGGTTTTGATTATTATATTCAATTAGATTTTTATTAACAATTACTTGTAAAGAGACGAAGTATTATATATTGCAACAAGACTGGCGATATGGACTAACCCTGTGCGTCACAAACTGAACGACGTAGTAAGAATTACACCACGGCTAACTGCGTCATTTTCCTGAGATGTTAAGAAACCCACAATGGTGTAACCAACACGCCATTTTCTACGGTATATACGCGTCAATATATATTGCAAGTTATGAGTCAAGAATGGAGAAGGCTAAGAGAGAGGGAAGCTGTGACACCACGTGACAAGGAAGTCATTAGTATTTGTACCTGCAACATCGGACAAGAATGGCATTGATCTATAGCTATCAATGAAGGAAGGAAGTTGTAACCTTGCTTTCTGGGTCCTAATGGACTGAGCACCGAGAGTCGACACTGAACGATGTCTTGCCGACATCTATATCAATACATAATGGGTTATATCCCTGATCAAGAGTCTTTCTACAGATGGCAACGTACTTAATGAGGATATTTCATAGTAAATGAGATATCACATCATTTTTCTAAACATAAGCGACGTAACATGGAGATCATCGATCATTTCTTAAATATGACGAATCTTCGACTGGGTGAGCCAACAATTCAATAAAACTATCGTCTCTATTATAATTTAACTTCATTTAACTTTCAATTCATTTTAATATTCATTTTCTTTTAAATAATTAATTGCCGCATTGAGTAATTTTAAATTCAATTGTGTGACTATCACTATTCTGTTTTATTAATATTTTGTTTTTGCATTTAATAAATTCATTCTCTTCAACGTAATGCCTATTTCTTTCATTGTAGTTGGTACTTTAAGGCAATCATACTCCTTGATTAAATACGGATTGGTTAGATGACTTTGTCTCACTACGGCCCGGGTAAGTGGTTCTCGACTCTACTGCTGATAGCCGAGGTTAAATCAATAAATTTCGATTCACTATCTTAAATAGGAATCTGGCGCTCAACAACTTATTATATTACACTATCACAGGTAAGGTCACACCACAGTGTATATTATTTATTCATATCATGTTTGTTTTATTGAACCACAATAGTCATCACCACGTTTAGTTAACACATTAAAAATGTTACATTTGGCGCCACAAAGTAGGACACGAAAACCATTCGGTATTTAGTCAGAGGAGTGTATAATTTCAGTGCAAATTGTCAGTGCTTTTGGGGGACAGTGAAGTGAAGTGAAATTTTGGAAGGGCAATTGTTATACGGTGTACTTCGAGATGTCGGAAGAGGAACAGAGGCAGTTGAGAAGTAGGGATGCAGTCAAGAAAGTTAATTATAAGGAGGTTGATAGCGGTAGCGATGTTGAGAGCGTAGAGAATAATACCAAGATGTCGGAGGTAAATCTTGAGAATAATCCTGAGAGTAATCCTGAAAATAATCCTGAGTTTAACCCTGACACGAATTCAGAGGAAAATCTCGATACGAATACAGAGGTACATCCTGAGACTAGTGGTAGTCTAGAGAAAGAAAAGTCTATAGAGATTCCTGAAGATCCATTAACTGCGCTCATAAGGCAGATGAGTCGAGATTTAAGTGCGAAATTTGATGAGAGTAAGAAAGATAATTTAGAAAGTAGGAAGGAATTCAATGATAAATTTGAGAAATTAGATAAAGATATGAATAAAAATAGTGAAGAGAATAAAAGAAATTATTTGGAATTCAATGGTAAATTTGAGAAATTAGATAAAGATATGAATAAAAATAGTGAAGAGAATAAAAGAAATTATTTGGAATTCAATGGTAAATTTGATAAATTAGATAAAGATATGAATAAAAATAGTAAGGAGATGAGAGAAGAGATGGGTAGGCTAAATCAAGATATGAGTAAAATAAATCAGAAGCTGGAAGAGAATAATGTAAAACTAGACAGTGTGGTTAAAGTCAATGAAGAATTAAGTATGAAGTATGATATGCTACAGGAGAGTATTCAGGGGGTGAAACAGGAAATCAGAGGTGAAATTAAGGAGGAGGTAGAGATGAAGGCTAAAGATATTATTAAGACAGTAGATAAGAAATTAGAAGCAGCCGAAAGTAGGATTCAGGAAAGAATAGTAACTGTGATTGAAGAGAAAATAGCAACTCAAGGTGAAAGTTTTAGCAAATTGGTAGAAGTGGAAACTAGGCAGGTGGTAGAGACTTTAGGGGAAACTGCAGTAGAATCAGTAAAGACAGCCTGTAAGGAGACTATAATTGAAAGTAGAATGGAGTCAGACGAGATTTTAGGTGAAAGCAAATTGGAATTAGCGGAGATTTTAGGTGAAATCAGATTAGAGTCAGACGAGATTTTAGGTGAAAGCAAATTGGAATTAGTGGAGACTGTAATTGAAAGTAGATTAGAGTCATTGGAGATTGTAGGTGAAAGCAGATTGGAATCGGAGGAGATCTTAGGTGAGGAACGGCAAATAGCGGAGATTTTAGGTGAAATCAGATTAGAGTCAGACGAGATTTTAGGTGAAAATAGATTAGCGTCAGAGGAGATAGTAGGAGAAAGCATAGTAGAGTTGAAGGAGATTTTAGATGAACGCAGGATAGCTGTAGAAGAGACTATAGAATGTAGTGAAAAAGAAGTGAAGAAGATGAGAGAAAAGATAGGGATAGAAGTAGGTAAGATAAAGAAAGTACTAAGCACCCAAGAGATTAAGATGCAGACAATCATAGATAAATTAGATAGGCAAACTAGGGAAGAATTTAGTCCTGTGATAGAGGAAGTTAATATGAAATTATTAGTGGCAGAGAAGCGTGCGTTAAGTCATAGTCAGAAGAACATAATTAGTAAACAGGTTAAGAGGAGGAGAGAGATAGATAAGAGGAGAAGCAATGGGCAACGGCTAAAGAGAAAATTAAATATTAGTAGTGGAGAAGTGAAGGGAAGACATGTAGGTAGATATTTTAGAAGTAAAATGAAAGAGAAGAGAATTAAGTTGTTAGTGGAAAAAGAAATCAGAATGAAAGAGAGAAAGAAAGCATATGATGTGCAGTGGCGTAATGAATTAGCCAGACTTGGGGAAATGATAGGAGGAAAGCCGAAGTATAATGTTACTGTTGATGAATGTAGTACAGAGGAAGTAGAAACTAATGTAACACGGAAGGAATTATGTGGAATTCTAGTTAAAGATAGAATTGAAGATGAATGTGGTAAGAACGGTGAAATGCCAGTGAACGTATTTATGTAAATTTATATTACCGATAGTTACTCTTCCGTATGACTTAAATATTAAGTAATGAAGTTTAATATGACTTAAAAGAGGTAGATAAGAAACCTGCTGTGTGTAATTTTAATTCAGTCGTGAAGTTAGGATGGTAAGGGGCGCGTAGTGCCTACGCTTATTGATTTAGATTGACTAAAATCATTTAATTTGGAAGACAAAGGTTGTCGTGCTATTGAGCAATGCAGGTAAGTTGAATGTAGGTCCTTAAACTGCAGGTAAGTTGGATGAAGTGAGAATTAAATTTTAAAAATAGGAAGGTTATTACATAGGTAAGTAATCGAAAGAAAGTAATAATTATTATGGCAACCATAATTAAGAATATAATGGTAATAAAGATTTAATTCAAAAGTGAGTGAAGATAAGATGATACAGTGGTAATAAAACTAGTGAGTTGAAGAATTAAGTATTGATTTAATAAAGAAGTTTCAGTTGAGGACAGCGAGGTTATCATCGGATATATGTTGAGAAATTTAAGTGGTTTAGAATTGTTAATGGTAATGCGTTGTATGAATTAACCAACATCGGGTTGAAATGAGGAAGTAGTAACTAATTAGGACATCTGGTACTTGTTGACAGATATGTGTGTGTGTATGTGTGTATTTTCACGTAAATGGACGTGAGTTTGAAGAAGTAGGCCAACGAAGGTAATGCCGTTGAGCAATGTGGTTTTAAAGTTTTGGTAAGATGCCAAATGAAGTTTTGTAAGGAGGAAGTTTTGGTAAGATACCAAATGAAGTTGTTTTTTGAGGAAGTTTTTGGTAAGATGCCAAATGAAGTTGTTTTTTGAGGAAGTTTTTGGTAAGATGCCAAATGGAGTTTTAAGAAGTTTTTGGAGGATGAAGTAGGTCAGCGAGGTATATTCCGTTGAGTTATGAGTTTTTTATGGTATCTACGGGACTACGTGAAGTTAATAAGGGAGTTTTTTTTAAGTATATATGGATGTATGCACACAAGGTAATAAGAGATTACAAAGGTAAGATTGTCCAAGTTTTTGTTACAGTTACGCACGTTTTAAAGATATTACAAGGCTTGTTATTGAGCTAAACCACTTTGTAGTAAAAAGTTACTGATGACTAATAACGAATTAATGATGTGGTAGATCGTTGTCCTACACACAGGTTAAAATAAAGATGATAATAATAATAATTATATGGTTGGCATAATATTTTCTAGAAGTGAAAGGAATTTGTTATAATTCGACGTTTTGAGGATTTTAAAAGTAAATCATTTTTTTTAGTAGACAGGAAATTAAAGTTTTATTTATGTCATACGGAGTTAGTAAAGATAAGTTAATATTTTGAAGGAAGAATAAGTTGGTAAGATAAGTGTATACCTAAGGGGTAATAATGAAGTTACAATTAAAGGCAGGTGTAAGTTACGCATTTAATTTGATAGAGAAGAAAGTATCTGAACTGTGTTAGAACTCAGAACTTGCTTTATGAAGTGATTATGGGAGAATATTTGCTAATTAGGAGTGTCGGTGTTATTAACTATCAACAGGAACACTGTCATTATTTTAGGAAGACAATAGCTAGGAAAGCATAGTGTGATGTTATTATTCCAAGGAATTAGTCGAAGCATGTACGATTTTTTTTTAGCTGAAATTTAATGTGTTATTGGTCAGTAAGAGGTGACCTGTAACAGTAAGAAGATGTGGGATTATACCACGAATAGGGGAAGTTTTTGTATGTGACGTGTGAAGTCACGATGAGTTTTGAGAGATTCTGGTATAGCAAGAGTGAGCTATAGTCCAGGCGGTCAGAACAAGTAGGAAGTGGTGTTTGGAGGACACGGTACTTAATTAAGAGTTTTGAGAGAAAACTAAGGGGGGTTTTTAGGCATTCAGCAAAAAGTCAAATCATGAATAGACTAAGTTCAAAGTATAAGAGCATTAATATTTTGTGGAACGAAATATTTATTCCGAGGAGTTTGTCATGTGTTTTTGTGAAATAGTTTAGTAATATACGTAATTCAGGTATTGAGTAGTATTTTGTCCAAGTCTTAATCATTTTGTTATGGTAAGTAAGGAATGACGTTACGGTAAAGTTATATCTTGACGCTAAGTTAAATTTTATAAAGTGAACAAGAAGTCAGATTTTATGTTTATTGGTGATTTTGAAAATTCAAGTTATTGTTTTCGAGAAGTAGTAAAGAGGAATTATGGTTTTATGAGAAGTTAAGAAGTCGTGGAGACTTAGGAAGTATTAATTTGGAAGGAGGCGGCCGTGGCCTAAGAAAGAATTAAGCCACGAAGGCAGGTGAGTAGTAACTTGGATATTTAAATGAACTGTTTAATAACTGCTTTGAGGTATTTCGATGTCATTATGTATTTGGGGAAATATTTACATGTATGACATATGCACTGAAATTGGAATTGCCTTGAATATCTTGCTAAGTTATTTTTTTTCTTCAATTATTGAAATTTTACTGCATTTGAGTAATCCCTTTATAAAGACGAAAGGAATATTGTATTGTTTGCATCCTATTATCGTGTGCTGTAATAGTTATTATGGGTTAATCAGCTGGTATTACAACAATGTACTTCTACGCCAGACTGATATACAAAAACTACGTTCAAAAGAGATGAAGCCAAAATTGTATGTCATGCATACGATCACCGAAATATAAACGAGTGCAGCGTTGACATATATGTCAAAAATAAAAGTGAAGGGCATTTTATATGTATATTTTTTACAGCTCGTTTAATACATAAAGAAGAATGAACATTATGAACATTTGGAAGAATGAGATGAATGAAAGTTAAAATATGATTTTTTTGTGAAGAATACATTTATGTATATTTTTTTTACAACATATATAAAGAAGAATGAACATTATGAACATTTGGAAGAATGAGAAATGATAGTACAAATATGTAAAGTGAAAAGAGTATGTTCTTGTATATCTTTATGTATTGTTGAAGGGTATTATTTGTATGTTGTCGTTATGGGGGTATTAATATTTAAATTTGTATTCATTTGTGTAGGATGTGTAGTGATATAAATAATGTTACATTTTATTTTAAATTATTTATATCAGGGGCGATTGTAACGATTCGATCCCATAGCTGTTATATTTAAAGGGTTATTCATTTATTATCATGTTATTATTATTATTATTAACTAGTACATCCATGAGATGATTTTTATATCAGATAATTGTAAGCGGTTTTGATTATTATATTCAATTAGATTTTTATTAACAATTACTTGTAAAGAGACGAAGTATTATATATTGCAACAAGACTGGCGATATGGACTAACCCTGTGCGTCACAAACTGAACGACGTAGTAAGAATTACACCACGGCTAACTGCGTCATTTTCCTGAGATGTTAAGAAACCCACAATGGTGTAACCAACACGCCATTTTCTACGGTATATACGCGTCAATATATATTGCAAGTTATGAGTCAAGAATGGAGAAGGCTAAGAGAGAGGGAAGCTGTGACACCACGTGACAAGGAAGTCATTAGTATTTGTACCTGCAACATCGGACAAGAATGGCATTGATCTATAGCTATCAATGAAGGAAGGAAGTTGTAACCTTGCTTTCTGGGTCCTAATGGACTGAGCACCGAGAGTCGACACTGAACGATGTCTTGCCGACATCTATATCAATACATAATGGGTTATATCCCTGATCAAGAGTCTTTCTACAGATGGCAACGTACTTAATGAGGATATTTCATAGTAAATGAGATATCACATCATTTTTCTAAACATAAGCGACGTAACATGGAGATCATCGATCATTTCTTAAATATGACGAATCTTCGACTGGGTGAGCCAACAATTCAATAAAACTATCGTCTCTATTATAATTTAACTTCATTTAACTTTCAATTCATTTTAATATTCATTTTCTTTTAAATAATTAATTGCCGCATTGAGTAATTTTAAATTCAATTGTGTGACTATCACTATTCTGTTTTATTAATATTTTGTTTTTGCATTTAATAAATTCATTCTCTTCAACGTAATGCCTATTTCTTTCATTGTAGTTGGTACTTTAAGGCAATCATACTCCTTGATTAAATACGGATTGGTTAGATGACTTTGTCTCACTACGGCCCGGGTAAGTGGTTCTCGACTCTACTGCTGATAGCCGAGGTTAAATCAATAAATTTCGATTCACTATCTTAAATAGGAATCTGGCGCTCAACAACTTATTATATTACACTATCACAGGTAAGGTCACACCACAGTGTATATTATTTATTCATATCATGTTTGTTTTATTGAACCACAATAGTCATCACCACGTTTAGTTAACACATTAAAAATGTTACAGTGTTGACCGACTGGAAAGCATCAAACTTTCGCAATATAACTTATAAGTTCTTCTTTCTTTCTTTCTTTCTTCCTTCGAATGAGCCAACTATGGACTACGTAGGTTAACCAAAATGGTTTTCAGCTTGATGAGTTGGGATTGGTTCCACGTTCCTAAGAGCCTTCTTCCTAGCCCATATCTCCTTTATTTTCTGACTTTGTAGATGTTTAGCTGCTTCTAACCTCTTTGGTCTCAGCCCTTTCTTAAGTTTAACCTGTGGGTCTTCTTTTAACATTTTCCAGAAATATTCTTTGTCTTGTATAACGGATTCAGAGATGTTGACGCTTTGCAGATCTTGTTTAACTTTCTGGTATCACAGTGATGTTGTTTTCTTGCAGGAGATGGCTCTGTGGAATACACTGGTCAATCTTGACTCGTTCATTCTCTCAAGGTGTCCGTAGAATTGGAGGCATTATTATTATTACAGTGGAACTTGGATATTTTGAATCTCAAGGGGCCAGTAAAAAATTCGAATTATCCAAAAATTCTAATTAAGAAAGTTCTTTGGAAAGGGTAGAAAAAATATATTGTATTACGTTTACATAATGATTTACGTTCAACAAAGCAGATTAACAGACCACGGTACTTTATAATGACTGTATCGTGAATAACCTCAAGTTTCAAATGAAAAATAAAACCAAACAGTACTATTCACCTATTTAACGACAGTAGTAATCCAGCAATCTAGTTGAGTCTTAGAGAAATCTACTGTTTCTCAAAATAGTTCGAGATTTTTACCTCTTTCCTACAATTAAGTCTCTCAGCCATCACAAAAGAATCTAACATATTTAAGGAACGGAAAACAGAATTACTTACGTCATTTGTACTAAAAAAACGCATAAGTTCTGTGATGTGGTTTGTTGCTTGGGGCTGCACTCAGAACAGGTTTTTCGGGAACTGACCCAACTGTTTGGCTTCCGATCGGCTTTTTACACTAAAACCTTCGAATTATACAAAATATAATTCGAATTAACCACGATTTTTTAGCTTTGATTGTATATAAAATGCTAGGGACCAAGAGAAAAATTCGAATTATAGAAGATTTCAATACTAGAAGTTCGAATTAGCCACGTTCCACTGTAATATTATTATTATTATTAATATTATTTTCGTATCAGAAACGTACACATTTTACACAGTTATATTAATTTTGCCCAAAACTTGGCCACTTGCAATGAATGCTCTTTCTGTTCCTTGATGAAGACCGTCTTCTGTACAAGAGGCTCGACACAGTCCACATTGAAGCATATGTAGAACAGTCTGATCTTTTCCACTGTCACAATGAATATTATCTTGATCAGTGGAGCTCCATCTTGCCAAATTAGCCTTTGATCTGCCAACTCCTGATCTTAGTCTATTGACGGCTTCCAAGTCGTCCATTCCTCGTCATAGCCAGGAGGTAAGGATTCAGAGACTCTTTTCCAACCAGGAGGAAGGTAGGTCGTAGCCCTCCACAGTTGCAACCTAGCTCTTTCAGCAGTGGTTCTAAGTTCCTTTGATGTTCTAAGGAAACTCTTCCTTGACTTCAGTTGTTGCAGCTGCGGTTCGTGTCCATATAGAGGATGAGTTCTTTCCTGCTCCACTGTCTTTCTTTCGTTGTTCGCTGCTATTTCTCTTCGAACAGACCCCCCAGGGGCTCACATCTAGTGGGACGTGGGTTGGCCACCCTACAGTAGTTGAGTCCGGCATTGCTTCCACTTACTTGTGCCGGGCTCCTCTCCGTCTTCTTTCCTGTCGACCTCTATTGGTCAACTCTTGTTCTCTTCCGACCCCGACGGTATTAGGGTATCCGAGGCCTAGGTAGTCTGTTCCTTTCCCGCCTTAATTGGCCCTAGTCTCATCTTTCCTGATACCCTCCTTCTGCGAGGGGTCAGCCTTCTCTTTCTTTTTATTTTCATGTTATCTCCTGCCTTCTGCTCAAGGCCCTCAAGGAGGTAGGGTGTATGTAGCCCCAACCACTTCAGGTGCACCCTGGATTGCGCTACACCCTCAAGGGCTTATGTCTTGTGAGTTTGGGAGTTGGCGACCCCGAGGGATTCCTGAGCTGGGTCCGTTTTGTCCCCTTTTTCCTCTGACCTTGGGGCCGGCCCTCTCCTCTTTCCCTTTCCTATCTGCCTTTCATGGCTCTCCTTCCTTCCAAGTCCCTCAATCCTCATTCTTCGAGGATTGAGGGCATTTCTTTTCTTCCTGTCCTTTATTTGTTTACCATTTGTTCTTGTAGTATGTAAGTCTGTAGTTAGTATTAGTTATAGTTTTCATTCTCATCTCATCTTTCACTAACACCCAAACCATTAGGGGCCGATAACCTAGATGTTAGGCCCCTTAAAACAACAATCTTGATGATCAACATCATCATCATCGAACATAAGGTGGTGCTATTCCTGCGATGTGGTAGAGCCATGCAACTGGAGTGGATTTCAAGCAACCTGTTATAATTCTTCAGGTGTCGTTGAGAGATACATCCACCTGTATGGCATGTGTTGGATTATGCCAAACAGACAGACATCCTCTGACACAGAAAAGTATACAGCCATTGCAGAGGTTCGGAAAGTTTCAGGTTGACTATCACTCAGGGGCGTATATAGAGTTTTATTTTGGGGGTGCCCAACCGGGGGTTTAGGGGGTATGGAAGAGGCCCCAAAGAAAAGGGAGTCCGGAGCTTCTCCCCGGGAAACTTCTATATAATTTGGTGCAAAATGATGAGTTTTAAGGCTATCTGGCATCACTTTTTCAACAAATTTGTTGTGGTGTTTTATGTTTGTTTAATGTCAAACACAACTGAGACCATTTTATGATACTTTTTACTAATATTTAATACAATCATCTTGCTCACTTGATAGTGTTTACATGGAAAGAATGAACATTTCTGTTTTGATTTACAACTTAAAGTCAAGGTTTCTTGAAGCATTACCAAATCGGCTTGTAACTTCATCGTCAGTGAAGTATGTCTCTGTGAATAGATAACAATGCTAGACCAATGAGTCTGATTTCAGAAGTAGAATTCCAAGTATGTTTTCAACCAACTCAACTCCATTCGGCAGTACCGGTAGCTACAGAGAGAGGCAAATTTGCCAAAAGTTTGATAAGGGCATACATGTTAGGGAAATAACTTTAGTCACACGCTTCAAGGGCACGTGTTGCTGTTCTTCGAACGTTCATAAGAGCGAAGGCACTGTAGAGTGATTAGAGGTTAAGTTATTACACATAAGATCACACTGCTCTACCATCACCTCGCTTTGCATCGTTGCCATTCGTTTTTAATGTTTTAATAGAAAAACAAGAAGTTCCGTGAAGAACTATACAGCCTACTTTTCGTGCCAATGATTATTCTACAGTATATGAACCTATCTAGAATAATGACAATATTAAGTTGGTAATATCGAAATATCAAATTAGTTCAAAATATACCTGGTATAATGTAGCCTAATAGAGCACTACAGTTGGCAGCCCTGGTGACTGAATATATTCTTAGTTCCATCTCTTAAGGTACAGAATACAAAATTAGGTTGAAGTCCAATGGACGTTACACGCAGTTAGACACTGGATCTATCAGCACGCGTAAAAGCATGTTGCCAACAATACCATGCGTGTGCTGGTCAGAAATAATCTGAAATATTATGATATCTTGTTGTGCCAATTTTGGATGAAATCCAGTTGTTAGTATAGAAGTTACATGTATTTTAAAATTGGACATATCAGCAGGCATAGAATCATGTTGGCAGCACTGCCTTGTATTAATTACTTCAAATTAATCTAGAATGTCAGGTGCTATACGTGTGCAAAGTATAGAGCTGTTGGCTTGCATACTTTCTGATATATTGATATTAGGGTAAAAATAATATAGACAGCATTTATTAACAGTTGGCAGCCCTGATTGCTCTTAACAATACTTATAGTCATATCTGTTATGGTACACTTTGCACATACGAAATTTGGTTGAAATCCAACTGATAGTACAGAAGTTACATGTATTTAAAAATTGGTACTATCAGCAGGCTTATAATCATGTTGGTAGGACTGACGTATATAAGTTACTCCAAATTAATCTAAAATGTCAGAATATACGTGTGCATAGTTTAAAGCTGTTGGCTTGCATACTTTCTGATATATTGGTATTTGGATAAAAAAATAGAGAGAGCAATTATTAACAGTTGGCAGCCCTGGTGGCTCGTAAGAATACGCCTAATCATATCCGTTTATGTACAGATATTACATACAAAATTTGGTTGAAATCCAATTGATAGTGTAGAAGTTATATGCATTTAAACATTGGACCTATCAGAAAGCTTAAAATTATTTTGGCAACACTGTCATGGTTGGCCTCCTGGAAATTAAACTGAAATAGTATTATCTACATGTGTGCCAATTTTGGAATAGCTCCCATGCATACCTTGCAAGATATCCAACATGGAGCACAAATTTCTAGTGCGTTTTTTCAGAAGTTGGTAGCACTGACATCATTTTCAAATATGGACGTGAGCTATTCCGGAGCACATCTTTACTCATACTAAATTTGGTTTTGATTGCTGCAGCCGTTTAGGAGTTGATAGGGGGACACACACACACAGCCAGACAGACAGACAGACAGACAGACAGACAGACAGACAGACACACATTTTCCCGGATCGATCTCATAAGACTACTTTTTCCTCATTTTTGTGAAAAGTAGGCTAAAAAAATGTATTACAAGTGACAAAAATTTCGTGGGGGTGGGGCCCGGGCACCCCCCTTATATACGCCCATGAACTGCAAGTGAAAAGTAGTTACTCACCCATCCCTGTTTCCAGACTTCACCCAAACACGACAAAGCAATAGGCGAGGTTCGTACCGTAATGTACAATGGCTGGTCGTCATAACATAGCATTAGCCTACATATAACCAGCACAGTGACTTTTAAAACAGTTCATCTACTTTCAAGATGACTTCATTGTTCTCCCACCAGAGTAGCTGAGTGAGCTAGGTCATGTTCCGGGATTGAAGTAGGGAAATATTAATTTCAATTCCACCACTGACAGCGACTATGCTGGGTGAGAATTTCTTCAGGGTTTCTGGCAAAAGTCTTACCAAAATCACTGTTGTCAATTAATTTAGGGGTTGGGACATCTTGGTCATCAGCCCCGTGTAATTGGTGTGTGTTGAATTTGACTGATAACCAGTATTGATGTGATGACTGTAATAGTGTGTGTAACTGTATGGATTGCAGCCAATGGCCATAGCTGGGTATTTTTTGATTGAACGCCTGAGGGCTACAACAAGTTCAATTTCAAGTAGTTCCAACATTGGCTACCAGAGATGCCACTGTCACTGACTCCTAGTGGCGAACGTTGGAACTTCGTAGAGCTATAAATTTAACTATACACTACCAATTGTAGTGGTAGGTCCTTTTACATGCCATAAATCTATGACATGGGCCCGCTGGCCTTATTTCCTATCCGAAGGAAGGCAAACTGAAGGATTTTAACTCTCTTAATAATCCGACTTCATCCGGGTTTGAACCCTGATCTTGGGTATAGTAGTTCAGCATGCTACCGACTACGCCACGTTTTTTTAAGTGGATGTTAAATTCAGCTACAAAATGAATCTTACTCAAACCTTTGTGGCTTTAATTAATTCGTCTTCCTATAGAAAGTATTTTTTTTGTTGAGTTTCCTCAAAATAATAACAAGATGTTCAGTAAAGAGCATATAGCCTACTTTCTCCTAAATGCATGGGTATTGTTATAACTCTTTGTCCTTTTCAAGGAGTATAATTGAATGTTGGTTGTAGTGGCTTGTTGAAATACAACGTGCTATACGGATATTAAACATGAATATGAGGTGCCCTTTGCTAGTGCTACCCCTGTAAACAATTCCATTCGATTCGGTTTCACCGTGTTCGAATTGATATCGGGAATCGATTTGCACACATACTTGTCCGCTATCTGCAAACTATTGTGCTGATGATCTTGTAGTTTGGTCAAAATATGCTTCCCACATAAAGATATATTGTTGCAACATTTGGTAGAGATCATATTATTAGGTTGGTCGTAATTTGATTTAAACTTTTAACATTTGGTTAGCCGCCATTACATTTTCGTCAAGATGGCGGTGATATAAAACATGACACTGAGGTGTTCTTTGCTAGTGCTACCTCTGTACCAAATTTCGTTCAATTCAGTTTCACCGTGTTTGAATTGTTAGGGGGAATCTATTTGCACATATACATGGCCACCATCTGCAAACTATTGGGCTGATGACCTTGTAGTTTAGTCGAAAGATGCTCGCCATATAAATATATGTTGTTGCAAAATTTGGTAGAGATCGGATGATTAGATTAGTCGTAATTTGATTTCAGCTTTGAACATTTGGGTGGCCGCCATTATGTTTCCGTCAAGATGGTGGCGATATAAAACATGACACTGAGGTGCCCTTCGCTAGTTCTACCTCTGTACCAAATTTCCTTCAATTCGGTTTCACCGTGTTCGATTGATAGGGGGGACAGACATTCAGAGTACATACACTCACACACACACAGACAGACACACAATTTTTGACCCTGTGTAGATCTCATCAGTTTACTTTCATTTTTTGCTAAAATCGACAGTAGGCTAATGATGTTCAGCAAAGAACATATAGCCTAATTTCTCCTAAATGTATGGGTATACTTGTAACTCTGTCCTCACCCCTAAAACAATCACCTCCAACACCATGAATTTTTTGTTTTCTTTTATATTGATAATTACCAGGTAAGTGTCTAAATCAATATTATTGTTACGGCTGTGAGTTCGTTTCATCGCTCGCCGCATGAGTCACAACTGCCCCAGGGCTGGGCTGCTCTGCCTCAGTGTATTGCGTGCGCCTTATGCAACAGGACTACTAGTACAAAGGGATGGTCCAGAATATTCGTGACTCAGCCAGTGAAGGAAACCTCGAGAAGCCGTGAACCCTGGATGGGTCTAGAAGCATTGATTGAGTCACCGGCCTGCTATATAAGAGCGACCTCTCAAGCAGGGTGTGTGTGTTTTTCGAGCTAGTGCGGGCGTTTATCCTGAGCGACAGAAGTGTGGTGACTTGCGAAACCCCTAGTGAAGCTGATTCTCTAGACAGCGAGGGAGTGAGAAGCATACAGGGGGCTGCCTGTGTTTTGAGCGAGTGTGATTTCACTGAGTGAGAGACGTATTGTGGTGAAGTGCCGTGCGAGTTACGAAATCCAGTGACATTGTTTCCCAGCTTGTGAACAGCGAAGCAGCGTGTAGCAGGTTATCGTAAGTAACTGTAGTTTGTGTACATGAGGGAGAGGTGCAGGTAGTTTCTGTCAAGGCCACCGGACTCATTAGCACGGATTAACTTCTGTGGTTTGTTGACAAGTGAAAGGGGGCAAGAGCTCTCCATAAGGAAGAGACTTGAGGAAACTGGAGTAAGGTTCTAATTGCTTGTATTTGCTGATGAGTAGTGTATCTTTCTGGCCGCAATAAAGTTAATTATTTCTTTAAAGGAACAACCTGTATTGTGCTTCAACCCACCGTAATCCAGTTAACAAAAGTCTCACTAGGGGGGTGGCACGTAACATTATATACTTTATGATGATTGCATATCAAAACTAATAACTTACTGTAATACATTCACGTCCGTTAGTCTCGATATTAAGACTTAAGGATCCTTCGTTTTAGGTAGCTTCCCCTTTCGAAATCCTCGGCGATCACAGTAGGTTGGTGCTGCAACCTAGCAGTGATTTAATATGGGCTATATCTTATACGCATCAGCGTGTTGAATGGGCATGCAGTTTAAAGCAATCAGGAGGGAGGCGATCCAGCTTGCAGTGCTTAAAGGCAATTGGAGCACGGTAATGGCTAGAAGTTGAACTATTACAAAATTGCCATACTTCAGGAGGCCAGGGATTTACAAAGCGGAATGTTTGGAACAATATTACCCACGTAACCCACAAGAGGACAGCACCGTACAGATGCATTGCAAAGGTTGTGGTTGATGACAACGTGTATCTTGTACTAATATTCTCCTTTTTCTAATGTCTTCTGTTTATGTGCGACGCTGGGGCTGTGATTATTAATAAACGACTGTATACATTAGCCTCATCTTTGAGTTAAATGGCATTTTATTTAGTATCTGTGTAAAGAGCTTGTCGACATCTTTTGTAAAAGAATTCAAGTAAAAAGAAAAGGTTAACTCTAATAAGTTTCGAACGCCAGTCAACCGCGTGAGAGACTAACGCACTAGCCCAGAGCCAAACATGCCCTTGAAACCTTAGTGTTATTAACTGACTTACTGTAGATACAACGTGTTAGCAAATAATGTCTTGAAATAAACGATTTCTGTACTGCAGTGCATCTTCATTATAAATCATTTCATACATAGTTTATATTATTTCTATCAGTAGGCTATATCGCATGCAACATACTCAAACTACTGAAATATAGGACAGGCACAAGAGGTCAGCAGCCATCCTGTCATGTGACTGAGACGGCTCAGCTCTTTTAAGTCACTCATACAGTATAGTATTATAATACTAAATTATAATAAATAACGGATTACGTCCTTTAGGATAGCTTAAGCCATCCTTGGCTCGATAATCGGAATTGGTAAGTCCCACGTTATGGATTATAAAGTTTGCATAATTCACAGGGCCACCATCCTGGGAATGGTACGTCTGATGACCTTGTAGTTTGGACACAAGACGCGTCCTATTTGATGGTATTTTGTTACCAAATTTGGTAGAGATCGAATGATTAGTTTAGTCGTTATTTGATTTTACGTTTTGAACGTTTGAGTGGCCGCCATGCAGTTTTGGTAAAGATAGCGGCGATATAAAACATGCCACTGAGGTGCCCTTTGCTAATGCTACCTCTGTACCAAATTTCGTTCAATTCGGTTACACAGTGTTTGAATTATTAGGGGGGGGACAGACATACAGAGTACACACACACACACAGACAAAAACACAATTTTTGGCCCCTGTGTAGATCTCATAAGTCTACTTTTTTTTTGTAAAAATCGAAAGTAGGCTAAAAGGTATAATAACGCTTAATTAATTAATTATTAATGTGGAAATGAGTGAGTTTCATTTTGTAGCTGTCTGTACGCGTGTTTGTAATTAACATTATGCACGATTTAACCCTGTATCTTTGTGAAGTTTGAAGGCATTTTTCAGTGTTGCCTAAGTAAACAAAAGTTTAGTGCTTTTCAGTCGGTCAACATGAATGTACCCAAAAAGAGCTGGGTTATTCCCTAATCCGGAAATAAATTACATGAGATTAATAAATACACTAGGATGACCAGTTTCGATCGTCAAGCGATCATCATCAGATCCATTATACTTAGGGGGTGGGGGGAAATAGCGGTGGTTAATAGGTAAATGTTATCTGGATCAGGTGTACTATCTACTTTGTTCTGCAATAAACCTAAGCCGGTATGCGTGGCAGTATTAAAGGTGCCGGGACGTCTTCAATAGACCGGGCAGCGCTTAGTTCGAATGGCTTTTTAGTACAATTCCACGGTCTTTAATAGTTGTAGATCTTCCTGTATTCAATAACATACTTTCTTATCTAGATTTGGCAACGTCACACAAATAAACATTGCACTGACCTCAGGAAGCACATAGGAACAAAAGGGGGGGGGGACCAAAACTGGTGCTAGAGTGAACACGAAACTGCTCGAAGTTCCAGCCAGGAAGACAACCGGATAAGTATTAGCCTGTATTATTACAGTACTAGCAGAAGTACCCGTTCTTCGAACGGTGTTCGTAGTTAACACCAGACATTATCAATTGAGCTACTGTGCAATGGTTAGCGGTTTGTCATTCCATCAAGTTTATCAGAACGAAGTTAGTTTATTGGGAATATCACACACACTGTTAATTTAAGGCCCTTAAAATGTAGTTTTCGGAGACCCTTTATAGATTCCCGAATTATCTGTCTCACATTGAGAAGCGCAACATATGCTTTGGTCGTCCTTGTAGGATAATTTTTATATTTCGCATATTTTAGCATATATTGAGAAGTTTTTCTCTATATCCACCCTTCTACTGTATGAAAAGTACGGTGAAGAGTTTTATAAATGATTGGTGTATTGACTCTCATGGTTACCATACCTAATTTTAAGATGCACCAAACATCCGAACACGAGGTATAGGCGTACATAAAGATACACAGAAAGACAGACAGACAATTCTATTGTCTACAACATATTACCCAGATATTCAAATATGGGTATATCTACCACACAGTATCAAATAAAATCATCCTTATGATGAACCCGTATGTCGACAAAAAAAAAGTTAAAATGTGCTTTCAGACTAAATTCACCTAACGTGTACTTCCTGACGTGAAATACAATTGAAAGTCTTGTAGACGAAACGCAATACACGTCACATAAAAACTGACCCTCTACGTTGTGCTAGGTGCCCATACACAGGAAGACCCCTTTCATAAATTATAAAGGCTTGTGGTGCATGAAAATTCAGGTTCTCTAGACTCAAATTGCCCAAATTCCTAAAAGCCGCAAAAAATGCTAGTTCAATTCAGGAATTTTTGAAAATAATGTTGCTGTTTGGAGATATAATAGACCTTCTGTACTATATGTCGAACGTGAAAATTGCATGAAAAAATTCTAGGTTACCCCTTCACCCACTTAATTGCATTGATGAATTATACGGTCTACGTTCGTTCCGTGATAACCTTATAGCCATCTGCAAACTTTCACAAAAATGTAATAAATGGAGTGACATTGCTTCTTACAGAAATAGATGGAAAGTTGTATGCCACCCCATGAGATAATGTTCTCATGGTTACCGATTTGCATTCCTTCATTAGTTTGTTAAATTAAATTAAATTAGTTTTCTGGGAATATTTCACAAACTGTTGGATTTAGAGCCTTATAATGTAGTTTTCGAGGATCCTTTAGGGCCCCCGAGTTTTGTTGCTGGCACCGAGGGGCTTTGTCTCGTCGTTGTACGCCATAATATAATACTAATAATAATATAATATAGGGAGAAATTATAACACCTATTTTTTATTATTTTTTATTCAGCCAATGGCCATGTACTTTTCTTTTCAGGACGGGTCAGGGAAGGGATATTATCAGGGAAAGAAGCATTCACATCGCGCTTGAGCAAAATGGAAATGGCCTACCATTTAACTAAGGGCATCTATATGAAAAGGTCAATATCCTTCAACGCAAAACTAAAACATTACTGCAGTGTCATCCGTCCGGAAGTCTTGCATGCTTCTGAATGCCTCACGATGAACAAAAAAGGCTTGGTCGAGAAACTGGAGGCCAAAGAAAGAAACATTTTGAGAAAGATATTGGGTTCCATCAAAGATAATGGGGAATACAGAAAACGGCATAACCATGACCTATATACTCATGTGGAGAAGATAAGCAACGTCATCCGGAAGAGAAGGTTACCATTTGTTGGGCATGTGAAACGAATGAGCCCAGCGAGACTGACCAGCCGCAACATAACTTACTTTCAGGAGAGGAAAACAAAATGGGCCTGGTTCATTGAACTGGATAAAGATCTGAAAGAAGTGGGGACTGCACCAACAGGCATTCAGGAGTGTGTCCCACTCAAAGGGAAACTTTAAGCTTGTAAAGGTTTCCAAGAAAAACCGAAGCTGAAAACGGGAAAGATTTGGACCCAGGAACGGAAGGAAGTACACCGAGAACGAATGCGGGCGTACAGGGCAAACATCAAAGCCAGTAGGAGACGGTTGGAATGACGCGGTCCATAGATGGCCTATACGAAATGAATGAATGAATGAATGAACAATATGGAGATAGGAATATAATAGACCTGCCGTACCACACCCGCAGGTGTAAATCGCGTGAACATTTTTTTGAGTACCCCTTGATCCCCTTAAGCGCGTTAAACGTATTGATGAATTTTACGGCTTAATTTGGTTCCGTGATAACCTTCTAGCCGTTTGCAAACTTTCACACTAATGTAATTAATGGAATTGCATTGCGTCTTACAGCAATAGATGGACCTCTGAGAATCCGTTGGCATGGTTACTGGCTTGCATTCGTTCATTAGTTTATTAAATTAAATTAGTTTTCTGGGAATATCTCAAAAACGGTTGGTCTTCGGTCCTTAAAATGTGGTTTTCGGGGACCCGAGTTTTGTCTCTCACATTGAGGGGCTGAAAATGAGTTTTGTCTCGCCCTTCTACGCCTATTTCAGCATGTATTTTAAGGGGGTAGGCCCCCTTTTATGAGAGGTACGAAGAAGAGTTACATCAATGATTGGTGTCGTGCATCTGATGGATATCTGTACCAAATTTTACGTTGATACACCCAGCCGTTCTCGAGTTATAAGGGAACAAATTTGTTCACAGACAAACAAACAAACAGACAGACAAACAAAAAATATTTTCGCGCGCATCCATCACAAAACAGTCTGAAACGTGCAAACATCTCAAATTTCCGTAGAAATTCAGAGTTAAACACACAAATTTAATTTTTATATAGAGAGAGATATACTGCACCGCTCGGTGTTGACCGTGTTTTATTGCACAGATTCTGGTTTTACTCGCTAACCGTTGGAGATATACGAAAAGTGATAAGGACCTTTCGGATAGAAAATTAAATGTTAAAGCTCATATATACCATCAAAAGTTTGCTATTTCTTAGCGTTCTCTTTTTATTTGAAAAGGAAATATGAAATTTTGAAACCAAAGGGTGTAGTGACGTCACAAATGTCGGTTTTACTCGCTAACTGTTGGAGATACACGAAAAGTGATAAGGACCTTTCGGATAGGAAATTAAATTTCAAAGCTCGTATGTGCCATCGAAAGTTTGCTATTTCCTACCGTTCTCTTTTTATTTGATATGGAAATATGAAATTTTGAAACCAAAGGGTCTAATGACGTCACTAAAATAGTCGCCATTTTTTAATAGTGCAAACTTTCGAAATCAAAATTATCCTATATGTAAACCTGGTAAATCAGCTACATCCATGCAAAATTTCATTTAAATCGGACCAGTGGTTCTTGAGTTATTGAGTAACAGACAGACAGAAAGACAGACACACACCATCTCATTTTTAGCCTATTTTCAATTTTGAAAAAAATAGGCTTATGAGATCACCTTTTGTCCGTGTGTGTGTGTGTGTGTGATTCGTGTGTGTGTCCCCCCCCTAATAAAATCTAAACAGCCGGAGCGATATCAATGAAACTCGGTAAGTTCATAGCACTATTCCCTGCGACCCCGACTGTGCCCTTCAAATTTTGTTACGACTCACCAATCCAACATGGCAGCTGTGCGAAATATTTCACCAGCATCCAATATCTCCGAAACTATTACCGATATTACCCTGACATTTTGTATGGTGATAAAGGAAACAACTATAAGTTCACTTATGTGACCTTTGAAAACCTGGTAACTACAAAACGAACATGGCGGCCAAGCGAAGTTGCGACTTTTAAATAGACGTTTCTCGGGATTTAACCAACCAAATGCAATGAAACTTGGTACAGTATATGTTTATATACATTGTAATGCACCGACATCTAACTTCGTTCAATTGTTTACATAACCACAAGATGGCGGATGTGCGAAATATTTCACCGGCATTCCATATCTGTGAAACTATTAGCGGTATCTCCCTGAAATCTTTTACGGAGATAAAGGGCACTACGGAAGTCCATCTATAAGACTTTCAGAAACCGGTTAACTACAAAACGAACATGGCAGCCAAGCGAAGTTGAAAATTTTAAATAGACCTTTCTCGCGATTTAATGTTCCAAACGCAATGAAATCTGGTACAGGAAATGTTTATACACATTGTAATGCACTGGTATCTAATTTAGTTCAATTGTTTTCATAACCTCAAGATGGCGGATGTGCGAATTTTAAAATTAAGTTTTTATTTCTTGTGATGTAGTCATGCGATCGAATTGAAAGTTTGAATATTGAACCTACGCAATAATTTTCCTTAAATGGTACATGACTCTATGGCCTATACATTTAACAATTCAACATGGCGACCATCCAAAATATTTAGTCGGCTCTGAATATCTACGAATCTATTATAGCAATCAAACTGAATTTCTTAATGTTCGTAGGGGCTATGAACTTAAGTTCACCTATAGGACTTTAAATAACTTGGTGTTCACAAATCCAACATGGAGGAGACGCGAAATATAAAAATTCACATGGACGTTTCTCGCAATTTAACCATCCGAGTGTAGTGAAACTTGGAACAGTAAATCCTTATACGAGTGGTAATCCACTGGCATCTAATTTATTTCAATTGTTTCCATAACCTCAAGATGGCAGCTGTGCGAAATTTTAAAATCTCCTTGTTACTTCTTGTGTCCTAATTATGTGATTGTAGTTTGAATACTACACGTACACAATAATCTGCATGTAACAGTACATAACTCTAGGACCTACATATATAAAATCCAACATGGGGACCATCCGAAATTTTTAGTCGGTTCTCAATATCTACGAATCTATTACAGCAATCAAACTGAAATTGTGTATGTTGCTAGAGGCAATTAACATAAGTAGGATATATGAAAATAGGCTGTATAGTTCTTCACGGAACTAGTTGTTATATATTAGTATGATAACCATATTTGATTTTGTATAACCATATAATCACCCCAAACAGACAAATTCCGGATTTTTATCACCATTTTAGAAGTTCACCTAACATTAAATACCGTATACTATATTTAGCATACACCGACAGTTGCATTACCAATACTGCAACAAAATAATTATACATAGTGTAAATATTTTTCACCTGTATTCTCAAACATAGTTGATGTTATAGCCTAAGTGTAATGGATGAGATGACGATTGCTTGACGATCGATACTGGTCACCCAGCTCTTTTTGGGTACATTCATGTTGACCGACTGAAAAGCACCAAACTTTTGTCCCTGTATCTTTAATAATAAAAATTCCTATAAACATGGAAGAAATGAGGGAAACGGTGTGGATCAGCACGAAGCAAGAACCCAATTTTGAACAAATAGTACCGTGAAGAACTATACAGCCTATTCTCATAATGTCCTGCTTATGTCAATTGCCTCCATCTTCAGTTTGATTGCTGTAATAGATTCGTAGATACCGAGAACCATCTAAAAATTTCGGATGGTCGCCATGTTGGATGTTGATATATGTAGGCCCTAGAGTCATGTAGTATTACATGACGATTATTGCGTAGGTGTATTATTCAAACTTCAATCGCATATTAAGGACACAACAAATAAAAATGAGATTTTAAAATTTCGCACAGCCACCATCTTGTATTTATAAAAACAACTGAAATAAATTATTATATGTTAGTGGATTAAAATTTTGTGTAAGCATTTACCGTACCAAGTTTCACTGCGCTCGGATGGATAAATCGCCATAAACGTGCATTTGTATATTTAAATTTCGTGTCTTTACTATGTTCGATTTGTGCTCACCAGGTTATTGAAAGTCCAATGGGTGAACTTATGTTCATAGCCTTTATCATCATTCAAGCTTGCCACAGTGGGTGAGTGGATAGCGTGTCGGTCTACTAACCCCAAGTTTGCAGGTCCGCTCCTGGCCGTGGTAAGTGATTTTTGACGGGCGGCAAAAATACGATACGCATGTCATACGATGTTGGCATATCAAAGAACCCATTTGAATTCAGTAGGCCGTGTTCATAATGGCAAAATTAATTTCGGGAGTTTCCGCCAACAAAAAGTACCTCATTTCTCAACTAGTAAGCACTATAGTGTTCAAGGAGCTCAGGTATCTAACATCCTTGACTTTCATAGCGATTCAAGGAACAGCGAAATTCGACATGCAAGCTACCCTCTGGGTGTCAAATTACAAAAGCTTGCACGCGGCACCGAGGCCATACGATATTATTATTATTATTACTATCAATATACAAAATTTCAGTTTGTTGCTGTCAAAGATTAGTCGATATTGAGAACCGTCTAAATATTTCGGATGGTCGCCATGTTGGATTTTTATATATGTAGGCCATAGAGTTATGTAGTATTAGCTGACGATAAGACCTACTGCGAAGGTTATTCAAACGTTGACTTCGATCGCATGTTTAGGACCAAAGAAATAAAAACTTCTTTTTAAAATTTCGCACAACCACCATCTTGAGGTTATGTAAACAATTCAACTAATCAAATTCGATGCCAGTGCATTACAATGTGTATAAACATCTTTGCTGAACTAAGCTTAACTGCGTTTGGATGGTTAAATCTACGAGTATTTAAGTGTTTCTAATTTGGCCGCCATGTTCGTATTTCACAGGTTTTTGAAACATAGGTAAACTTCCAGTAGTGCCCATAATCACCGTACACAATTTAAGGGTGATATCGTTAATAGTTTCGGAGATATAGAATACCGGTGAAATATTTCGCAAAACAGCCATGTCGGATTGGTGAGACGTAATAAAATTTGAAGGGCACGGTAGTGGTCGGACGAAATAGTGCTATGACTTTACAGAGTTACATTGACATCACTCCAGCCGTTCAGATTTTACTAGGGACACACACACACGCACACATGGACAAAATATGATGCTCATAAGCCTATTTTTTCATCAATAAAAATAGGCTAAAATGGATAGCCAACAAATTATTACGATTTTCAATTTTGAAAATCTAAATCCTTGCTTCTAATAACAAGATGTGTGTGTTTTCTTGGAAATGTAGATACTTGTTGTAGAAAATTTATGATATGCACAGTTATAATATTAACATGGTTATTGTTTGGCTCCCCCCCCCCCCCCCTCCCCCTTATATCTTGCATTACCTATCATCGTAAGTGTTATTGTTTTTTTTTTAGCAAGACAGACCCTCTCTTGCATTTAACCCTTTAGAGGGCAAAGCTATTTTTTACTTGTATGTGTTTTTACATTTTAATTTATTTTGATTATTACTGTATAATTAACTTATTAATACTGTTATGTTATGTTTCTCTAATTTTAATGTTTAAATTTTTATTTTTATTTTTCAATTTTTGTTCTTATAGATTTAATTTTGATATTTTTATTTTTTATTGAATTAATGAATTAACTGATTTCGAATTGATTCTTACAATTATTTTCATAATTTTCTTATAGTTATGTTTATTATCTTAATTTTTATAATTTTATACTGTAATTTTATTTTTATTTTATTTTTACACTTTAATTCTTAATGTTTTAGTTTAATTTTTTTTAAATTTATCCAATATATTACGTCAAGTAGATACGTATATACATTTTGATTTTTAGAAATACTAGCACTTCGGCATGAAAATTATCCGAAATTTGGCTGAAAGATTCAACTATCAGCATCTTGAGGGCATAACCTGTCCTTATGACAGGTGGTTAATATAGAGACCTTGTGTCTCCTTGGAAATGAATACTGTATAATTGCTGTACAAGATGTATCCCCCCCCACCTAAAACAAATGAACATCAGCAGTATTAGCAGTCTGTACAACATTCCGGAGCCCTTGGTAATCAGGTTAATACTCCTGAATGCATGCACTTTCTTCTTAGTGCACACGCTTTCAAACTGAATACCGGGCTAATACTGGCCATTTATAATGCGGCCGCGATACTCAAGCTTCCAGGGGAAAAGCGACTCACACTGCCGGCAGGACAAACACATCTATTACTATGAAGGGGGGTATTAAGGGGATCAATCTCCCCCACCCCACAGACAAATAATAAAAATACGTAAGACAATGAAATATTTAGTTTGATAAATCCAATCTATGGTTTGATGACAAACGATTTGATTATGTACGTTTATACCGTACTTACTAATTCGAGAAGATTTCTCTTTGCTTGTGTAAAACAACACTTGCTTTAGTATAAACGCCTTTCTCCACCATACAAAGCAAAAATCAAAAAAACACACAACGAAAAATAAGAAACATAAATTCAAAAACAATAGCAGAAAAATAACAAACACAAAACCAAAATAAAATAACACTAACAAAAAATCAAAAACAAATTCAAAATCAGAAAAATCACAAAAAATACAAAACTAAATCAAAAGCAAACACAAAACGAAAAGCAAAAATATATACAAATCTAAATCAAAAGCAAACACAACACCAACACAACACAAATCTAAATTTAAAAAACACAAATTGAAAAGCAAGAACAAACACATCACCAAAAAGGCACAAATCGAAATCAAAATCAAACACATAATGAAAAGAAAAAACAAACACAACACCAAAACGACACAAATATAAATTCTAAAAAACACAAAATGAAAAGCAAAAACAATCACAACACCAAAAAGACACAAATCTAAATTAAATGTAAACACAAAATGAAAATCAAAATCAAACACAACACAAAAAAACTCACAAATCAAAACCAAAAGCAAACACAAATTGAAAAGCAAATATAAACACAAACCCAAATTAAAAACCCACAAATCAAAAGCAAACACAAAATGAAAAGCAAAATTCAACAGAAAACCAAATAAAAAGCAAACAAATCTAAATCAAAAGCAAACACAAAATGAAAAGCAAAAGAAAAACCCACAAAAACAAATAAAAAACACACAAATCTAAATCAAAAGCAAAAACGAACACAACACCAAAAACAACACAAATCTAAATCAAAAGCAAACACAAAATAAAAAGCAAAAATAAACACAAAACCTAATAAAAAACAATAATCAAAAGCAAACACAAAATGAAAAGCAAAAATAAACACAAAATCAAAATCAAAACAATAAAAACAACACAAAATAAACACAAAACTGAAAACAAAACCTTAAAACCCTCTTCATTAGTTTTGAAACCGCTCAACCCCCTCTCAAAGTAAATCCTTTTTGCGCCAATGCCTGGTGGCATTCTTGGCTGTCACCCCAGAGATCCGGGTTCGATACCCAGTTCTGACAAGAAATTTAATTCAGGTCAGATGGCTGGAACGGGGTACACTCAACCTTGTGAGGCAAGATTAAGAAGCGGAGGGTTCGATTCCTATCTCATTCATCCTGGAAGTGATTTTCCATAGTTTCTCTATTTCTACTCCAAAGAAATGCCGAGATGCTTCTTAACTTAAGGCGATGACAGCCTCCTTCCCAATCCTCACTTGAATTACAAATGCACACGCTACTATTTGTAGTGATGGGGGACAAATGGTAATGTTACATTGTACGTCACTTATTTAAGGTGACGCGGACTATATAACACCATGTTTGTAGTGATGGGGGACAAATGGTAAGGTTACATTGTACGTCACTTATTTAAGGTGACGCGGACTATATAACACCATGTTTGTAGTGATGGGGGACAAATGGTAAGGTTACATTGTGAGTCACTTAAAAGGATGACACGGACTATATAACACCATGTTTGTAGTGATGGGGGACAAATAGTAAGGTTACATTGTGAGTCACTTAAAAAGATGACGCGGACTATATAACACCATGTTTGTAGTGATGGGGGACAAATGGTAAGGTTACATTGTGAGTCACTTAAAAAGATGACGCGGAATATATAACACCATGTTTGTAGTGATGGGGGACAAATGGTAAGGTTACATTGTGAGTCACTTAAAAAGATGACACGGACTATATAACACCATGTTTGTAGTGATGGGGGACAAATAGTAAGGTTACATTGTGAGTCACTTAAAAATATGACGCGGACTATATAACACCATGTTTGTAGTGATGGGGGACAAATGGTAAGGTTACATTGTAAGTCACTTATTTAAGGTGACACGGACTATATAACACCATGTTTGTAGTGATGGGGGACAATTGGTAAGGTTACATTGTAAGTCACTTATTTAAAGTGACGTGGACTATATAACACCATGTTTGTAGTGATGGGGGACAAATAGTAAGGTTACATTGTAAGTCACTTAAAAAGATGACGCGGACTATATAACACCATGTTTGTAGTGATGGGGGACAAATAGTAAGGTTACATTGTGAGTCACTTAAAAAGATGACGCGGAATATATAACACCATGTTTGTAGTGATGGGGAACAAATGGTAAGGTTACATTGTGAGTCACTTAAAAAGATGACACGGACTATATAACACCATGTTTGTAGTGATGGGGGACAAATGGTAGGGTTACATTGTTAGTAACTTATTTAAGGTGACACGGACTATATAACACCATGTTTGTAGTGATGGGGGACAAATGGTAAGGTTACATTGTGAGTCACTTATTTAAAGTGACGTGGACTATATAACACCATGTTTGTAGTGATGGGGGACAAATGGTAAGGTTACATTGTAAGTCACTTAAAAAGATGACGCGGAATATATAACACCATGTTTGTAGTGATGGGGGACAAATGGTAAGGTTACATTGTAAGTCACTTATTTAAAGTGACGTGGACTATATAACACCATGTTTGTAGTGATGGGGGACAAATGGTAAGGTTACATTGTGAGTCACTTATTTAAAGTGACGTGGACTATATAACACCATGTTTGTAGTGATGGGGGACAAATGGTAAGGTTACATTGTGAGTCACTTATTTAAAGTGACGTGGACTATATAACACCATGTTTGTAGTGATGGGGGACAAATGGTAAGGTTACATTGTAAGTCACTTATTTAAAGTGACGCGGACTATATAACACCATGTTTGTAGTGATGGGGGACAAATGGTAAGGTTACATTGTAAGTCACTTATTTAAAGTGACGTGGACTATATAACACCATGTTTGTAGTGATGGGGGACAAATGGTAAGGTTACATTGTAAGTCACTTATTTAAGGTGACGCGGACTATATAACACCATGTTTGTAGTGATGGGGGATAAATGGTAAGGTTACATTGTAAGTCACTTATTTAAAGTGACGTGGACTATATAACACCATGTTTGTAGTGATGGGGGACAAATGGTAAGGTTACATTGTAAGTCACTTATTTAAGGTGACGCGGACTATATAACACCATGTTTGTAGTGATGGGGGATAAATGGTAAGGTTACATTGTAAGTCACTTATTTAAAGTGACGTGGACTATATAACACCATGTTTGTAGTGATGGGGGACAAATGGTAAGGTTACATTGTAAGTCACTTATTTAAAGTGACGTGGACTATATAACACCATGTTTGTAGTGATGGGGGATAAATGGTAAGGTTACATTGTAAGTCACTTATTTAAAGTGACGTGGACTATATAACACCATGTTTGTAGTGATGGGGGACAAATGGTAAGGTTACATTGTAAGTCACTTATTTAAAGTGACGTGGACTATATAACACCATGTTTGTAGTGATGGGGGACAAATGGTAAGGTTACATTGTAAGTCACTTATTTAAGGTGACGCGGACTATATAACACCATGTTTGTAGTGATGGGGGATAAATGGTAAGGTTACATTGTGAGTCACTTATTTAAAGTGACGTGGACTATATAACACCATGTTTGTAGTGATGGGGGACAAATGGTAAGGTTACATTGTAAGTCACTTATTTAAAGTGACGTGGACTATATAACACCATGTTTGTAGTGATGGGGGATAAATGGTAAGGTTACATTGTAAGTCACTTATTTAAAGTGACGTGGACTATATAACACCATGTTTGTAGTGATGGGGGATAAATGGTAAGGTTACATTGTAAGTCACTTATTTAAGGTGACGCGGACTATATAACACCATGTTTGTAGTGATGGGGGACAAATGGTAAGGTTACATTGTTAGGAACTTATTTATGGTGACGCGGACTATATAACACCATGTTTGTAGTGAAGGTGGACAAATGGTAAGGTTACATTGTTAGTAACTTATTTAAGGTGACGCGGACTATATAACACCATGTTTGTAGTGAAGGTGGACAAATGGTAAGGTTACATTGTTAGTGACTTTTTTAAGGTGACTTGGACTATTTAATATCATGTTTGTAGTGATGTGGGACAATTGATAATGTTAGATTGTTAGTAACGTTTATGGTGACGCAGATTGTGACTTTTTGCATCTAATTCTACGAAAGGTTCATAACGAGCGATTGTGTTCTCGAGAAGTCACAGTGATGTGTTGGGCCACGAGTTGGAATGTCAAGTTAACAGTATTATTGTTGTTGTTGTGTACAAATGCAATTAGGAGATGAATTTGAGCCTTACTGACCCACATAATAGCCACACACTTTCGGTGAATTCCGGGCTAATGTTGGTCGTTTGTATCCACGCACAGACTAGCTAGTACTTTCTCCAAGCTCCACGGGCTGATGGTAGACCTATAACGGGGACAGGGATGCAGGCGGAGTTGCACAACAAGGAAGCGAATTATTATAGAAGCAATATAGCCCGTTGCAAGAAGAGAAACATCGGGTTTTAGGAACAGTCTTCATTGGCAATTGAAGAGCTTATTGTCTTAAAACCATGAAATTACAAATTCCTGTAATCATTTTTTTAAAATGTTCGAATAAATCATTCTGATTTACTACTCTATTGTCAACATTGGCTGTCTCCGTGGAGGCCTGGGTTCGATTCCCGGCTCTGTTCTCTTCTCTTCATTAGCAGTCGCCACAGATCTCTCTTCTCTCACAATCGTGTAGTACCTCTTCATTTGACACCCTATCTTCTCATCAGATCTTCATCATTCTCCTGTAACACCACATTTCAAACGCTTCAATTCTCCCTCTTTTCTGCTGATCCAACAGGCTAAGTTTCACTTCCATAGAGCGCCATGCTCCAGACAAAGGCGTTCAAAAACGACTTCCTAATACCGAAATCTATATTCGATGTCAACAGATTCCTTTTCTGTAGAATTGCTTTCCTTGCCTGTGCCAACCTACTTTCTATATCCTCTTTGCTTTGTCCATCACTGGTTATTTTGCTTCCTAAGTAACAAAAGTCTCCTACTCCCTTTAGCTTTTCACCTGCCAATTTGATGTCCATAGAGGTTTCTGATTTCTTTCGGCTGCATTCCAATATTTTTGTTTTACATTTATTAATTTTCATCATGAATTCTTTTCTCAAGACAGAGTCCATACCATTTAAAAACTCATTCAAATCCTCTGGTGTATCTGCTAAGATGACGATGTCATCAGTGTTGCCAAATCTTGAAATGGGAAAGAACTACAACCCTATGCTTTAAAACACCAGAAAAGCACCAGCTGGACTCTATGATTCAAAACACCATAAATTATAAATATATTAACGGATTTTTACTTACATTTCTTTCATTAAAAATCGTCTTCTTCACTTGCGGAGCCTGCTACCGCTATTACATCTTTAGAGCAGGAAGGTGTAATACTGCTGTAGCTCTGCATACATCCAATATTGCCCTCTATTATATCCTTCGGAAGTTCGTAGCCGTGATAGCATTTTTCTTCTGTTTTTAGTCCAAATCGCACACACAGAATTAGATGCAATGTTTGAACTTTCATTCGATTTCTTTGCTTTGTTTTCACCAATTAAACGTGGCTAAACACTTTCCCTACATCTGCATTAGAGTGAGGGAACGAAAGTACATAAACTGCCTTCGCATGAAACTGGGAAATCCCCTGGAAGTTGGGAAGAAAATAGATGATAGGTCGATTCTTTGTACAAGTGCACTTGCACTGAGCCCAGCATGTTGCGCTTACTTAGCACTTATGCACGCGAATGAGAATTTCAGGGACTTCCCCTGCTGGAGTGTTGATCTTGACACGTGTAAGGATGAACATTGTCTATCTTAATTGATTAACTTTATTAAAACTATTACCATGGCTTCCAGGATTTACTTATTTGTCATAGGAGACAATTTCATGAAACAATCCGTTAATCACCAGATTTGGCACTGGTTTTATTGAAATAACACTAGTATTTTGCTATGGCGCTATTAGAACATTTCCGGCACCAGACGAAACTTCAGAAACACCAGATCTGGTGCTAAAAACTCCAAATTGGCAACACTGGATGTCATCAGCAAATTTTAGAGTTGAAATTATTTCTCCTTGAATCTTTACTCCTACTTAGATTTTTTTTTCAATTTTTCTTCATTGCTTGTTCAATGTATAAATAGAAACGTATGGGTGAGAAGTAGGGACCGGATGTTTAGGTTTTTAAAACTGTCTTTTTGGGTTTCCAAAAACATAAAATAGTTGCTTTTATGGTTTTTAATAGGTAGGATAGAATTTTATGTTTAAAGTGTAGCGAAAGTTGACATAACTTCGCAAAGCTTAAAATTAATTCCTAATTGTTAGTAGAAAATCTGATTGTAACGTGAGTGTAAATATTTTACATAATGATACGTCTGTTATCAAATTATCACAGAGAACTTCACACTTTTAGGCAATATTTGCTCTACTTAAATATGTTAATTATTCATATTCAATAAAACTGAGGATGCCAGAGGGTATTTTCACACTCTATCTCGTTCAATTGACTTTGTTTATTTAGAATATAGGAGATTTTCCCACTTTCCTGACAGTAAATAACCAGCAATAAGATATAAGCTGAAAAGTGCTGAAAGTATTTGGATTTTCTGGTAGATAGGATTTCTCTCGATGAACTGGAGCTCGGAATAAACACTATCTTCAGATTTACTTTTAAATATTGTGGATTAAAAATTCAAATATACGACAATAAATGGAACAAAACTGCAATTAGGTATTTTTAGCTACTCGCAAATCGTTTAGGTTTTTGATGTGTAACATCTTACCACTCGCTTGCTGTATATCTTTTGTGGGAGTGATTCTGAAAATTGAAACGGAAATGGGACGGCAATGCAACGGAAACAATGAGAGCGCGTGGGGATGGAGATTGGAAATGGGACGGACATGTGTAAGAGGAAACATCGCATACGGTTTACCTCAAGGTTTGGATGCCCCATTATAGATATTCCTACAATAAATCATCTTCAAGTTGTCGTTCTTTGGTGTGAAAATATTAATTATATCATAATTGATGAAAACAACTATGATTTATTAAATCTTCGTACTTTTGCGGTATTCTTATTTAATGTAAGCACTCGAGTTACTGTCGGCCATGTGGGTATGTGGAATCTATATCGCATACAAAATTACTTCAAGGTTTGGAGGCTCCATTAAGATATTCTTCCTACAATAAATCATCTTCAAGTTGGCTCTTTTGAGTGTGATTCGGAAAAGTATTAAGATATATTTTTGTACTTGGAACCAAGGAATAAAATAGGTAAAAACCTAAGAATCCGGTCCCTAGTGATATGTTGCAGCATTCCCTTACAACTTTCTAGATACCAACTTCTTTTTTTTTTTTTTTTTGTCGTTTACCCTCCAGGTTGGTGGAACCCACGGACTCAGCGAGGGAACTCACCACTACCGCCTCTACGGGCAGTGTCCTAGAGCTGGGAACATCGAATCGGAAGGGATACAACTGGTGAGGTGGGATTGGCACCTCGCCCAGGCGGCCTCACCTGCAAAGCGAACAGGGGCCTCATGAGGGATGGTAAGGGAGGGTTAGAATGGATAGACAAGGAAGAGGGAAGGAAGCGGCCGTGGCCTTGAATAAGGTACCATCCCAGCATTTGCCCGAAGACGAAGTGGGAAAACCACGGAAAACCACTTCGAGGATGGCTGAGGGGGAATCGAACCCCCTCTACTCATTTGGGCCACCCGAGGCTGAGTAGACCCCATTCCAGTCCTCGTACCACTTTTCAAATTTCGTGGCAGAGCCGAGAATCGAACCCAGGACCTCCGGGGCGGCAGCTAACCATGCTGACCGCTACGCTACGGAAGATACCAACTTCAATTTATTTATTTATTTATTTATTTATTTATTTATTTATTTATTTATTTTTAGCCTATTTTCATTTATGAAAAAAAAATAGGCTAATGACATCACCTTTTGTCCGTGTGTGTGTGTGTCCCCCCCTGATACCATCTAAATGGCTGGAGAGATTTCAATCAATCTCGGCAAAGACATAGCACTATTTTGTCCAACTCCGACCGTGTCCTTCAAATTTAATTCGTCTCCCCAGTCCAACATGGTGGCTGTGCGAAATATTCACTGGCATTCTACATCTCCAAAGCTACAACCGATATCATCCTGAAATTTTGTACGAGGATAAAGGGTACTACTAGAAGGTCATCTATGTGACTTTCAAGAACCTGTTAAATACAAAACGAACATGGCGGCCAAGTGAAATTGAAACTTTTAAAAAGACGTTTCTCTTGATTTAACAATTCGAGTGCAGTGAAACATGGTACAGCAAGTGTTTATACATATTGTAATGCACTGACATTTAATTAATTCAATTGTTTACATAAACTCAAGATGGCGGCTGTTCAAAATTTTTAAATCTCGTTTTCATTATTTCTTGTGTCCTAATCATGCGATTGAATTTTGAATAGTAAACCTGCGCAATAAACATCATCTAATAATATGAAAATAGGCTATTTAGTTCTTCATGGAACTACTTGATATTTATTTATTGTACATCTGTTTATACTTATACTGTATGACTGCTTTTGGCACGCCCTGTATAACGTGCTGCAAGCTAGTTCCAGATGCTATGCAGGCTAATCTTGAGCTTGTAATGGCCACAATCCAGAGCAGCGATTAGGGTCGACCCCATAGTGACACCTATGATTGAGTGGCTAGGAACCAGATGTATAATATAGGCGGTACTAAACAGAGAAAGGGTTAGTTAGGGCTATGAAGGGTTAAGTAGAGGGAGGGACAGAGACTCAGGTATAACAAAGACAAGGCAGGTAGACTGGAAGTAGGTCAGGAAGGCTGAACCGGAACTGAGGGAGATTCGCTTGTCTGGCTTCACCTGACCATGTCCTTGGTCCCTAAGCACTTCATACTTTCTCCTTAGATCTGATGTACTTCACGGCAAAGGAGAAATGTACGAGTAGTGGTTCGATTCCCTGCTCTGTTAAGAAATTTAATTCTGGTCTGAGGGCAGGAACGGGGTACTCTCAGCCTCGTGAGGCAAAACTGAGAAGAAGTGGGTTCGATTCCCTCCTCAACCATCATCCTGGAGGTGGTTTTCCACTTCTACTCCAAGCGAATGCTGGGATGGTTCCTAGGCTAGCAACCCTTTATGGGATAGTAGTTAGTCTCTATATTAACCACCTGCCATAAGGACAGTTTATGCTTTCAAAGATGCTGATAGTTGAATCTTTAAGCCAAATTTTGGAGAATGTTCATGCCGAAGTGCTAGTATTTCTAAAAATCAAATATACCTAGGTATCTACTTGACGTAATGTGTTAGATAAAATTTAAAAAATATTAAAACTAAAATCATGAACAATTAAAGTGTGAAAATAAACTATAAATATAGAAATAAAAAAATAAAAATAACATTACAATTATAAAAGATATATAAAAATTAAAATAATTAACATAAATATAATAAATATGAAAATAATTGTAAAAATCAATTCGAAATTAGTTAATTAATTAATTCAATAGAAATCTCAAAATTAAATCTATAAGAACATAAATTGAAAAAACAAAACAAAACAAAACAAAAACATTAAAATTAGTGAAACAAAAAATAATATTATTAATAATTCTAATAATTAAAACAAATTAAAATGTAAAAACACATAAAAATAACAAGTAGTTTTGCCCAATTCAGGTTTATGACTACGGCCGCCACCTTCGTAATCCCCACTTGAATTACAAATATACGCACTATCACTGTCATCACAATATTTGTATGTCGGGGATGAGATGCGATGAAAGTCTATGTGACGGATGGTTTTTACGGCCGGATGCCCTTCCTGACGCTGACTTCTTCAGAGATTAAATGAATGAAGATGATTGAATCAGGGCAAGGATGTGGAAGGAAGCGGCTGTGGTCTGTCAGAAGGTACCATCCCAGCATTATCCTTGAGTTGAAAATGGGAAAACTACGGAAACTACGGAAAACCATTTCAAGGACGGCCGACTGTGGGGCTCGAACCCATGTCTAACGAGACCGGAGAGAGCTTGGCCCCATGGCCTAGCGCTGCTCGGTAATACTGTCATCACAATAACACAGGTTATCACGAAAATACTACTGTCACTGAAGTACACAACAACAACAACAAAAACGTATAAAAATAACAGTGACACGCACAGGAACCAAGCACTAGACTAGTTAGTTATTTTATATTATTCTTGCAGAAATATAATTAAACATTTATTAAAATTCACCTATTTGATATATTTAAAAAAAACTCATGTGAAAAGCGTACTACATGCTGAGAGATTAAACAGAGAAAATATTGTAAAAATCTGTTGAATAGTTTTTGAAAAACAGGTACATATATGCATTTTTGAAAATAAAATTTAAAATTCCATGAAAAAAAAACAACCAAGTTACATATACGATCCCAGAAATTTACAGTAAATGTGTTAACGTAATGCAAAGCTCAGTATACAGTTTCGTTGTCGAATATTCAAATTTGTCGGTTTGGTGCGTCTTTTTATTGTGTGTGTAATTCATGAACGTCCCCCCTTAACGGGCGAGGTATTCTGCCCCCTAAGCACTCGACTACTCTCCTATTAAGGTTGCGTAAGTTACTCTTGAAATTAACCGTTACAACCATTAAAGGCCATGACCACCTCCTTCCCAATCCTCACCTTAATTACAAACACACATACCAATACAGTAATCACAATAACACTGGTTATCAACAAAATTACTGACAGTCAGTCTGAAAGACTAGACTTTATATCATTTTAAATGCTACAAATGCTACAAATGCTGCGTGAACTCAAAGTCCGTTAGAAAAAAAGAAAAAAAAAAGAAAAAAGCAAGTGCAAACCAAGGTCAAAGGAGGTATCTGGCTGGATGACGTCACGTTCACTGGAGCGCGCGGGGAAAGGAGGAAGCTCAAGAAGTACTATAACGTCACACACCTCAGTGCATTCTCGGTACATTTCGTCCCGTCACCGTAACGTAACGTAACGCCAGACCCCAGCGAAGTCGAGATAATCATTTAAAATGATAAAAAAATATTCCACACTCACCCAAGTACACGGCCTAAATGACCACGGTATTCAAGCCCCTCAAATGAAACATAATAATAATAATGAAAAAATCCACAGCCTGTTTCCAGTCGACTGACCGGGTCAGGGAATGGAATGAATGAAGCCCCCATCTAGCGGCGAGGATATGAACTGTGCCGGCTGCCGAAGCCTGTCGCACTCCCCTGGGGCAATGATTAAATGAATGACAGATGAAATGAAATCATAGTGGAGAGTGTTGCTGGATTGAAATTTGTGACAGGGAAATTGGAGTACCCGGAGAAAACCCTGTCTGCCTCCGCTTTGTCCAGCACAAATCTCACATGGAATGACCGGGATTTGAACCGCGGACCCAGCGGTGAGAGGCCGGCATGCTGCCGCCTAAGCCACGGAGGCATCAAACATAATAATAATACTAATAATAAATGATCTTCAAGAAATCAACGTAACAGAAGAAGTTTTATTGCACAGGCCTAGTTTCAGATTGTCGGCGAACAAACATTATTTTGCGGCAAACATCTGAATGAGAGCTATCACTGCATGGACAGAAAAAGGGAAGAAAAATCATAGCGAGAGATTGAAGATATTTTGGGAAGAGAAGAAAAACGAATTCAAATTCATCTGTTAAATAGGTTCAATAAATAAATAGAGAGTGAAGGCATTATTTATAAATTTTAAAAAAAGTAATCGGAGTGTCAAAAACTACCAGGTCATGATTCGTCTACCTCCTGGCACGAGAATAATTTCTTATAGAATACCTTACAAACTATTTGAAAAATGAAAATCCACAGCCTGCTTCCAGTCTTCGACCGGGTCAGGAATGGAATGAATGAAGCCCCCATCTAGCGGCGAGGATATGAACTGTGCCGGCTGCCGGCCTGACGCACTCCCCTGGGGCAATGATTAAATGAATGACAGATGAAATGATAGGGGAGAGTGCTGCTGGAATGAAATTTTGACAGGAAAAACCGGAGTACCCGGAGAAAAACCTGTCTGCCTCCGTTCTGTCCAGCACAGATCTCACATGGAGTGACCGGGATTTGAACCACGGACCCAGCGGTGAGAGGCCGGCGTGCTGCCGCCTAAGCCACGGAGGCTTCACCTTACAAACTATTTACCTCTACTAAATACCTGAGCCTCGGAAAAACTACTAACATCATTGAAGAAAAAAGATAGTCACTCGGAGAGACTAGACTTTGTATCATTTCAAATGACACATGCTACAAATGCTACACATGTTAGAAAGGCTCAGGAGGGCTCCCCAGGACTCTTTCAACAGACTCCATTACCCATTAACTTAGGCTTCCTGCGCGGGGAACGGAGAGTGGGAGGTGCACTCTGCTGCATGAAGTCACGCACTCGCCGCCTCCGTATCGCATAACGCCAGACCCCAGGAGTAAACTCAGACTCAACAGACTCCATTACCCTTTAACTTAGGCTTCCCGCGCGGGGAACGGAGAGCGGAGGTGCACCTTGCTGCATGACGTCACTCAGACTCGGTGCATATGCACTGAACAACATGATGAAGTCATACACGCCGTAACCGTAACGCATAACGGTAGACCAAAGCATAACGATGAAGTCGACAAGATCATTGGAAATGATAAAACGAGAAAACATACCTCAAGAATTTGATGGAACCGGAGCCATGATTGACTGGACGTGGACAACAGCCAACTTTGAGTTGAGACATGTGTTTACACGTCTGGCGGTCCGTGGTTTTCACCACCTTATTTGCGTTAGTAAATATTTCCATGAACCTACAGTGACGTGTGTATGCCAACCATGTGGACAAGCATTGTGATCGCTACCACTTAGAGCTCTGTAGATAAAGGACAAAATCAATCAAAGACTATGCAACTCTAAGTGTCAGAGTGGAATTTTAGTGTACGTGTTTATACTTTATTTTCAATGACTATTTGGCTGCAATAAAAGTATTATTAATAAATAAATACATAAATAAATAAATTAATTAATTAAGAAAAATATAAATAATGTTATTGGTTTTACGTCCCTTTTAATTAGGCCTACTGGGGCTTTAGAGGCAACAGGGACCAGAATTTCGCCCCGAAGGGGTTCTTAAACGTGCCAGAAAATCTAGTGACAGCTCCCTCGCATTTGCGTACCCTCAAATGCTAGCTGACTGCACGGGGATTTGATCCTGTAACCTTGGTAACAGCAGGTGAGAACGTTACCACTCAGCCAGCCCCCCCCCCCCCCCAAAAAAACCATTAATAATAATGTTATTCGTGTTACGTCCCTTTTAACTACTGCGGCTTTTAGAGACGCCCGGGTGCCAGAATTTTGCCTTGAAGCGGATCTTTAACGTACCAGTAAATGTACTGACATAGCTCCCTCGCATTTACCCATCCTCAAATGACAACTGACTGCGCCAGGATTCGATCCTGCACCCTTGGGAACAGCAGGCGAGAACGTTACCACTCAGCCACGTTGCCAGTCTCAAATAAAGCAACTACAACAGCAATCGTATTATTTTTAGCCTACTTTTCACATTTTGTAAAAGATGAGGAAAAAGTAGACTTATGAGATCGATCCGGGCAAATGTGTGTCTGTCTGTCTGTCTGTCTCCTAAACGGCTACAGCTATCAAAACCAAATTTGGTATGAGTAAAAACCTATGCCTGAATATCTCACGTCCATATTTGAAAATTACGTTAGTGCTACCAACTGCTGAAAAATTACAATTGAAAATTGAGGTCTATGATGGATATCTCGGAAGATATGCACGTGAATCGTTCCAAAATTGACACACATATAGATAATATTACATCAGACTAATTTGTAGGAGCCTATACATGAGAGTGTTGCCAACATGATTCCATGCCTGCTGATAGGTCCAATTTTTAAATGCATGTAACTTCCATACTATTTATTGGATTTCAACCAAATTTGGCATGTGATTTGCGGACCGGAGCAGATATGAATATGCATTCTTTTAGTGTCAACAGAGCTGCCAATTGTTGAAGAATGCACTCTATACATTTTTTATCCTAATCTCAATATATCAGAGAGTATGCAGGCCAACAGTTCTAAACTTTGGAAACATATACTGTACATCTGCAAATGTAGGTTAATTTTCAATGAACGATATACGACAGTGCTGCCAACATGATTCTACGCGTTCATATTATTTCAATTTAAGTTTGAGCATCCCATTTATGACAGTGTCGCCAACCTAATTTTACGCATGCTGATAAATACAATATTTATATACATGTAACGTGCATACTATCTAGTGGACCTCAACCAAAATTTGTATGTACATTGTGTACCTTAAGAGATGGACTAAGAATACATTTAGGGTCGCCAACTGTTAATATATGGTCTCTATAATTTTAAGAAAAGTAGGCTCTTTAATTCGTCACGGAACTACTTCTTGTTGAGTTGTTGTTGATTTTAATTCATTTGAGGTGTTTGGGACATGTTGGTCATCAGTCCCTGTTTTAAGAAGTAACATGTTTATGTGCCTTACTGTTGATGTGGTCGTGGTAACTTTCACCAGCAATGTCGTGAGAGTAGCCAGCGCGAGCCAGGTCACTTAAGGTTTACTACTGTACACGTAGAGTCGTGACTAGAAAGTCGTGCTCCAATCAGATGTCATTTATATGGGATCGAACAGCAGGTACCTGGGAAAATAGAGAAAGACAATGACCGTCCTTTCAGTTTTTATTCACATGAAGGGTGAAAAGACCTAGGTGATGATGATGATGATAATTGTTGTTTTAAGGGGCCTAACATATAGGTTATCGGCCCCTGATGGTTTGGGTGATCGTGAAGATGAAAATGAAATGCAAACTTAAAACTAACATCAACTACTAACCTACATACTAGAAGAAGAAATGGAAAACTAAAGGAGAATAAGGCAAATAAAGGACAGGAGGAAAAGAAATACCCACATCCCTCGAAGAATGCGGATTGAGGGACTTGGAAGGAAGGAGAGCCATGAAAGGCAGATAGGAAAGTGAAAGAGGAGAGGGTCCGTTCAACAGGTAGTGGACAAAAGGGGAAAACGCACCCAGCTCAGGAATCCCTCGGGGTCGCCAACTCCCGAACTCACCAGCCGTGAGCCCCTGAGGGTGTAGCAATATCCAGGGTGCACCAGAATTGGTGGGGCTACATACACCCTGCCTCCTTGAGGGTCTTGTGCAGAAGGCAGGAGATAACATGAAAAGAAAAAGAAGGCTGACCCCTCGCAGAAGGAGAGAATCAGAAAAGATGAGACAAGGGCCAATTAAGGCGGGAAAGAAAGAGATTCCCTAGACCTCGGATACCCTAATACCGTCGGGGTCGTAAGAGAACAAGAGTTGACCAAGTGAGGTCGAAAAGGAAAGAAGACAGAGAGGAGGCCGGCACAACCTAGCTCATCATACCAACATTCTGTAGTTTTGAATTACGAGCAAAGTTTTGTTTCGGCACTGGCCGGCGAGTGAGATATCCTATATGGCGCAGTGTGCGGGGCTGATTTGCAGTGTAACGATATTAAAAAGAAACTAGATGAAACCCGTCAAAACATGACGGACAATGGAAAACAAAATTACTGAAGAAGCTTCTTATATAAGTTACATTCTTTGTACGATTACTTTTTAGCACTATTGCAACTTTAAGGGCGTCAAAAGATAGCACTCTCAGCATTGCAATATATTGCTGGTCATGACTGAAAACGTGATTAGGTCATCATCATCTTGCACAGTTTCCAGCCACTGGCCGGGTCTGTTTGGAACACAAGTCTCTCCAACGTCTTCTGTCTTCCCACCATCTCTCAGCCTCCACCCTTGTCCAGTCTTCTCCTCTCTTCTTCACGATTTCTTCCTCCCCCTTCAGCCACCTGTCTCTCGGTCTCCCTCTTGGTCTCTTTCCTTCCCACTTCGTCTCGTGTATCCTGCTGGGTATCCTCTTCTCCTCCATTCGTTTTACATGTCCATACCATCTAAGTCTAGATTTCTCTATACCAGTCTGTAATGGTTCATCCTTCATTAATTCTCCGGTCCTCTCATTTCTTATTCTGTCCATCTTTGTAGCTCCAATACTGCTTCTCAAGAACCTCATCTCACTGGCCTGTATTTTGCTCTTCTCCCTTCCTTTCATAACCCAGGTCTCCGAGGCATACGTCAGGATAGGGACATTGTACGTCCGATATATGATCTTTTTGCTGTTCTGAGGGACATTCTTGCTCCATAACATGCTTCTCACACTCCTCCGGAATGCTTCTGCCTGTCTCCCCCGCTCATTTATTTCTCTATCGTTTCTTCCATTCTCTTGTATCAGGCTTCCCAGATACTTGAAACTCTCCAATTCCTTCGGCTGTTCCCCACCAATTGTTATTTCCGTTGTGGTTCTTTCCTTCTTCCTTGTGTGATCACCATCTCACTCTTATTTATGCTAAATTTCATCCCATAACCTTGTATTATTCCTTCCCACACGTCCAACTGTTCCTGTACCTCCTCCTCCTTGTTTCCCCAAATCATCAAATCATCTGCAAGCACCATTGCTTTCATCTTTCCTTCCCCAATTACTTGTGCCACTCGGGTCATTATGTCATCCATCACCACAATGAAAAGTAACGGTGACAGTGCACTTCCTTGTTTCAGGCCGTTTCTCTGTTCCAACCAGTCCGATCTCTCTCCTCCCACTTTCACACAGCTCACGCTTCCCTTGTACATCTCCTTTATCTTCCTTATAGTCCATTTTTATATTCCTCTATCCTCCAGGGACTTCCATACTTTGTTTCTGCATACACTGTCATATGCTTTCTCAATGTCCAGAAAGGTCATCAGTAGATCTGTTCCATACTCATAGTGCTGTTCTTGTAACTGCCTTACAGCAAAAATCAAATCCACTGTGGACCTTCCTGATCTGAAGCCATGTTGTTCTTCCCTCATCCCTCCTTCTATCCTTGTCCTAATTCTCCTTTCCAAAACTTTCTCAAACAACTTTGCACAATGACTCATCAGTGTTATTCCCCGATAGTTTCTGCATTCTGTTCTACTACCTTTCTTGAAGATCGGGACAATTATTCCCTTTTTCCAGTCCTCTGGGGTCTTCCTTTCCTTCCATGCTGTCTTCATCACTCGGTACAACCATTGTATCCCCACCTCTCCTGCTGCTCTCACCATCTCCACACTCAACTCATCCACACCCGGTGCCTTCCCTCCTTTCATCTTCCTCACTGCATCTTCCACTTCTTTCCATGTTAAGTCCTTTTCTATTTGCAGTTCATGTACTGTACCTCTTCCCCGATTTCTTCCTCCTCGCCGTGGTTTCCATTTGGGTTCAGGAGTTCTTCAAAATATTATTTCCACATTTTCTTCAGTTCTTCCCTATTTTCTATCTCTTGTCCCCTTTTGTTCACAATTCTAACATAATCCGTAGGATCCTTCCGCCTCTTATCTTTACCATCCCAAACAGGACCTTTTTTGCACCTTCACTATCCTGCTGGTCATGACTGAAAACGTGATGAGGTAAATAGCCCAATACGTTCAAGAGTTTCTCCTTGAGCTTGATTGATTTTGATAAAGTAGGCCGAGCGAATAGGAAATTGTTGCCTATTAAAAGAAAATGTACTGTAGGCTACCTGTAAGTGTTTTATCGTAAGGTGTTAAATCAAGTCGTAGGATTTGAGCTCTCTGCCTATTATTACTGCACCTATTATATCCGAATCCAAGCGATTTCTTACAATTAATATATTACCATATATGAGTCCATGGGAAACGTTCAGATTTCTAAGAAGCATATCTACGGCTTAAACGTTCGAAGTATGTGGAGGCGAATCTCTTAATTCCAAGGAATTGAAAAATTCAATAATAGGGAAATGAAGTAGCTGGCTTTCATCTTCAGTATCCAATCTGTTAACGCTGATGTATGTGTTTGAACTGCTGGATATAAGTTCAATGACTTTTAAATTAATATCATTACATTGTTGCAGCTTGGCAAATATTTTATATTCCAGTAGATCAATTTTACCCTCACAACAGTAAAGACCAAAATAACCACGCATAGATTTTACGCAAGAGAAATACAATGTAGAAAAATGTTTACATTTGATCGTCAAGGACCTTACAGTAAACTGTATTGCATAATATCTGGAATTGTTTCTGAAATGGCCTATTTATATTGGATTTTAAATGTGGCTTCGTATTATTCGATAACACTATAGTGTCCTGCAATAACGGAGCCGCTAAATATTAAATGGCAAATAATACTTCCATTGCCGAAATCAACTACGTAGTTAGACTCCGTACTCTAAACAAATAATCATTAAACAATTGTCTTATACAATGAAGTTCAACATGACCGTCCAGAGACTTTCTAACTCAAGTTGGTTGGTGAGGAGAATGCGATGAGACTGATCGCTTAAAATAAATTCCTTATAATTGTTCCTGCCAGCGAAATTTTTTGCGATAGCTTGAAAACGCAGCTCAGAATGACGTTCTTCATTTTGTTATAAACAGTACGAAACTGCTCTAAATAAGCAATTTCCATCACCTGTTATAGGTTATGGCAGTACATTTTGCAGGGGAACATAGAATCACTTCACCAACTACTGGAATGACCATAGGCCTATACTCAATACTCACTTCGATAGTCACCCTAATGGAGGCAGTTTTTGAATTCTATGTCCCGTGCATGTCAAAAATCGTATTAACACATGGAGGCCCACCTATTCTTGTCTATCGCCCCGGAGACCCGGGTTACATTTCCTGCTCTGCCAAGAAATTTAATTCTGGTCTCAGGGCAAAATCGGGGTACATTCAGTCTCTTGAGGTATAACTAAGAAGAGGAAGGTTTAATTCCCACCTCGACAATCTTGGATGTGGTTTTCCGTGGTTTCCCACTTCCACTTAAGGCAAATACCGGGATGGTTCCTAACTTTAGGCCTTGGCCGTCTCCTTGCCATTTACCACCTTAATTACAAATACACACAGTAATGCAGCCATCACAATAACACTGGTTATCAGAAGAAAGTTTCACACATGCACACCCAAGTACACGGGGCTGAGTGACCAAGATGTCGGAGTCCTTCAAACGAATTATATTTGCCAAGTGTCTCTCATGGCGAAAGCAATTGTGGAGACGCGCGTGTGCTTGGAAAACTACTTTTTTCTTTAATATCGACGATGCATAATTATAACTTTTAGTCTAGGACGCTAATAACTTGACCACCGAAGCATTGGGAAGAAATTGCAATATTAAGGTACATAAACAACCTAGCCTACACATTCAACTGTCAGTTAATGTTCCTCAACATTTCCCTTCTTAAATATTCCCCTCCTTTATAATTTTCCATCACGTGAAAACATGCCATGTCTTGTGTTTTAAATATATCGATGCAATGGTGTTGCCATCTGCTGTCAGTTAATGGAACTATATGGGCGAATTACTGCCATCTGTTGTCAGTTATAGGAACTGATTGCAGATATTTAAACGGCGTACTGCGGACAACAGTTTGCTCTTTTGATTACATGCTGCAATGCAATGGTAAAACGAAAATAAAACGTATTTAGAGGGAATGTAGAAATAAGTATCTTTAACAGACATAAAACCTTACTGTTACTCCTTGATTAAACAATATTTCAGTGGTAAAAAAAAAAAAAAACTGGCGAGTGCTAGGATCGAACCGGCGCTTCATGGAACCACAGTCATTCGCCTTAACCACATGGCTACTCACGCACTCATGTATAGTGGCAGACGCAGCCATTCATTATATTCAAAAGCCGCTGTTTGAAGGAAATAATCAATTTCATTATCCAAATAAATCAATGTTGCACATTCGTATACGTTCATACTGTTATTATACTTTATTGTCAGAACTTGGTTAATGTATGTTTTCAATTACATGGAAGCTTATTAAATAACTTACATTTTAATGGAATTCTCACCGCCATTTTGTCATGACCTCAGGCGGATTGTGCGCATGCGTGAGGGCCAAGAATTCTGCTATTTTCTATATTAATTCAAAAATATACCGAGAGGAATGTAGAAATATGTATCTTTAACAGACATGAAACCTTACTAATACTCCTTGATTAAACAATATTTCAGTGGTAAAAAAAAATATATATATATCGGCGAGGGCTGGGATCGAACCGGTGAACCTTGGAACCACAGTCTGTCGCCTTAACCACATAGCTACACGCGCACTCTTGGTCACCAGCAGACGCAGCCGTTCTTTATCATTAAAAGCCGCTGTCTGAAGAAAATAATCCATTTCATTATCCAAATAAATCAATGTTGCACATTCGTATACGTTCATACTGTTATTATATTTTACTGTCAGAACTTGGTTAATGTATGTTTTCAATTACATGCAAGCTTATTAAATAACTTACATTTTAATGGACTTCTCACCGCCATTTTGTCATGACCCCCAGGCGGATTGTGCGCATGCGTGAGGGCCTAGAATTCTGCTATTTTCTATATTAATTTAAAAATATACCGTAATATATTTGTTTATTTTAGAGACACTCTGCAAATCTGCATGCCAAGAGCTTTCGTTAGAATGTCTTACGAAGCCAATCGGTTAAGTCGTTTTCACAATCTCGTGTGTACAAAAAACAGCTTAAAAAGAAATATATATAAAGACACCATTACTGGAATATATAAGAGTGTTCTACTCACACAATTTGATCAGGTTGCAAAAATGTGCTCTCGGCACTAATTACTTTTCTGTGTGGAAAATATCCAAATTAACTTCTGGTTATTTGAAGTCACTGCTGATAATTTCCACCAGTAAACGTGTTCCACAACTGCAAACAATTGTCAGTGGAAAGTGACAGCTGCATAAATCTCATTAATCATAGTAGTCTAATAATAATAATAATAATAATAATAATAATAATAATAATAATAATAATAATAATAATAATAATAATAATAATAATAACAGGCGATACATAATCAAAGGAATCTATATACGGCATACATAGATTACCAGAAAGCATTTGATTCAGTCCCGCATTCATGGCTGAAAGAAATCCTCCACCTGTATAAGATTAACCCTGCTGTAATTCACTTCCTGAAGGTCACGATGGATAATTGGAAAACAGTACTTTATACTAAGACAGACAATGAATGTGTCACATCTGACACAATAAAAATTGAGCGTGGTATCTATCAAGGAGACTCGCTAAGCCCATTGTGGTTTTGCTTGGCCATCAATCCTCTCTCTAAAATTCTAAAATCCACCGGTTTCGGATTTGACATCAAATACTACAACAGGAAATACAGAATATCCCATCTCCTTTATATGGATGACCTCAAAGTATATGCACACAGTGAGACTCAAATGAATGCCATGCTAAATATAATAGATTCATATTCATCCGATGTCCGAATGACGTTGGGAGTGAAGAAATGCAAGCGTCTGACAATTGAAAGAGGTAAATATGCACCTTCTGAACCACATGAGCTTCGCAAAGGATCTCTAATTGAAGGAATGACTGAAATAGAAACCTACAAATATCTGGGATTTGCTCAAAATACAACTTTGGATCATAAAAGTATCAAAGATGAACTCATTGTAAAATATACCACAAGACTACATCAAGTGCTGCGAACCAATCTATGTGCAAAGAACAAAATTAAAGCTATCAACACATACGCTATACCAACCCTAGTATATTCATTTGGGATTCTGAATTGGTCAGCAACAGAAATGGAAAGCATGCAGAGAAAAACAAGGACCCTTCTCACTACTTATCGTTTACATCATCCAAACGCCTGTAAAGAAAGGGTCACTCTTCCACGAAAGATAGGAGGTCGAGGAGTACTGGATTTACAAATTTTGCTCCAGAACCAAATTAAAACCCTTAGAAGATATTTCTATCAAAGAAAGGAAAACAGCATTCTCCATAAAGCCACTGTACTTGCTGATAAACACATTGTATTGAACCTTCATACATCCTCTGATGATCATATCAGCCAACCACTACACTTACATGAAAAAGAAAAGGCATGGGGAGAAAAGACCCTCCATGGAAAATACTACAGCAACCTATCCCAACAGAGTATTGATAAAAACTCATCGTGTATATGGTTACAAAGTGGTCGACTGTTTGGAGAAACAGAGGGATTCGCAATCGCCATCCAAGATCAAGTCATTGCTACAAAAAATTACAAGAAATACATCATCAAAGATACTGTAACATTTTTAATGAGTTAACTAAACGTGGTGTTGACTATTGTGGTTCAATAAAACAAACATGATATGAATAAATAATATACACTGTGGTGTGACCTTACCTGTGATAGTGTAATATAATAAGTTGTTGAGCGCCAGATTCCTATTTAAGATAGTGAATCGAAATTTATTGATTTAACCTCGGCTATCAGCAGTAGAGTCGAGAACCACTTACCCGGGCCGTAGTGAGACAAAGTCATCTAACCAATCCGTATTTAATCAAGGAGTATGATTGCCTTAAAGTACTAACTACAATGAAAGAAATAGGCATTACGTTGAAGAGAATGAATTTATTAAATGCAAAAACAAAATATTAATAAAACAGAATAGTGATAGTCACACAATTGAATTTAAAATTACTCAATGCGGCAATTAATTATTTAAAAGAAAATGAATATTAAAATGAATTGAAAGTTAAATGAAGTTAAATTATAATAGAGACGATAGTTTTATTGAATTGTTGGCTCACCCAGTCGAAGATTCGTCATATTTAAGAAATGATCGATGATCTCCATGTTACGTCGCTTATGTTTAAAAAAATGATGTGATATCTCATTTACTATGAAATATCCTCATTAAGTACGTTGCCATCTGTAGAAAGACTCTTGATCAGGGATATAACCCATTATGTATTGATATAGATGTCGGCAAGACATCGTTCAGTGTCGACTCTCGGTGCTCAGTCCATTAGGACCCAGAAAGCAAGGTTACAACTTCCTTCCTTCATTAAGAGCTGTAGATCAATGCCATTCTTGTCCGATGTTGCAGGTACAAATACTAATGACTTCCTTGTCACGTGGTGTCACAGCTTCCCTCTCTCTTAGCCTTCTCCATTCTTGACTCATAACTTGCAATATATATTGACGCGTATATACCGTAGAAAATGGCGTGTTGGTTACACCATTGTGGGTTTCTTAACATTTCAGGAAAATGACGCAGTTTGCCGTGGTGAAATTCTTACTACGTCGTTCAGTTTGTGACGCACAGGGTTAGTCCATATCGCCAGTCTTGTTGCAATATATAATACTTCGTCTCTTTACAAGTAATTGTTAATAAAAATCTAATTGAATATAATAATCAAAACCGCTTACAATTATCTGATATAAAAATCATCTCATGGATGTACTAGTTAATAATAATAATAATAACATGATAATAAATGAATAACCCTTTAAATATAACAGCTATGGGATCGAATCGTTACAATCGCCCCTGATATAAATAATTTAAAATAAAATGTAACATTATTTATATCACTACACATCCTACACAAATGAATACAAATTTAAATATTAATACCCCCATAACGACAACATACAAATAATACCCTTCAACAATACATAAAAATATACAAGAACATACTCTTTTCACTTTACATATTTGTACTATCATTTCTCATTCTTCCAAATGTTCATAATGTTCATTCTTCTTTATGTATTAAACGAGCTGTAAAAAATATACATATAAATGTATTCTTCACTTTTATTTTTGACATATATGTCAACGCTGCACTCGTTTATATTTCGGTGATCGTATGCATGACATACAATTTTGGCTTCATCTCTTTTGAACGTAGTTTTTGTATATCAGTCTGGCGTAGAAGTACATTGTTGTAATACCAGCTGATTAACCCATAATAACTATTACAGCACACGATAATAGGATGCAAACAATACAATATTCCTTTCGTCTTTATAAAGGGATTACTCAAATGCAGTAAAATTTCAATAATTGAAGAAAAAAATAACTTAGCAAGATACCTAAGACAATTCCTATTTCAGTGCATATGTCATACATGTAAATATTTCCCCAAATACATAATGACATCGAAATACCTCAAAGCAGTTATTAAACAGTTCATTTAAATATCCAAGTTACTACTCACCTGCCTTCGTGGCTTAATTCTTTCTTAGGCCACGGCCGCCTCCTTCCAAATTAATACTTCCTAAGTCTCCACGACTTCTTAACTTCTCATAAAACCATAATTCCTCTTTACTACTTCTCGAAAACAATAACTTGGATTTTCAAAATCACCAATAAACATAAAATCTGACTTCTCGTTCACTTTATAAAATTTAACTTAGCGTCAAGATATAACTTTACCGTAACGTCATTCCTTACTTACCATAACAAAATGATTAAGACTTGGACAAAATACTACTCAATACCTGAATTACGTATATCACTAAACTATTTCACAAAAACACATGACAAACTCCTCGGAATAAATATTTCGTTCCACAAAATATTAATGCTCTTATACTTTGAACTTAGTCTATTCATGATTTGACTTTTTACTGAATGCCTAAAAACCCCCCTTAGTTTTCTCTCAAAACTCTTAATTAAGTACCGTGTCCTCCAAACACCACTTCCTACTTGTTCTGACCGCCTGGACTATAGCTCACTCTTGCTATACCAGAATCTCTCAAAACTCATCGTGACATCACACGTCACATACAAAAAAAACTCCCCTATTCGTGGTATAATCCCACATCTTCGTATTGTTACAGGTCACCTCTTACTGACCAATAACACATTAAATTTCAGCTAAAAAAAATCGTACATGCTTCGACTAATTCCTTGGAATAATAACATCACACTATGCTTTCCTAGCTATTGTCTTCCTAAAATAATGACAGTGTTCCTGTTGATAGTTAATAACACCGACACTCCTAATTAGCAAATATTCTCCCATAATCACTTCATAAAGCAAGTTCTGAGTTCTAACACAGTTCAGATACTTTCTTCTCTATCAAATTAAATGCGTAAATTACACCTGCCTTTAATTGAAACTTCATTATTACCCCTTAGGTATACACTTATCTTACCAACTTATTCTTCCTTCAAAATATTAACTTATCTTTACTAACTCCGTATGACATAAATAAAACTTTAATTTCCTGTCTACTAAAAAAAAAGATTTATCTTTAAATCCTCAAACGTCGAATTATAACAAATTCCTTTCAATATTAGTAAATATTATGTCAACCTTTTAATTATAATTATTATCTTTACTTTAACCTGTGTGTAGGACAACAATCTACCACATCATTAATTCGTTATTAATCATCAGTAATTTTTTTACTACAAAGTGGTTTAGCTCAATAACAAGCCTTGTAATATCTTTAAAACGTGCGTAACTGTAACAAAAACTTGGACAATCTTACCTTTGTAATCTCTTATTACCTTGTGTGCATACATCCATATATACTTAAAAAAAACTCCCTTATTAACTTCACGTAGTCCCGTAGATACCATAAAAAATCTCATTGCTCAACGGAATATACCTTGCTGACCTACTTCATCCTCCAAAACCTTCTTAAAACTTCATTTGGCATCTTACCAAAACTTTCTCCATTATAACTCCATTTGGCATCTTACCAAAAACTTCCTCAAAAAACAACTTCATTTGGTATCTTACCAAAACTTCCTCCTTAAAAAACTTCATTTGGCATCTTACCAAAACTTTAAAACCACATTGCTCAACGGCATTACCTTCGTTGGCCTACTTCTTCAAACTCACGTCCATTTACGTGAAAATACACACATACACACACACATATCTGTCAACAAGTACCAGATGTCCTAATTAGTTACTACTTCCTCATTTCAACCCGATGTTGGTTAATTCATACAACGCATTACCATTAACAATTCTAAACCACTTATAAATTTCTCAACATATATCCGCTGATAACCTCGCTGTCCTCAACTGAAACTTCTTTATTAAATCAATACCTAATTCTTCAACTCACTAGTTTTATTACCACTGTATCATCTTATCTTCACTCACTTTTGAATTAAATCTTTATTACCATTATATTCTTAATTATGGTTGCCATAATAATTATTACTTTCTTTCGATTACTTACCTATGTAATAACCTTCCTATTTTTAAAATTTAATTCTCACTTCATCCAACTTACCTGCAGTTTAAGGACCTACATTCAACTTACCTGCATTGCTCAATAGCACGACAACCTTTGTCTTCCAAATTAAATGATTTTAGTCAATCTAAATCAATAAGCGTAGGCACTACGCGCCCCTTACCATCCTAACTTCACGACTGAATTAAAATTACACACAGCAGGTTTCTTATCTACCTCTTTTAAGTCATATTAAACTTCATTACTTAATATTTAAGTCATACGGAAGAGTAACTATCGGTAATATAAATTTACATCACTACTTTCTCTGGCATTTCACCGTTCTTACCATCTTCATCTTCAATTCTATCTCTTTCTAGGGTTCCATTTTCCTCTTTTCTTATAACATTACTTTCTACCTCTTTCGGACTACACTCATCAACAGTAACATTATACTTCGGCTTTCCTCCTATCATTTCCCCAAGTCTGGCTAATTCATTACGCCACTGCACATCATATGCTTTCTTTCTCTCTTTCATTCTGATTTCTTTTTCCACTAACAACTTAATTCTCTTCTCTTTCATTTTACTTCTAAAATATCTACCTACATGTCTTCCCTTCACTTCTCCACTACTAATATTTAATTTTCTCTTTAGCCGTTGCCCATTGCTTCTCCTCTTATCTATCTCTCTCCTCCTCTTAACCTGTTTACTAATTATGTTCTTCTGACTATGACTTAACGCACGCTTCTCTGCCACTAATAATTTCATATTAACTTCCTCTATCACAGGACTAAATTCTTCCCTAGTTTGCCTATCTAATTTATCTATGATTGTCTGCATCTTAATCTCTTGGGTGCTTAGTACTTTCTTTATCTTACCTACTTCTATCCCTATCTTTTCTCTCATCTTCTTCACTTCTTTTTCGCTACATTCTATAGTCTCTTCTACAGCTATCCTGCGTTCATCTAAAATCTCCTTCAACTCTACTATGCTTTCTCCTACTATCTCCTCTGACGCTAATCTATTTTCACCTAAAATCTCGTCTGACTCTAATCTGATTTCACCTAAAATCTCCGCTATTTGCCGTTCCTCACCTAAGATCTCCTCCGATTCCAATCTGCTTTCACCTACAATCTCCAATGACTCTAATCTACTTTCAATTACAGTCTCCACTAATTCCAATTTGCTTTCACCTAAAATCTCGTCTGACTCTAATCTGATTTCACCTAAAATCTCCGCTAATTCCAATTTGCTTTCACCTAAAATCTCGTCTGACTCCATTCTACTTTCAATTATAGTCTCCTTACAGGCTGTCTTTACTGATTCTACTGCAGTTTCCCCTAAAGTCTCTACCACCTGCCTAGTTTCCACTTCTACCAATTTGCTAAAACTTTCACCTTGAGTTGCTATTTTCTCTTCAATCACAGTTACTATTCTTTCCTGAATCCTACTTTCTGCTGCTTCTAATTTCTTATCTACTGTCTTAATAATATCTTTAGCCTTCATCTCTACCTCCTCCTTAATTTCACCTCTGATTTCCTGTTTCACCCCCTGAATACTCTCCTGTAGCATATCATACTTCATACTTAATTCATCATTGACTTTAACCACACTGTCTAGCTTTACATTATTCTCTTCCAGCTTCTGATTTATTTTACTCATATCTTGATTTAGCCTACCCATCTCTTCTCTCATCTCCTTACTATTTTTATTCATATCTTTATCTAATTTCTCAAATTTACCATTGAATTCCAAATAATTTCTTTTATTCTCTTCACTATTTTTATTCATATCTTTATCTAATTTCTCAAATTTATCATTGAATTCCTTCCTACTTTCTAAATTATCTTTCTTATTCTCTTCCATATTTTGATTTAGCCTATCAATATTTTCTTTCATCTCCCTACTATTTTTATTCATCTCCTGACTATTTTTATTCATACTCTCATCAAATTTCGCACTTAAATCTCTACTCATCTGCCTTATGAGCGCAGTTAATGGATCTTCAGGAATCTCTATAGACTTTTCTTTCTCTAGACTACCACTAGTCTCAGGATGTACCTCTATATTCGTCTCGATATTTTCCTCTGAATTAGTGTCAGGGTTAACCTCAGGATTATTTTCAGGATTACTCTCAGGATTATTCTCAAGATTTACCTCCGACATCTTGGTATTATTCTCTACGCTCTCAACATCGCTACCGCTATCAACCTCCTTATAATTAACTTTCTTGACTGCATCCCTACTTCTCAACTGCCTCTGTTCCTCCTCCGACATCTTGAAGTACACCGTATAACAATTGCCCGTCCAAAATTTCACTTCACTTCACTGTCCCCCAAAAGCACTGACAATTTGCACTGAAATTATACACTCCTCTGACTAAATACCGAATGGTTTTCGTGCCCTACTTTGTGGCGCCAAATGTAACATTTTTAATGAGTTAACTAAACGTGGTGTTGACTATTGTGGTTCAATAAAACAAACATGATATGAATAAATAATATACACTGTGGTGTGACCTTACCTGTGATAGTGTAATATAATAAGTTGTTGAGCGCCAGATTCCTATTTAAGATAGTGAATCGAAATTTATTGATTTAACCTCGGCTATCAGCAGTAGAGTCGAGAACCACTTACCCGGGCCGTAGTGAGACAAAGTCATCTAACCAATCCGTATTTAATCAAGGAGTATGATTGCCTTAAAGTACTAACTACAATGAAAGAAATAGGCATTACGTTGAAGAGAATGAATTTATTAAATGCAAAAACAAAATATTAATAAAACAGAATAGTGATAGTCACACAATTGAATTTAAAATTACTCAATGCGGCAATTAATTATTTAAAAGAAAATGAATATTAAAATGAATTGAAAGTTAAATGAAGTTAAATTATAATAGAGACGATAGTTTTATTGAATTGTTGGCTCACCCAGTCGAAGATTCGTCATATTTAAGAAATGATCGATGATCTCCATGTTACGTCGCTTATGTTTAAAAAAATGATGTGATATCTCATTTACTATGAAATATCCTCATTAAGTACGTTGCCATCTGTAGAAAGACTCTTGATCAGGGATATAACCCATTATGTATTGATATAGATGTCGGCAAGACATCGTTCAGTGTCGACTCTCGGTGCTCAGTCCATTAGGACCCAGAAAGCAAGGTTACAACTTCCTTCCTTCATTAAGAGCTGTAGATCAATGCCATTCTTGTCCGATGTTGCAGGTACAAATACTAATGACTTCCTTGTCACGTGGTGTCACAGCTTCCCTCTCTCTTAGCCTTCTCCATTCTTGACTCATAACTTGCAATATATATTGACGCGTATATACCGTAGAAAATGGCGTGTTGGTTACACCATTGTGGGTTTCTTAACATTTCAGGAAAATGACGCAGTTTGCCGTGGTGAAATTCTTACTACGTCGTTCAGTTTGTGACGCACAGGGTTAGTCCATATCGCCAGTCTTGTTGCAATATATAATACTTCGTCTCTTTACAAGTAATTGTTAATAAAAATCTAATTGAATATAATAATCAAAACCGCTTACAATTATCTGATATAAAAATCATCTCATGGATGTACTAGTTAATAATAATAATAATAACATGATAATAAATGAATAACCCTTTAAATATAACAGCTATGGGATCGAATCGTTACAATACCAGTGTAATTTCAGACAAATGCAGGCGATGCGCCATTCATCTCGAGACCATTGACCATGTCACTGCAGGTTGCCCAATACTAGCATCAGTTGAATATACAAAACGTCACAATCAGGTTGCAGGCATCATTCATCAAGCACTCGCACAGAAATATAAATTAACTGAGGAGTATATCCCTTACTACAAGTATCATCCACCATCCCTCCTCGAAAATGAACTGTGTAAAATATATTGGGACACTGGTATTGTGACAGATAAAACAATAGATCACAATCGACCAGACATCATAGTAGTAAATAAGGTTGATGGCACTACATTTATAATAGACATAGCAGTCCCCAACGACACCAACATCGAACGTAAACACAATGAAAAAATCACTAAGTATAGACAGCTTGCAGAGGAAATCAAGAGGATATGGAAGATGAACTGCGTCCGGATAGTGCCTGTAATCTTGTCAGTCAACGGCCTCATACCTCACACACTCCACAAGAGTCTGAAGGAATTGGATCTTCCGCCGACCATCTACAAGAGTATGCAGCATTCGGTCCTATTGTCCACATGCAATATTGTGTGATCCTTCCTTGCTAGTGAATGAGTGATAATGAACTCTATATTTTGTATATACATGATATGTATTATAGTTTGTATTATAGTTTTTATGTATTGTTGTAAAGCACTTGGTTCAACCCGTGCTTTAGAGTAATCCATGTTTGTAATGGTGAATTGAATAAATAATAATAATAATTTAATTTAATTTAATTTTAATTTAATATATTTATTAAATACTATTTATGTTACATTATTGTGATATGTCTCACGAATCTGATGACAGTACAGATTATCTGTGAGACATATTAATTATTATTTACAACATATATATAGATTATATTTCAGTACAAGAGTGCATGCATTTTTTTTGTAATGTCAATGATAAAATATTAATGTAAATAATTAAAGATACAAAAAATTACACTATGGTAGTTATATTAATACATTTATGTTATGAGTTAATGTTTGGTTAAGTAATATTTTTTAATGCGACTTATAGCTAGTTGTTTGCTGTTAATGTTTGTCAGTCCAGGTGGTAGTTCATTAAGTAGTGATGGTATAATATAATTTAGTCTCTTGAAACCATAGCTATTTATACATAAAGGTTTAACATGTTTAGTACTTGTTATGGCTCTTGTTTGTATGTTGTGAGAGACCTTATGCCTGAATCTTGGATCATGGTAGTAGAGATTCAGTACAGTAATTTGAAACAACTCTTTAATATTAAAATAATAATAATAATAATAATAATAATAATAATAAATTACTTATGTGAATTACCTATGCATTTCACATATGTTAAGATTTTAGGATAGATCTCATGGCATTAATTACAGTTAAAGTGTTCAATTTCATTATATATGCCAGTTATTATACTGTGTTTCTTAATTGGTCGTTAAATAGAACATTTGATTATAATTTGAATGATTGCCTTACAATGTAGCCTAATCAAATAAGCTATGGTGGGCGGATACCGGATATGTCCGAACCGGACTGGTGGTGCTCGCGGGTCGTAGTTTGGAGACCCCTGGTGTAAAGTATCGCGATCTATACTACTGCCAATGACGGAATGTTTACTAAATTAAGGCGACGGCAGTCTACTTCCCAATGCCGTAAACATATTCATGGTTATGCCTTTCCGAGTAGCGAGAAAGTGTACGGTTTTCTATTCAACTTCTAGTTAGATTTATTACCAAAATCATCGTTACGAGCAGATGATCTATATGTTTTACTTTTTAAAACATTTACACTACCACCCAAAATATGTTGACAAACACAGGAGAAAAATCAAGTGATCGTTCTTAAAATTTCTTAACATTTAATGTTAACCTGGTAGACTCCTTAGCTTAGTCAACCCTTCCTACGCTGAGCTACGGAACAGGATATGCCGCCCTAAAGGAGGGGGAGAAAATGTAAATGAAGTCCATTGGATCCCTGCCGTATTTTCTCTTTGTCTTGCTCTTAGTTCCTTATGCTAATCTCTTCATTGTGACGTATCGACATTCCTGAGTGGTTAGAGAGGGTTCGTGTCTTATAGCTTATTGTCCGTGACCTTCCTCCCGACCACCACCGGGCCAAGCTTATAAAAAGCATATTATATGTTCTTTAGCCCCGCCTTTTGAAGGATGCTAACTCAACCCTTTTGGTCTGAGAAACAGGATGTAGATGTGGTAGTTAATCACTATCTTACTGACTGTTTGAAGACGAGCTTTTCACGACTGACTTTGGATTCAAATACAATTTTAGTTGCTTCGAAATTTACGGGCATCGTTCGTGTATGACGGACACTCAAATTACAACGGATCCAAGGTCAAAGTTGCCATTATATAGTAATAATAATAATAGTAATAAAATGCCCCCGTGGCTCAGGCGGTAGCACGCCGGCCTCTCACCGCTGGGTCCGTGGTTAAAATCCTGGTCACTCCATGTGAGATTTGTTCTGGACAAAGCGGAGGCAGACAGGTTTTTCTCCGGGTACTCCGGTTTTCCCTGTCACAATTTCATTCCATCAACACTCTCCACTATCATTTCATGTCATATGTCATTCATTTAATCGTTGCCCCGTGGGAGTACGGCAGGCTTCGGCAGCCAGCACACTTCATATCCTCGCCGCTAGATGGGGGCTTCATTCATTCCATTCCCTGACTCAGTCGGTCAACTGGAAGCAGGCTGTAGATTTTCAATACTACTAATAATAATATTTTCATTTTTTGGACTCCATCCCCTAAACCACAATGCCCTGGTTTATGCATACCAGAGACGACCTCAAAATGCTGCATCTTAAACCCGACAACGCCTTCAATAGAGATCTCTTCCGCAAAAAGATACTGACTAACGGGCTAATCCGAGATGAGACACCAAAACCGGAAAGAAGAAAGCGGAGCGCAAGATGGCCCACTCACAGAGAATGAGGGAATTCTTGGCCCACAGAAAAGCGAAGCAAATTGCCAACGAATAATAATAATAATAATAATAATAATAGCCAGGAAGTAATTATTAATATGTTTCTCGAGTCTCCTTAATCTCTGTATTATAATTATATTACCCCCCCCCCCCCCCATGGCACTACAGCTCTTGAAGGGCCTAGGCCTACCAAGCAAGCACTGCCCAGCTATTTAGCCTGCTGATATTGGGGTGACGCATGGTGAGCGCATCGGGTCCCCTCGGCCGTTAGACTTGGTTTTCGTGACCGAGGTGCTGCCTCACTGTCAGACAGGTAGATTGGCCTCATGAGGCTGTACTTGTGTTGTGTGTATGTAGAATTTGTGTGATAACCTGTGCTATTGTGATGTCGGTAGGCCTACTAGTTTGTATATCTGCAAATTGGGCCTTCAGTATGTGTTATTTATTTTCCAATTTAATTGGGAAAATTAATGTGCTAACTGATTGAAAATCAGTTTTTTAACCAAATGTCGTCGCTCTAAAATTCCTCGGTCTCTTCAGCTATACACTTGGGGCAGATGACGTCGCTGTTGCACACCTTAATACAACAATAACTAACGTCAACTTCACGACGGGATGGGGGAATCACGGAGACATTCCAGCGACTATGACCTATATGTTTTCTCTTTCAACATGGAAGCACAAAATGTGCGTCGGTGGCCGCGCTGGCTTCCCACCAGATGATAATATGATTCATGACAGTCGAGGGTTGAGAATGTGGGCCACTTTCTCCGACCGACCAGTTCAAGCGTCCCGACCTCTCGTGGGTGTTGTACCGGCAGAGACCTGCATAGTTATCGTATTACCAATAAAAACACTGTTCTTTGAGATGTAGTCAGACACATCTAGGGAAGTGTTTCTCATGATGTCATTACTCCTGTTGAATTGAAATCTGAATAATAATAATTTTTTGGACATTTGTACAGGATGGATGGCGGTAGATTAACCAAGCAGATCTTCACATTCCTGTGGAACAAAAAGTCAGCAACAACCTGGGTACAAGAAGTCAAAAAGGGTTTGGAAAGAAACAATATCAGAGAAAAAATACACCACAGAGAGATATTTTAAGGCAAATTTATTTTGCTTTTGGAAATACATTGCACAATAGTACATTATGCAACGAGCCTATAATGGCAATAATCAAGACACGAGTATGTTTATAAAACGAGCGTATGCGAGTTTTATAATTTCAATACAAGTGTCTTAATTGCCATTATAGGCGAGTTGCATACGACTGTTTATGTTCGACGATAATTATTATAACTATTTTATGTTCGAACATAAATATTCATAAATATCTGTGGAGATTTCGCCAGTTTTATGTACTGATCAGAGCGCATGAGACGCAGAGGATGCCTTGTATTTGACCATGGCCTCCTCGATTACCCTACTATGACACTAGGCCAGGCAGTGAAATTTAAATTAGAAGGCCATGGAACTCAGCGCATCTAATTATCTAATTGGTGAAACAACTGTTTCTTGAGCTCTGATTAGTGGGAGAAACTGTTTCATAATGAAAAATAGTGTTATAATGAGCCTCATTATAGTACATTTTCTGACATATAATAGTCAGGGTCGAATATAAAGATGATGATGATAATGATGATGATAATTGTTGTTTTAAGGGGCCTAACATCTAGGTTATCAGCCCCTGTCGAACATAAAGAAAATTATAGTCTATATACAGTACATATTTACATAATAATCCTCACACGACATCTTAATGGGTGTTTTCAGTGTTATTAATGCAAAGAAGTTATGCATTTTCTATACTGCTCCGTACATATGTACCACACCATAAACCTTATCATACTTAGCCCCTAAGAGATCAAAACCAGGTATTTTACCTCTTGAGGAGAATTGGTTTACATTCTTAACATGATGTTCTTGAACCGCAAGTACATCAACTATGTTACCATCCAAGATCTTTCGTAAGAGATGGCATTTGGCTCTACTAATGCCTTCGATGTTCAGTTGACACAATCTAATGTTTGGACTCAGATTTCTGTATAGATGGTCTTGAAAAGATCCGTTTCTTTGATTTTTGGGCCATTTTGGCAATGTGATATATGCCAGGAGATCACAAGGATTATCTGGCTCAAGTAATATTGTTGCTCGTTTAGCTCCACCCAGGGGACACGTGCAGGGTAATGTAAGGTTATACCTGCGGACGTGAGCAACTCTCATCCCCCAAAAGTGCTAAAAATGGAAGGATTCCATGGGAGGAAGAGAAAGAAAACCGGCTCGAAATGGTTCGAGGAAAGGAAGAGGAAACATAGTGAGATGATGAAGGAATATTGGAGGAAGAAGAAGGAACAGCAAAGGACAAAGCATTGAATTTAGCCCGTGGTCCCTGGATGACCGAAACGATAATAATAATAATAATAATAATAATAATAATAATAATAATAATAATAATAATAATAATAATAATAATAATAATAATAACATGTCGACATTGATGCGTCGAACAGCTGGTTGACTCATGCGGACCTATTCACTGAGACTGAAGGATTCATGGTTGCAATCCAGGATCAAGTTGTGGCTACCAAAAACTATCTTAAATATATAGTTAAGGCAAATATTTGGGATGATAAATGCAGAAGATGCCAACTAGAACCGAAAAGAATTCAACATATCACAGGAGGCTGCCAAGCAATCTTCTGTACTGATTACATGAAAAGGCATAACCAAGTGGCCAAAATAATGCACCTACACCTTGCTCAAAAGCACTTATTATCTGATAATATTTTGCCTTACTATCAGTATGTTCCTGACGCCGTTTTGCAAAATCCTAGTCACAAGTTGTTATGGGACCGTTCAGTTATTACTGATAAAACCATACCAGCAAACCGACCAGATATCGTTCTTGTGGACAAGGTGCAGAAGAGAATCTTCCTAACTGATATTGCAGTGCCCAATTCCCATAATTTGCAACAAACCTGCTGTGATAAGAACACCAAATATCTGTCCTTGGCTGAGGAAATACGGCAAATGTGGAGACAGGAAAGTGTAGTGGTTCTGCCCATAGTAATTTCTTCTACCGGCATCATCCCCAAATCATTGGCTCGCAATCTACAAATATTGGGAATACATCCTGGTCTACATATCACTATGCAGAAGGCCGTCCTTGGAGACCTGTTCCATTAAGATGGTATATTGGCTTTCACGGCCGGTGAATTAAAACTCAGCAATTCTTCTAGGTTTGTGCCGTGTCTTGTGTGAGGTTCCATTGTTCGCTCGTTTCTCAATGTGCCATACCGTCTTGCAAACAAGACGACGATATGTTGATATGTCCCACTTATGTGGTGAAATTAATGTAGAAATATTGTTAATAATAATAATAATAAAAATAATAATAATAAAAGATTGCATCATTAAGGCAAACATGTCAGATGACAAATGTAGGAGATACCATCGCGAATCGGAGACCATCCATCATATCACAGGGGGCTGTACAATGATTTCATCTACCTACTACTTGAAGAGGCATGACCAAGTAGCCAAGATAATCCACCTGAACCTGGCAAAGGAGCACTCCTTAAGTAATACTGTTTTGCCTTATTATCAATATATTCCTGATGCTGTTCTGGAGAATGATACACACAAGCTACTCTGTGACAGGTCATTGATCAGTTGATCACATATCAGCAAACAGGCCAGACATTATTTTTATTGATAAAGTGCAGAAGAAACTCTTCTAATAGACATCGCAGTCCCTAACTCGCATAATATCCAACACAGTTATGCTGAGAAAGTGACCAAATACATGTCACTGGCAGAAGAGATTCGATAGCTGTGGCGACAGGAATTTGTCACTGTATTGCCTATCATAGCCGGCCCCGTGGTTTTGGGGTTCACGCCTGCCTCTCACCCGGAAGCCTCCGGATCGATTGCCGGCTCCGTCAGGGATTTTAAAATTGACTTGAGGGTTGGAACGGGGTGCACTCAGCCTCGCGAGGACAATTGAGTAGCTGTCTGACAGTGAGGCAGCGCCCCGATCACGAAAACCAAGATTGATGGCCGAGGGGACCCGATGTGCTGATCACGCGTCACCCCAATATCTGCAGGCCATATAGCTGGGCAGCGGTCGCTTGGTCGGCCAAAGCTCTTCATGGGCCGTATAGTGCCATTGGTTGACTTTTTTATTTGACCTTTGTATTGCCTAGCATAATCTCTACCGAAGTAGCTGAAGGCCAACCTCGATAAACTGGGGCTCCACCATAATCTGTATACCAGTATGCAGAAAGTAGTTATTTTAGAGACATGCTCCCTCAGTATGCCTTCCTTCGGAGGGGAAGTAAAGCCGGCGTTCTCATGTCATGAATTTATGGAATGATAAAGAACCTTCCACTAATTACACTTGTGTAAAGGTAAATTATAGGTTAGATATCACTAACGCTCTTAGGTTCCAACGTTCGTCGCTAGGAACCAACTGCGGTGGCATCTAGTAACCAAGTTCAGAACTAGTTGTCGTTGATGGTGGCGTTTGGTAGCAGAAGTAGGAATTACTTGAAAATTGAATGTCTGCAGTCCTTACATGAATTAAGAACAGGTAACACACTCTAATACAGCCATCACAATTAACACCGGTTATCAGACCGATTCTACACACACCCAAAGTACACGGGGCTACATGACCACGTTGTCGGTGCCCCTAAACTGAGGAACCAACCAGAGTAAGTAATAGAATGGTTCTGGATTATCCGAATGACACTCCATCCCATCAAGTTCGGATAATCGTGTTTTTTTTTTGGGTGTGTATTAGTATGCATGCCATCGAACCGTGAATTATGATATGATTAAAGACATTTGCTCAGCACCCAATGGTTGTACTGTATATATATATTTTTAGTAAGTCAGGGGCTTATATAAGCCCCCTCCCCCCGAAATTTTTGTCACACATAATATTTGTTTATGAATTAAAACATTAAAACTATAATGCTTATCATAATTTGCCTCTCTCTGTAGCTACCGGAACTGCCGAACGGAATTTGAGTTTTGAGTTGGTTGAGGACATACTTAAGAAATTCTACTTCTGAAAAACAGGCTCAACTCACTCAATGGGCTAGTATTGTTATCTATTCGCAGAGACATACGTCACTGACGATCAAGTTATAAACAAATTTGGTAATGCTTCACACTCGGAGGCTCCGTGTTCGATTCGTCGGGCATTTTAGAAACTGACGTGAGGGTTGGAACGGGGTGCACTCAGCCTCGTGAGGACAATTGAGTAGTTATCTGACAGCGATACAGCGCTGCGGTCACGGAGACCAAGATTAACGACTGAGGGGACCCGGCACGCTAACCACGCGTCATCCCATAAATTGCAGACCAAATGGCTGGGCAGCGGTCGCTTAGTAGCCTGTACCGCCACGATGTTTGGTTTGGTTTGTTTGTGTGTGTGTGTGTATATATATATATATATATAGAACTTTTGTGATAACCTGTGTTATTGTGATGTCTGTAGTAACATGTGTCTTTGTCCTAATGCAGATGAGGGTTAGGAAGAAGGTGGCCGTGGCCTTAAGCTGGGAACCATCCTGGGATTTGAATGAAGTAGAAGTGGTAAACCACGGAAAAACACTTCCAGATGGGAATCGAACCCCACCTCTTGTCAGATTTGCCTCACAAGGCTGAGTGTACCCCATTCCAGCTCTTGGCAGAGCCGGGAATCGAACCCGGGCCTCCAAGGTGACAGCCAATAATGCTACCCACTATGCAATGAGGCGCACAGACGGGTTAAATGGCTACATCACATATGGAACAGTGACCTAACCTTTTATGGGGCAGAATAGTAGACTGATGATAATTTATTTACATTTATTATAATTATTTTAGCCTTAATGTAATTATTGCTATTAATTTTAATTTTCTTTAACATTTTATTGTTCATATTTATTTTGATAATTTTTTTCTACTCTCAAAATTAAGATTATAAAGTTATTATAATATTAATTTTTATGGGCTTATTGACTAATTGTTAACTTTTACAAGCTTTTTATTTTTAATTCTAATTCTTTTATCATATTTTTTTACTCTTTAATTTATTTTCATTTTTTTCTTGTGCAACATCTTTCCACTCGGTTGTTGTATATTTTTTGTGCGGATGATTTTGAAGAAATGAAACGGAAATGCAACGGAAACAATGAGCACGCGCGGTGGCGGAGATTGGTACCACGACGTACTGTCGGCCATGGCTATGAGGAATATATATCGCATACGGTTCACTTCAAGGCTTAGAGGCCCCATTAAAGATATTCCTGCAAGAAATCATCTTCAAATTGTCGTTCTTTGGTGTGTAAATATTCTTTATATCATATTTGCTGAAAACAATTATGATTTATTAAATCTTCATACGTTTGCTGCATTCTTATTTAATGTAAGCCCTCGAGGTACTGTCGGCCGAAATACAGCACTATGCAGAATGTATATCGCATACTTCAAGGTTTGGAGGCCGTATTAAAGATATTCCTACAATAAATCATCTTCAAGTTGTCGTTCTTTGGTGTGAAAATATTCATTATATCATATTTGCTGAAAGGATTTAACACAGGAGTTTTACAAGTAGTTATCTCAATGACCAACAGAGTTCACTGTTAACAAGGGATTTGTGCTCCCGGCAGACACATAGTAGGATAACATGTCACATGTTACACATCATATGCGACTACTGTAAGGCTCGTGATTTTTTCATTTCGCTAGGGCCATCTATGGTCCACGATCCTTGTGTTTTAGCTGTTTGTTTCTTGCAGTCATCGTCGTGGGTTGGGCAGCTGCTTTCTTGTAGGTGCCTTGAGCTTTTCTGATGGCCCAGTAGTCCTTCATTTTCCTGTTAAATTCAATCTTACGCTCCTCAGACCATTTCCTGGTCTCGTCCTTTGGTCTGTGGGTAGCTTCTGTGAGGGACTTTGCGAAGGGTGTAGTTTTGACAGTTATATGATAGTCATCTATGTCATTTTGATTAATATGGAGTTCCGCAAGACCCTTCTCCACTTGCTTCATCCACAAAAATCCAGTGGCTTTGCCCTTGTTAGCAACCTTGAAGACCTATGGGGTAACCTGTTAGAGTCCATTCTGGACAGGTGTCCATAGAAAGTCAGTCGCCTTCCTCTGATAGCATCTATGAGATTTTCTTGATGCTGGTAAAGCTCACGATTTGGTTTATACCATCGTCTTCCATCTGGTAGAATCCTTGGTCCTACTATCCTTCTCAGCAACTTTCTTTCTTGCACCTCAAAGGCTTTTAATGGGGTCTTCTTAGTCGTCTTCTTCTTCTTCTTCTTCTTCGTTTGGGTCTACTGAGGACCACGGGGCTCGTATCTCCTCGTCGCTTTGTCTTTTCTCTTCTTCCAGTACTCTTTCATCATCTGACTATGAGCCAGCTTTCTTTCCTCCGTCCATAGTGGTCTGCTGACACCAGTGTTCTTCCTAGCTGTCAGTGATACAGGAAAAACTCCCCGTCGGATGGCTTGGCGGTCCTGTATGGAATTAAGTGGGATCCCTAGGTGGTCTAAATCCGTCCTGACCGTAGAGATCCACTTGGTCCTAGAGGCCTTCCCTCTTCCTGCCACTGTGAAGATCTTACTGGTGAGCCGGCAAGGGATCATGCGAGTCAAGTGTCCATAGAAGGCCAAGCGCCTCTTTCTTATCCAAGTCCCAATGTCTTCTTGATGTTTGTAAAGCTCATCATTGTGCCGAATTCTGTAGGTGCCTCCCTCTTCCCGTATAGGTCCTAGTATCCTCCGCAGGATCTTCCTCTCCTTGAGTTAGAGTTTCCTGAGTGGGCCTTTGCTGGCCATCACGAGGCATTCAGAGGCGTACAGAACAGATGGTTCACTACTGAATTTTAGTGTCTGAGTTTTAGTTTTTTGGAGAGGAACTTCGATGAGTAGATGCTGCGGCAGGAGTAGTAGGCCCTCTCGAACTTGGTGCATCTGGTATCTATGGCCAGATTCTCACTCTGGTTTGCCGAGATCCACTCTCCTAGGTACTTGACCGCAGGGACTTCTCGGATGAAGACCCCCTCAAGTGGAATTGTGGACGGGGCTTCCTTGATGTTAGTCATGAATTCAGTCTTCCCAATGTTGATCTTCAGGCCAGCCCGAACCGCTACATCGTGAAGACTTTGTAGGTGGTGAGTAGCTTCCTCTACAGTGTTGGTCAGTATGGCGAGGTCGTCGGCAAAGGCCAAGCATGACACATGAAGGTTATCTTTCTTGTATCCAAGCTGCAGACCAGTCCTTGGTGTTAGTCGCACCATCCATTCCCTTATGATCTTCTCCATGATGCAATTGAAGAGGATGCAGGAGAGTTCATCACCCTGTCTAACTCCCGTCTTGATGGGGAAGCTCTCGGATAGTTCACCTCTGAACTTGACTTTAGATGTTGTGTTTGTCAAGGTGGCCTGGACTAGTTTAAGGGGTTTTTCATCAAGGCCAAATTCTCGCAAGATGGAGAAAAGACTCTCTCTGTCCACTGAGTCGTATGCCTTCTGAAAATCCACTAAGACAACTACCCAGGGTTGTCCCCCACGACTCTTATAAGTGAGGATGGTCTTGAGATTTTGTATCTTCTTAGTCTAATATTTGGTTTTCGAAAATTCGTTGATATATGGCTGAATGATTCAACCATCAGTATCTCTTACAATATACAGTAAATTGTCCTTATATTAGGTGGTAAATATACAGACCCATGAAAGTTTAACTCGCACAGCTGTACAGGTAGGTAGTGGCACTTTAGAGGGAACAGAAGTATGTTGATATAATAGTGACATTCTCCCACCCACGCAAGTGACACACACACACATACAGGCGCACCTTTACTCACTCCATGTGGCCCACACAATGACTTGTATTTATGCCACTGGGCTAACTGGTCGCTTGCCCGACGTCAAATGGCCACCTTATCCCAGTTATTTTCGGGAGAAGAAACACCGGATTCAATAAGCCGATAATGGATACTTACTGGAGGGGCGTATATAGAATTTTATTTTGGGGGATGCCCAACGGGGGGTTGGGGAGAATTGTACAGGCCCCAAAGAATAGTGGGTTCGGGGTTCTCCCCGGGAAACTTTTGTATAATTTGAGGCAAAATTATGACTTTTAAGGCTATCTGGCATCACTTTTTCAACCAATTTGTTGTGTTGTTTTATGTTTTGTTAATGTCAAACACAACAAAGACAATTTTAAGTTACTTTTTATTATTTATTAATACAATCAAAAAGCCTCTGTGGCTTAGGCGGCAGCACGCCGGCCTCTCACCGCTGGGTCCGTGATTCAAATCCCGGTCACTCCATGTGAGATCTGTGCTGGACAGAACGGAGGCAGACAGGTTTACCACTTCTACTTCATTCAAATCCCTGGATGGTTCCTAGCTTAAGGCCACGGCCACCTTCTTCCTAACCCTCATCTGCATTAGGACAAAGACACATGTTACTACAGACATCACAATAACACAGGTTGTCACAAAAGTTCTATATACACACACACACACACACACAAACAAACCAAACCAAACCTCGTGGCGGTACAGGCTACTAAGCGACCGCTGCCCAGCCATTCGGTCTGCAATTTATGGGATGACGCGTGGTTAGCGTGCCGGGTCCCCTCAGTCGTTAATCTTGGTCTCCGTGACCGCAGCGCTGTATCGCTGTCAGATAACTACTCAATTGTCCTCACGAGGCTGAGTGCACGCCGTTCCAACCCTCACGTCAGTTTCTAAAATGCCCGACGAATCGAACACGGAGCCTCCGAGTGTGAGGCAGACGCACTATCCCAACACTACGGGGCCGGCTTACACACACCCAAGTACACGGGGCTAAATGATCACGATGTCGCAAATCCCCTAAATGAACTAACAACAAAACTTTACCCTTCCAATGTCACTGAAATAAGTTGAACTATTTCCAGCTCTGCATAATGAACAGAAAGACACCAACAACCACCTACGCTACGAGACAACGTGCACATTGCGTCCTATTTAGCGAAGTTAACAATGCACGCACACAATTGTCAGTTCTCCTAAATACTTTGTTCATATCATTTTAGGTTTTTGCCACAAATAAGGTCTTCTGTATTTCCCTTCCTTTATAATTATGTTCCAGAAAATCTCAAGGAAGCATCGCAAACAACGATCACTGTTACATGCTTCTTCATCTGTCCGCCATGTTTCCCAAGGTGAAACTGAGTCTACGCGTGCGCGAGAGCTGTAAAGCGTATTTAAGTAATTAAAAAGAATCGATTTTACAGTCCAGGTTGGTGTTTCCCACGGACTCAGCGAGGGAACTCACCACTACCACCTCTACGGGCAGTCACATGGAGCTTGGAACATCTAGACAGGGTGGACACAACTGGGGAGGTGGACCTAGGTGGCCTCACCTGCAAAGCGAACAGGGGCCTCATGAGTGAAGGTAGGGGAAGATTAGGATGAAGAGGGAAGGAGACCGCCGGCTTTACATATAATGATGATGATAATTGTTGTTTTAAGGGGCCTAACATCTAGGTTATCAGCCCCTGATGGTTTGGGTGATCGTGAAGATGAAAATGAAATGCAAACTTAAAAACTAAAACTAACTACTAGCCTACATACTAGAAGAAGAAATGGAAAACTAAAGGAGAATAAGGCAAATAAAGGACAGGAGGAAAAGAAATGCCCTTAACCCTCGAAGAATGCGGGTTGAGGGACTTGGAAGGAAGGAGAGCCATAAAAGGCAGATAGGAAAAGGAAAGAGGAGAGGGTCTACCCCACAGGTAAAGGACAAAAGGGGGGAACCAGACCCAGCTCAGGAATCCCTCGGGGTCGCCAACTCCCGAACTCACCAGCCGTGAGCCCCTGAGGGTGTAGCATTATCTAGGGTGCACCAAAAGTGGTGGGGCTACATACACCCGGCCTCCTTTAGGGCCTTGAGCAGAAGGCAGGAGATAACAGGAAAAGAAAAAGAAGGCTGACCCCTCGCAGAAGGAGGCTATCAGAAAAGATGAGACAAGGGCCAATTAAGGCGGGAAATGAAGAGACTCCCTAGGCCTTGGATTCCCTAATAACGTCGGGGTCGGAATAGAACAAGAGTTGACCAAGTGAGGTTGACAGGAAAGAAGACGGAGAGGAGCCCGGCACAAGTAAGTGGAAGCAATACCGGACTCGGCTGGGGCCCCGAGGTCGCCAACCCACGTCCCACTAGATGTGAGCCCCTGGGAGGCGTGGCTTTACAGTAGTTACATTTGCCCGAAGACGAAGTGGGAAACCACAGAAAACCACTCCGAGGATGGATGAGGTGGAAATCGAACCCCCTCTACTCATTTGGACCACCCGAGGCTGAGTAGACACCGTTCCAGTCCTCACACCACTTTTCAAAGTTCATGACAGAGCCGGGAATCGAACCCAGAACCTCCGGGGTGGCAGCTAACCATGCTGTCCACTACGCTACGGAGCCGGCACATTAACGTAACTAATCGTTAGTAAAGAGTTGGTGAAAACAGCTCTTTTAAGCCAAGTCAAGTTAAATCAAGTCAAGGACGGGTGCTCATCGTAACTCCTGGTAGGTCTACATTCCACGATCACAAGTGACACATAATGTATGTTAGCTGTGATATCCTGAGCATGACGGATGAGTTCCCCTCTGACTGCCTCACTGCTGAAGTAGGACACCCTCACGCACCAACCAGAATCGAACCCAAGGCACTTACTTCCTGCTCACTGATTAGCTCACTTCATTATTAATACCGTTTTATTACAAGTCATAATTTATGGCTGATGACTTTCTAGCGCAAGAGATCGCATTCCAAAACCCTTTCACTATCACGACCTTGAAAAGGACGAGAAACATTCAGTTAATGCCTTTTTCTGTAGTTGGTAGCATGCTGAGCTTCTATTCCCAAGATCGCGGGTTCAAACCTGGCCAAAGTCGTCGAATTTTTTAAGAGCGTAAAAAAATCCCTCACAATGCCTTCCTCCGGAGGGGAAGTAAAGCCGGTGGGCCCATGCCACATATTTATGGCATGTAAAAGAACCTTCCACTAACTACAATTGTGTGAAGCTAAATTTGTAGGTTAGATTATGATTAACGTTCTATCAAGTTCCAACTTTCGCAGCCAGGTGGCGGTTGCGGTGGCATCTAGTAGCCAAGTTCACAGGTAGGTGTCGTTGACGGTAGCATTTGGTAGCAAAAGTAGGAACTACTTGAAATTGATCGTCTGCAGTCCTTGCCTGAATTACAGATAACACACACTAATACAGCCATCACAATAAACACCGGTTATCAGACAGATTCTATGCACACCAAAATACACGAGGCTACATGACCGCGTTGTCGCGGCCCCTAAACTGGGTCTTCTTCTGTGGATCAGGTCCTCTTCATGGTCCCAAGATTCGCGGATTTTTGATGTGTTTTTTTAGGGGCTTTGCGACATCTTGGTCATGTAACCCAGTGTATTTGTGTGTGTGAAATTTGCCTGATAAACTGGATTATTGTGACGACCGACAGCGGTAGCTACGCCCACTAACGTGCAGCACTAGACCATGAGGCCAAGCTCACTGCGGACTCAGTAGTCATGGGTTCGAGTCCCACCGTCAGCCGTCCTTGAAATGGTTTCCCGTGGTTTCCCCCATTTTCAACTTCAGGCAAATGCTGGGACGGTATCTTCTGACAGGCCACGGCCACTTCCTTCCATAGCCTCGCCCAGTTTCATCTTCATTCATTTCATCTCTCATTAACTCCTCTTATGAGGTTGGCGTCAGGAAGGGCATCCAGCCGTAAAACCATCCGCCACATAGAATTTCATTGCATCTCATCCCCGACCTCATTAAAAACGGGAATAACCTGTGTTATTGTGATGGCTGTATTAGTGTATTTGTAAGATAAGCATTGGGTCATGGCCTGAAATTAGGAACCATCCCGGCATTTGCCCGGAGTAGAAGTTGGAAGCCATGGAATACCACTTCCATGATGGCTGAAATGGGAATCGAACCCACCTCTTCTCAGTTCTGCTTCACGAGGCTGAGCGTATGTACCCCGTTCCAGCTCTCAGACCAGACTTACATTTCTTGGCAGAGCCGAGATCGAACCCGGACCTCCTAGGTGACAGCTCAAGTGTGGTAGCCACTACACCACGAGATGGTCTGCTCAGCGTGGCAGCCGTTGAGGGTGCATTACTGGTGCTATACACAACCAGCCTTCTTTAGAACTACGTTCACAAGGCAGCGGTTTCTCTGATAAGAGGTCTGATCCCTCTTATAATAAGGGTAATAGTGAAGAAAAGTCAGAGGTCTATTAAAGCGGATTCTCTTGGTTCCTTCATTTAGTTCTCTTCATCATTCCCTCCCTCCTTTCTTCATTTAACTTGGTTTCTCCCCTTCTTCCTTAATTTATTTCGGTTCCTTTCCCTTCTTCCTTTCTTCATTCATTCATCTTGGTTCCTTCCCACTTTCCTTCCTTCATTTATCTTGGTTCCTTCCCTCCTTTCTTCATTCATTCATTCATCTTGGCTCCTTCCCTCCTTCCTTCCTTCATTTATCTTAGTTCCCTCCCACCTTCCTTCATTTCTCTTGCTTCCTTCATTTATCTTGGTTCCTTTCCCTTCCTCCTCCCTTCATTTATTTTCGTTACTTTCCTCCCTCCTTCCTTCATTGATCTTGGCTCCTTCCCTCCTTCCTTCATTTATCTTGGTTCCTTCCCACCTTCCTTCATTTCCCTTGCTTCCTTCCTTCATTTATCTTGGTTCCTTCCCACCTTCCTTCCTTCATTTAACTTGGTTCCTTCCCTCCTTTCCTCATTCATTCATCTCGGCTCCTTCCTTCCTTCCTTCATTTATCTTGGTTTCTTCCCACCTTCCTTCATTTCTCTTGCTTCCTTCCTTCATTTATCTTGATTCCTTCCCTCCTTCCTTCCTTGATTTATCTTGGTTTCTTACCACCTTCCTTCATTTATCTTGCTTCCTTCCTTCATTTATCTTGGTTCCTTCCCTCCTTCCTTCCTTGATTTATCTTGGTTCCTTCCCACCTTCCTTCATTTCCCTTGCCTCCTTCCTTCATTTATCTTGGTTCCTTTCCACCTTTCTTGATTTATCTTGGTTCCTTACCACCTTCCTTCATTTCTCTTGCTTCCTTCCTTCATTTATCTTGGTTCCTTCCCTCCTTTCTTGATCTATCTTGGTTCCTTCCCTCCTTTCTTGATTTATCTTGGTTCCTTACCACCTTCCTTCATTTCTCTTGCTTCCTTCCTTCATTTATCTTGGTTCCTTCCCTCCTTCCTTCATTTATCTTGGTTCCTTCCCTCCGTTCTTGATTTATCTTGGTTCCTTACCACCTTCCTTCATTTCTCTTGCTTCCTTCCTTCATTTATCTAGGTTCCTTCCCTCCTTCCTTCATTTATCTTGGTTCCTTCCCTCCTTTCTTGATTTCTCTTCGTTCCTTTCCTCCTTCCTTAATTTATCTAGGTTCCTTTCCCTCATTCCTTCATTTATTTGGCTTGGTTCCTTCCCTCATTCATTTATCTTGGTTCCGTCCCTCCTTCCTTCATTTATCTTGGTTCCTTCCCTTCTTCATTTAACTCTGTTGATTCCTTCCATCCTTTTCTTCATTTCTCTTGGTCTCTTCACACCATTCTTAATTTATCTTGGCTCCGTCCTTCCTTTTTCCTCATTTCTAGGCTTCAGGCACCCTAATACCGTCGGGGTTGGAAGAGAACAAGAGTTGAACAAAGTCGGAAGAGAATAAGAGCTGAGCAAAGGAGACCGACAGGAAAGGTGAGAGGCAAGTGTAAGCCTGTGAGCCCCTGAGGGTACTGGTCCAGATCCGGGAGAAGGAGAGGTAGTGGTGGGCAGGAGAGGGAAAGTCGCCATGTGTGTCGAGAGGAAGTGTGCCGGCCCGGCCTGGCCGTGCATTGGTATTCCAGTGGAGCACTTCTCTGCTCTGCTCTGCTCTGCTCTCAATGGCAAGGCTAGGTCAGTCTATGTGTGTGTGTGTGCTTCCTTCCTTGCATGCTTCATACCATGCTTTCTTCATTTCTCCTGGCCCCTTCCCTCCTACATTTCTCTTGGTCCCTTCTTTTCTTCTTTCGCATTCTCTTGATTCCTTTCTTCACTTCTCTTACTTTTTCCCATCCTTTCTTCATTTCTTTTGGTTATTTCCTTTCTTCATTCCAACCTTCCTTCCTTTATTTTGTTTTCTTCTCTCTTTCTTTCTTTCTTTCTTTCTTTTCCCTCATTCCTTCCTTCGTTCATTTCTCTTGGTTCATTTCTTTCTTTCTTTCTTTCTTTCTTTCTTTCTTTCTTTTCTTTTCTCTCTCGTTCTGTCCCGCCTTCCACTTCCAATTTTATTTCTTTATGATCTTCTTTTCTGTCTCTCTCTTCTTTATTCATTTATGCAATTCTCCCACTCTTCTCTTCCGTTAGGAGCAGACGATCTCTCGCCCCTTAAAATTCCAATAACTAACTTCTCTTTCGTTATTCATTCCTATGTATTTCTCTTTCTCCACATTCTTTCCTTTCTGTACTCCTTAATTTATGAAAACGAATATTAATTCCCTATGAATTAGTTCTCATTTCATTAAATCAAGTGTCTATTAACTTGATTTTGTTCTATTTTCATAAAAGAAAATACGGGACACTGCTTTGAAATTTACAGAGGTGTGCAAATTATTAGTTTCGATGGCAGTTTTCCAACATTTACTGTTTAAGTTTTGTGACTTAATACAGTGGAAATGTTTGCAAGGCGCTGAAATTACTACAAATGTCTAATCAATAGTCTTAATTACATTTTCTTAAAATAACCTGATAGTAAACTAATATTTTACAGTTTCCACTAAACGAGGAGCCTTGTTAATGCAACACGTTTTGTTCTGAAATCTTTATTCTAGTTTTCGTGTGAATTTAGACCAGACAGATTGGAAGTCTTTTATTACTGATTGCCCACTCTTGAACTATTCAAAGATTCGTGAACCATGGATTAAAGTCGCCTGATTTAGAGGGCTAATTCCAAAGTCAATGAAAAAAAAGTAAACGGACCCAGCTCAGGAGTCCCTCAGAATCACCAATTTTGAAAATGTCCACCCCGCAATTTATGGGAAAAGTTGTGAGTCCTTAGGGGAGAAGGGCAATAAAATAGTACATTATGCAACGAGCCTATAATGACAATAATTAAGACACGAGTATGTTTATAAAACGAGCGTATGCGTGTTTTATAATTTCCATACCAGTGTCTTAATTACCATTATAGGCGAGTTGCATACGACTGTTTATGTTCGACGATAATTATTATAACTATTTTATGTTCGAACATAAATATTCATAAATATCTGTGGAGATTTCGCCAGTTATATGTACTGAACAGAGCGCATGAGACGCAGAGAATGCCTTGTATTTGACCATGGCCTCCTGGAATACCTCACTATGACACTCGCAACGCAGTGAAATTTAAATTAGAAGGCAGTGGAACTAAGCGCAGGTGCGATGCTATCCCAATCTAATTGGTCAAACAACTGTTTCTTGAGCTGTGATTGGTGGGAGAAACTGTTTCATAATGAAAAATAGTGTTATAATGAGCCTCATTATAGTACAGTTTTCTGACATATAATAGTCAGGGTCGAACATAATAGTACATTATGCAACGAGCCTATAATGGCTATAATTAAGACACGAGTATTTTTTATAAACCGAGCGTATGCGAGTTTTATAATTTCCATACGAGTGTCTTAATTACCATTATAGGCGAGTTGCATACGACTGTTTATGTTCGACGATAATTATAACTTTATTATATGTTTTAACATACATATTCATAAATATCTGTTGAGAGTCAGCTACTGGAATTTTGTGATCGCAGAGCGAGCGTTGGGTGTTATATCTCTGCCTTTCAAGAGCTTTGAACGACCGACGCATGCGCTCTGTGTGCTTGCAATGCCATATGCAGCCATATGTTTACATCTGCCGTCCCTCAGTAATATTGTCACCGGTGTCAGTTGAAGACAATGCGTTGTGTAGAAATTAGTGTTGGTGATTTTAAGGTACAGTGCTATTTCTTGTCTCATATTCGCCAGTTTATTTACGCGAACATATGGACGGTGGGTATTCCATGTCGGTAATTTATTGTAGTTCGATGTTGTGTTTATGTCCGACATGTTGGATTTTGAGCGCATGCGCGAAGTTATCGTTACCTAATTGGTCAATGAACGAGCTCTGATTGGCTGGAGAAACTGTATCATAATGGAAAACAGTGTTATAATGACCATCATTATGATACAGTTATCTGACACATAATAGTGAGGGTCGAACATAAATAAAATTAAACGGTTTTGAATGGAAAAAGATTGTGACTGGTTTAAATTCATTATTTTAGTATAACAATATGCCGGCTCTTGTATAATGTTAGAGGCGTAGCAAAATCTTAATACAGCCGTTATTGCATTGTAAACGAAGATAATTATGAGGAACATCTTTACTCACATGAATTTCTCCTTAGTATAAATCCCTCTGGACCTCAATCGCTCAAATTAGTGCTAAGGAAAAACTACAACTCTAATGCTCATTAAAACCCTCACATCTAACCTTTTGAATGGAACGATAATGGAGAATGGCATAACTCAATTGAATTATTTCACTGGTACAAAAATACATAATTTCCAGAAATCTGTGTCAACAATGGGCCTATGTTTCCTAACACAATTCGTTCCTTATATACATACGGTATTTATTAGTAATAATTTTCTGAAGTACTAAATCTCAACTGGGCATGACATTTTATTATCATTTCAAATGATCTTGTAGACTTAGTCGTTATGCTTTGGGTCTAACGTTATGCGAGACGGAGACGGTTGCGTTACGGAGACGGAGACTGTGACGTCATGCAGCCGCGCGGGAAGCCTAAGTTAATGGGTAAAGGACGGCGAATGCGCGACGTCATGCAGCCACGCGGGAAGCCTAAGTTAATGGTTAATGGAGTCTGTTGAAAGAGTCCTGGGGCGTCGAGCGACCCGGGGCTTCGAGCGATGCGAAAAGCATTCAGGGTGACTCCTAAAGAGGAGTACAAGATGCCAGATAAGAATACAGGGTGACTCCTAAAGAGGTGTTCAGGATGTCAGAGCAAAATATAGTACAAGATTCCAGATAAGAATACAGGGTGACTCCTAAAGAGATATACAAGGTGACTCTTAAAGAGGTGTACAAGATGGCAGAGAAGAATACAGGGTGATTCCTAAAGAGGTGCACTAGATGTCAGAGAACACAGGTTGACTCCTAAAGAGGTGTACAAGATGTCACACAAGAATACAGGTTGACTTCTAAAGTGATATACAAGATGCCAGATAAGAATACAGGGTGCCTCCTTAGGAGGTGTGCAGGATGTCAGAGCAAAATACAGGATGACACTTAACGAGGTGTACAGTATGTTAGATTCAATTCAAATACAGGGTGACCCTTAAAGAGGTTTGCAAGATATCAGATTCAAATCATGGGTGACCCTTAAAGAGTTGTAAAAGATGTCAGATTCAAATACAGGGGGACCCTTAAAGAGGTGCCCGCGCGGGAAGCCTAAAAGCCTTTCTAACATATGCAGCATTTGTAGCATGCGTCATTTGAAATGATATAACGTCTAGTCTTTCAGACTGACTGTATTTTTTTTAGTATAATAATTGGCACTACTGTCCATTAAGGGCCTAGGCCTACCAAGCAACCACTGCCCATCCATTTGCCCTGCAGATATTGGGGTGACGCGTGGTCAGGGCATCGAGTCCCCTCGGCGTTAATCTTAATTTCCGTGACCGGGGCGCTGCCTCACTGTCAGACAGCTACTTAATTGTCCTCACGAGGCTGAGTGCACCCCGTTCGAGCCCTCATGTCAGTTTCTAAAATCCCTGACGGAGCCGGGAATTGAACCCGGGGCTTCTGGGTGAGAGGCAGGCGCTACCCCAACACCACTAGGCGGCACTTATGGGCCATTAGAAGTTGAATAAGAACACGTTGTTGTTGATTCTTTTTGAGACATCGTGGTTAAGGAGCCTCGTGTACTTGGGTGTGGGTGTCCCCCTAATAAAATCTAAACGGCCTAAGCGATTTCAATGAAACTCGGTAAGTGCATACCACTGACTCATACGACTTCGACCGTGCCTTTCAAATGTTGATATGTTTCACATGGCGGCCTTGCGATGTATATCACTGGCATTCTACATCTCCGCAACGGTAAAATATATCACCTTGAAATTTTGTACAGTGATAAAGGGTACTACTAAAAGTTCATCTATGTAACTTTCAAAAACCTGTTAAGTACAAAACGAACATGGCGCCAAGCGAAGTTAAAACATTTAAATGAAAATTTACTCGCGATTTAATCATCCGAGCCCAGTGAAACTTGGTACGGTAAATGTTTATACGAAATTTAATCTACTGGCATCTTCTTCTTTCTTTCTTTCTTTCTTTCTTTCTTTCTTTCTTTCTTTCTGTCTTTCTTTCTTTCTTTCTTTCTTTCTTTCTTCGGGAGCGCGTTTGAACTTGTTGACTTGGGTTGATGGTGGTTTCCAATTCTTCTCCTCCCATAATCTCCTCATGAACTCACTATGCCCCTTCTTACGTTCCTCCGTCCATTTTTTTCAGTGGTCTTTTTAGCTTTGTCGGTGAAAGAGTGATTTGTAACTAGAGTTCCAAAAGTCTTGCGATTCATGATGATATGTTCTTTAATGCTTATTTCTTTTAAGTCCTGTTTGATTTCTTCTAACCAACTGTTTTGACCTTCTTTGAATTAATTATATCAAGCAGTATTTTTAGCATGTCTGGTGTTGTCCATTCTGCAGATGTGACCATAAAATTTCAATCGACTCTTACGCACGGAATCAGTGAACTTATTGATTACTGTGTACATGTCTGTGGATTTCCTTTAATCCATATACCATTAACATAAACGGGGCCTTATATTTTCCTGAGAATTATATTGCATTGTTTTCATAACCCCAAGATGGTGGCCGTGCGAAATTTTAAAATTGAGTTTTTATTTCTTGTCCCCTAATCATGCGATTGAAGTGAAAGTTTGAATAATGAACCTACGCAGTAATATTCATCTATGGTACAAACAAAACTATATGGCCTACAAACAGAACAATCCAAAATGGCGATCCTTTTCATAGGCGGGAGAATTTTTAATAGAGAAGATCAGTAGATTATGTAAACATAGGCTATATAGTTCTTCACAGAACTACTTAAGGTAGAATTTGGGTACGAAGCGGCCGAGGTCTTGACTCTTTATGGGATAGTGGTCTCTATACTAACCTTAAGGACAGTTTATGCTTCCAAAGATGCTGATAGTTGAATCTTTAAGCCAAATTTCGGAGAATTTTCATGCCATTCTAAAAATCAATTATACCTACGTATCTACTTGACGTAAAGTGTTGGATAACATTAAAAAAATAAACTAAAAATATTAACAATTTCAGTGTAAGAATAAAATATAAATATAGAAATAAAAATCGTAAAAATAAAATTACAATAATAAAAGAAATATAAAAATTCCGTGAACAACTATACAGCCTATTTTCATATAATCTACTCATGTTAATTGCCTCTATCAACATACAAAATTTCAGTTGATTGTTGTGATAGATTCGTAGATATTGAGAACCGTCAAAATATTTCGGATGCTCGCCATTTTGGATTGTTATATGTATAGGCCATAGAGTTATGTACCATTAAAATAAATGTATTGCGTACCTTCATTATTCAAACGTTCACTTCGATCGCATGATTACGACACAAGAAAGAAATAAATAAATAAAAACTTTATTTTAAAATTTTGCACGGCCTCCATCTTGAGTTATGTAAACAATTGAACTAAATTAGATGCCAGTGCATTTCAATTTATATAATCATTTACTGTACCACATTTCACTGCGCTCAGATGGTTAAATCACGAGAAAAGTCTATTAAAATGTTTCAACTTCGCTTGGCCGGCATGTTCGTTTTGTACTTTACAGGTGTTTGATAAACTTGTAGCAGTGCCCTTTATCACCGTACATAATTTCACGGCGATATCCGTAATAGTTTCGGAGATATTGAATGCCAGTGAAAGATTTCGCACAGTCGCCATTTTGAGGTTATATAAACAATTGAACTAAATTAGACGCCTGTGCATTACAATGTGTATAGACATTTGCTTTGCCATGTTTTATTACGTTTGGATGGTTAAATCGCGAGAAAAGTCTATTTAAATGTCTCAACTTCGCTTGGCAGCCATGTTAGTTTTGTAATTACCAGGTTTTTGAAAGTCTCATAGGCGAACTTCTAGTAGTGCTCTTCATCACCGTACACAATTTCAGGATGATATCTGTAATAGTTTCGGAGATACGGAATGCTGGTGAAATATTTCGCAGAGTCGCCATGTTGGTTTGGTGAGAGACAATAAAATTTGAAGGGCACGGTCGGGGTCGGCAGAATGGTGCTATGATCTTACTGAGTTTCATTGAAATCGCTCCAGCCATTTAGAAGTTATTAGGGGGGACACACACACACACGAATCTCACACGCACACACAGACACACGGACAAAAGGTGATCTCATAAGCCTATTTTTTTTCATAAAATGAAAATAGGCTAAATATTATGTAAATAATTGTAAAAATCAATTCGAAATTAGGGTACTTAATTAATTAATTCAATAAAAATATCAAAATTAAATCTATAAGAACATAACATGTAAATTGAAAATAAATATATGAAATGAAAATTAGAGAAACAAAAAATAAAATTATTTACAATAAATTAAAATAAATTAAAATGTAAAAACAATTTAAATAAATAGTTTTTCCCTATAAAGGGTTAAGTTAGGTACCATCCTGGCATTTGCCTTGAGTAGAAGTGTGGGGGGGAAACCACTTCCAGAATGGCTGAGACGGGAATCGAAACTATCTCTTCGCAGTTTTGCCTTACGAGGCTAAGTGTACCAAGTTCCAGGCCTCGGACTAGAATAAAATTTCTTGGCAGAGCCGGGAATCGAACCCGATGACAAGAACGATGATGATGATGATGATAATTGTTGGTTTAAGGGGCCTAACATCTAGGTCATCGGCCCCTGATGGTTTGGGTGATCGTGAAAGGTGAGATGAGAATGAAAACTATAACTAATACTAACTACAAAATTTACACACTAGAAGAAGAAATTGTAAACAAATAAAGGATAAGACAAATAAAGGACAGGAAGAAAATAAGTTACCTCAACCCTCGAAGAATGAGGATTGAGGGACTTGTGAGGAAGGAGAGCCATTACAGGCAGATAGGAAAGGGGAAAGAGGAGAGGGCCCGGCCCAATGGTCTGAGGAAATAGGGGACAAAACGGACCCAGCTAAGGAATCTCTCGGAGTCGCCAACTCCCAAACTCACCAGCCGTGAGCCCTTGAGGGTGTAGCAATATCCAGGGTGCACCAGAAGTGGTGGGGCTACACACACCCTGCCTCCTTGAGGGCCTTGTACAAACGGCAGGAGATAACATCAAAAGAAAAAGAAGGCTGACCGCTCGAAGAGTGAGGGTATCAGGAAAGATGAGACAATGGCCAATCAAGGCGGGAAAGTGGAAGACTCCCTAGGCCTTGGAGACCCTAATACCATCGGGGTCGGAAGAGAACAAGAGTTGAGCAAGAGAGGTCGACAGGAAAGAAGACGGAGAGGAGCCCGGCACAAGTAAGTGGAAACAATGCCGGACTCAGCTGGAATCCCGTGGACGCCAACCCACGTCTCACTAGATGTGAGCCCCTGGGCGGAGTGAAGAATGCTAGCCACTACTTAAATAAGACCGAGGAAGTGGCAGCAACGTGAGGTTGCCAGCCTACATTATCAAACCACTGTAGCTATTGTTTTTAGTCAGAAGGATGATTAATGATCGAAATGCACAAATGATAAATACAGTCGAAGTTCTATTACTCGACTATTTCGATAACTCGAATGATATTTTGTTCCCCAGACATAAAATATGTCTCTTTGACTCGAAGTTGGAGTAAAAATGCAGTTGAATTATGTTCTTTAACCCTTTATGAGGCAGACTAATTTTTACTTGATTCTTTTTCATTTTAATTTTCATTTCAGCTCTAATATTTATTTTGTTTTTTAAATATTCAATGTTATTATTGTGCCCTTTTAGCAAGAAATATGCAAATCACAGTATGCCAGCAATGCTCAAATCGGGATTTTCGGGGTTATGGTATGTTCTCCCACTCTGTGACTTACACATTTTGGATTAAATAGAGAATACACTTCAAAAATAAATAAACAAAATCAACTCCTACTATAAAACATTTAATTAACCAAATATATGGCGCTACAACAAATTAAACAAATAAAATACTGACCAATACTTCTAACTTGTTCAGAGTGAACAAGGAATACATAAACAAACAACGGTTATATCATAATAAATGGTTTTCATAAACCAACAAACTTAAGTCTCTTTTCACTTCCATAAAGTATCCCTTTTAAAATTCAAATATAATCACGAGCTCCAATAGGCTCGATACTTCTACATACTCTGTGTTATTCATATACAACACCTCACTTCCTATTATCTGAGCATCTTATAATCAAAACAATATGTAATTCTTATTAAAGTACTGTTACTCCTTTACTTAAATTTTTGGGCTTTTCACAATGCTCTTATGTTACCACCTCTCTCAAGTTAACAAATTCACTACAGTGATTGGGAAAACACTTGTGCACTCCCGAGTTATAGAAGACTACTTGAACATGTCAAAAATTAAGATCACTCCCGAAATCTAATTGTCTTCACTGAACTCGTGAATTCCTACATCATATAACATTACATTAGGGATTTATTTTATTTGTCTTAAAAGACCATTATCTCATAAGAAAGCAACGATCTGAACTTGCAAGCTGTACATTTCATCTACAAGAACCTCGGTTCGAATCCCGGGTCATTAACAAACTCTAAACACTCATGGTGTATTATTACTTCAAACAGACGGTCACCCGACCTACCGCACTTCCGTTAATAGTAAGGGTCGGACCGTACCACTCAACGTGACTTATTGTCCAGGAGCAGGACCCCAAGTCTCGCCCACAGATACGGGCTACACTCTGCTTTAAACAGCTATTTCTTATACGCAGTTCTTTGAACAGACCTGGCTTTTCATTCATTTATTTTAACAACATTATTTAGATTCATAGACCACTCTCGTAACCTTGGCATTTATTAATTATGAAGTGTCCTCATTGATGGGTAAGAATAATTCAATACAACAACAATATTTAGGGGCTTCACACAGACGAACCTGGGTTCGATTCTTTCACTGCCTCGGGAACCATATCCCATACTGGAGGACTTATACAACATTAACGACTTAGGGCGACCTTTGTCTAACATGCGCTCATAATACAGGGTGTCTATAATAGAACTCCGGGGTTTTGAAGCAAAATATTGTAATGAAGTAAAAAAGTTATATTAATGTTTAATACATGATTGGAAAGGTTGCATTTTCAAGTTTTTTAACAATTTAATAAAGTTCAATATGAGCCCCGTTGGTGACACGGCACACATCGTAACGGTATTCCACCTCTTCCCATGTCCTGGCCAGCATGTCTAGGGGGACGGTTGCCACACAACTGATTATTCGTTCCTTGAGATGGCCAACATCATGAATTTTCTCCGCATACACAAGATTCTTGATATGCCCCCAGAAGAAAAAGTCCAACGGAGTCATATCAGGGCCCCTTGGAGGCCATGGAATAGTTCCTTCCCTTCCAATCCATCTGTTGCCGAGTCGAGCGTCAAGTGCCTCACGCACACGCAAACTGAAGTGTGGCGGTGCTTCATCTTGTTGGAAGTGGACTAAACCCTTCTCCGCCTTAATGTCATCTAACTGAGGAAAAACATATTCCTCTAACATGTTACAATAGACAAAACCATTGATATTTCTTTCAACAAAAATGAAGGGACCTATTACTCTATCATGCATAAGACCACACCAAACATTCACTTTTGGCGTGGCACGCTCATACTCTATGAACTCATGGAGCGGCTCTGATCCCCAAATTCTGCAATTATGTCTGTTTACAGACCCGTTCACATGATAGTCGCTTCATCACTAAAAATAACCTTAAAAATCGTTATTTTAATCGATTTCGTTTAGCATAGAAACAGAAAAGTTAAATCTCTTAATCTTGTCTGCCGGTTTAATGTGGCGTAAGAGTTGAATTTTGTAAGCAGTTAAACGAAGTCTTTTATGAACTACCTTATGAACTGTTGATCTTGGTAACCCCAACTCCAGACTGCGTCTTGGCAATGATTTCTTAGGGCTTCGAAGGCATGAAGCTCGGATTCTGTCCACATTCTCTTGTGACACACGCGTCCTACCCGGCGACTTTTGTTTTAAAACACTTCCTGTTTGTTTGAAAGCACTTAACCATTGGCGAATGGTTTTATCCGTAGGCGGGTCAACACCATAATTACGTCGAAAGTTTCTTTGTACCGAAACAACAGAATTAGTTTCTATCAGCCAAATAACGCATTGAACCTTTTGTTGCGGCGTCGCCATAGCACGGCAATCCAGACAGCACTGGCTGCCGCTACGTTCTTTCAAGGTCAACGCTCCGCAGCGCTGCCAACTGTTGATGAAAACATTCCCAATTGGTATGAGTAAAACTTGATGAGCTACTCGTTTCAGAGAAATTAACTACATTTTGCTATCATCTACAGTTATTAAGATATGAATTTTTAAAACCCCGGAGTTCTTTTATAGAAACCCTGTACAATAAATAGCACCCTTTTATAAAATACACTCAACTGTCTCGTGATTACATCACTATATGGAGGACTTATCATAGCTCAATTACCGCAATCAACTGCCCCTCATAATTAATTTACCAAGTATATTTAGGTTCAACGCCTTCCTAGCGTGACAATTTACTTTAATGCGCGACATGCGCTATACATTACTTTACGGCCAAGTTTTTTTCAAAGAACTGATAAATTCAAAATCAACATTTGATCTACATCTCAATTTTTTATTAATCCTCTCCCGTGACAATAATCGCTATACTTTAAGAACATGTGTTCACAACATGTATATATTCTTTTAAAGGAGCTCGAAAGCTACTACTTTCATAATATTCAACTTAATCTTCATTTATATAATTGTTATTATTATTATTATTATTATTATTACGCTTGCTTTCATATCATTAAATCATTTATCAAATACACTGATATTTTATTTCATACATTTCCTCTACGGGATTTGTTCATTTCACATAATCATTTTATACTTTCTCAATTTTTATTGTTCAGATCGCGCTATTATTCTGTTATTTGTTATTCAAAAACATCCCTTTTTCTCATTCTCAGGTGGATTGTACACAAATATTCCCCAACACATAACATAATGAAATGGTTACTTACATGATCTGACGGTCCCCGACCGTATTTTCCAACTATGTTTCATCTCGCCCACTTAATGTGTTTAAACCATCTTGCTTAATCCCATTTCACACACTGACATTTCTTGACACACATATAACGTATATACCTTAAACACTGGTAACATTTTTAAATACAATTCTGTATTCTTCTATCATACACAAATAAAATCACTGAAAATTACTATACTAACACAAATTTTCTATATTTACATTACACTGCTTCTAATCACTGAGGCTTTGATTAGGCCTTGCACACGTGATTTCTTGCTTCCCGTTTCCAAGGGTGAAACTCTTAGATGTCGACTCCCTATCTGGTAAGAAGTTGAAAGTCTCGATCAATCTACCCCTCCCTGGAACGGTAATTCTTCAGATCCGGTTTCCTGACTATTCGGCTTATTTTTTACTAGCTCGAAGTCGTTTCTTTCTAGACACTAATTAGTTGGTCTAGATACAGTCTGTCCTATTTACGGTCTCTCGAATATTTTATCGGTGACCTATGATTCTCTAGCATTTACTGCTCTTCCTTACTGCTTTTAATCACTGTTCGTTTGCCTCCAGTGAGACAATGTCTTGGATTAAATTTTCCCTTATTATATTCTTCGCTCTAGACCCTATCTTATTCAGAATACTAGGAGGCCCTTATTTCGTCTGACCCTGATCGGGTTCTTTAACTTTGCTAGAAATGTTCGTTTCTCTATCGTTGGTACTTCAAACGTTACGACACTTTCAGTCGTTTTACTAAACTGTTATTTGGAGACCTGTCGCCTGTTCTTTTAAGTTCGCAGCCTATTTTGACTGTAATACGGAACTTTCATTATAAGACTGATACTGGCGGAACTAAATCCTGTATTAGGATTTTCCTAAGTCTTCACACGGCGATACTATGATGATACTTCTCAGCCACTCCTTACGGGTGCACGTTGGTGATACGGAGTATCACGACCTCTCGAGGTCTAGTAAGTACTGCATTTGATGTGATGCTCCAACGTCACGCCCCCTGGACGGACTAAAACTGCATGATTTGCCTGGCACGGCCAGGGCTTTTATACAAATCGGCGACAAAAAGATAAAATCCTCGTCTTTTTCATAACCAACTTTTGAAGTAATGGTCGCACACTTTTAAAAATTATATCTCTGGACAGCTCGTTTTCTAAACGTAAACTGATTTCTTTGTACGTGAAAATCGATCGTACAATTCCGAGATATTAAATGAAATTTACTCTTGAGGTACGTGGGTGTTGAGGTTGATTTTTAATCCCCTCCATCTCGGGTCTCGGGGAACTTTTTATGACGTATGGCCACGTTTGCACTTCTTTCCTAGGCAATTATTAAAACCGAAATGATTCACAATGATGTATTTCTTTTATTAATTTTATGCTCGCAAGTGCCTTAAATATAATTATTCTTCTTCTTGCACAACTGCGAGGTTGCCAATTTACTGCAACGTAAGATAAATTTCCGAAACATGCTCGCAGTCACTCCGAACGGAAAGTTCCACTCGTTCTAATTATAGCTATGATCGGCTCCTATCGGTGCGTCATGCGTGATATCATTTCCTGGCCACCTGGACCCTTACTTCTTGCACAACGTTATGCTCGCCCTCTTGTATAAAATCTTTCTATGTTCCACTGACGACTGTATATTTCCTTCCTTCTTTTTACCATAATACATGGATTCGACCCCTTGAACCAATGGTACATGGGTTCATTATTATTTTTAAAATAAATTTAAAAAATATATATTTATTTATAATTTTTAATATCATAATTTTAACTTTTAATTTCATAATCTTAATTTTCTTTTAAGTTTTAGTGTCCTTTATGTTTTATTTTAAATTTTAGTGTGTTTTATTTTAATTTGTATATTTATGTTTTATTTTATTGTTTAATTGTATTATTTTTGATTATATTTACTAGTTGAAATTGATCCAGCACCTTAAACCTAGACAGATATAATATTTGCTTATCAGAAATATTACATCTCCAAGAAATGTTGTTGTAATTAGGCTGAAAGTTTCATCTATTAGCACCTTTGATAATGTTACGTGCCACCCCCTAGTGGCACTTTTGTTAACTGGATTACGGTGGGTTGAAGCACAACACAGATTGCTCAAAACACAGGCAGTCTCCTGTATGCTTCTCACTCCCTCGCTGTCAAGAGAATCGGCTTCACTAGGGGTTTCGCAAGTCACCACACTTCTGTCGCTCAGGATAAACGCTCGCACTAGCTCATAAAACACACACACACACACTGCTTGACAGGTCGCCCTTATATAGCAGGCCGGTGACTCAATAAATGCTTCAAGACCCATCCAGGGTTCACGGCTTCTCGAGGTTTCCTTCACTGGCTGAGTCACGAATATTCTGGACCATCCCTTTGTCCTTGTAGTCCTGTTGCATAAGGCGCAGGCAATACACTGAGGCAGAGCACAGCGTAGCCCGGGGGCAGTTGTGACTCATGCGGCGAGCGATGAAACAAACTCGCAGCCGTAACAATAATAACCTACAGACTCCTTTTATAGTAGGTGGTTAATATACTGTATGGACCACTATCCTATAAAGCAGTGTTTCCCAAACTATTTTGTGTATGTACCACTTTAATAGATGAGAATCTCTCGCGTACCAGCTAATGGTTGGGAGTTATAGTAACTATAACCCCCATCACAATGTTAGAGTTTGAGTTCAATTAATAAAAAGTGTGACCAGATCCAGTTTTTAAATTATTTTTTACTATAAGTATTCAATTCAACCATTCAGAAATGACACTGTACAAATAATATTAATAAATGAACTCTTAATAATTAAACATAAAAACCAAAGTTCAATTAACAACTTCGATGTGAAATGTGAGCTCGAATATTAGAAGCCAACTTAGGAATGTCTGGTTTAAGATTGCCGAGTCTCAAACGAAGATCGTTTTCGACTGTAAGGAGCCTATTCCGGTATTTATTCTTGAGATAAACAAGTGAAGTAAATGCAGTCTCACACAAGTACGAAGTAGTGGAAGGCAGTAAAAATCTAACTGCTTTGTCAGCTATGTCTGCATAGTCTGCACGCCTCTCAACCCAAAAGTTCAATAGAGCAATTTTGGAAAAAGTTTGCCTTAGTTCTGAATCATAATACAATTCATAAAACTGCTTCTTATCTTTGGCCTTGAAGTCCTCCGGCAACATATCAATGTTTTTATATTTCTAAATTTTATAATTATATTTATTTTTTTAATTTTTTCTTAACATCACCGCGTACCACTGTAGCAGCTCTACCTGGCTTATCAGTGCCCACACCAAAATTATTGACACACAACTCAATCAAGCAATGCGCCTCATCACAGGATGCATGCGATCCACAAACACACATTGGCTTCCGGTTCTAAGTAACATTCCACCTCCACCCCTGAGAAGACTTCAATCATTGCTGAACACATGGAAGAGAATTGAAAACAACCCATCGCTGCCAATACACCTGAGCTCGCAGTACCTTTACCGCAGCGTCTGAAGTCCAGACAACCATCATGGCGAACAGCAGTCAACCTGCAGGATGATCACTTCAACATTCTAGATGCCTGGAACAATCAATGGCAGGAACAAACTTCCCTGACACATCACCATCTAATTGTGACTCCTTGGGAACGACCTGCAGGTTTTCGTTTACCTCGACGTCAATGGTGCACACTGAACCGGATAAGAACGGGCCAAGGCAGGTGTGCAGCGGTACTGAATCAATGGGGCTGGAAGTCCTCCCCTGAATGTGACTGTGGAGAAGATCGGCAAACTATGGACCACGTAGCTTTCGAATGTCCTCTCAGAGCATTCAAAGGGACAATACAAGAACTCCACCAGCTTAATCAAGAAGCCATCGATTGGATTCAACAACTTAAAATTGAACTCTAATTTTACAAACATGAGATCATGTGTATCTTGTTGTATATATTTTTGTACATATTCCTCCTTTCATCATACGATAAATAAATAAGTACGAGCGTACCGCCTGTTGTACGCGTACCACAGTTTGGTAAACGCTGCTATAAAGGATTAAGTGTGACATGGGAACTAAAATATCGATTCAGTAGTGTAGTTTCTAGGATATACAGTATTTCTATCAGCAGCTTATTACGCTGAGAATTCCAGCTAATACGCTGTCAACCATTATGAAAAATACACACAAGATTTATAGCGCTATGCAAGAGTCACGTTTTTGAAAGGAACGCAAAATCTTCTTTCTTTATAAGGAATATTCTACAATACAGTAGATTTCCTTTAACTCAAAAATATTCTACTCCACCACAATATCGGTCTTCAGCTTCTTCCTCGGTTAAGCCTCTGGGTGCCAGCCTTTCTTTACACCATCCATCCATTGATGATCTCTTGGTTTACCCGTTTCCGTTTGCCTTCAACTTGTCAATGTAACATTACATTTGGAATTCTACTATTCTGCATCCTTTTCACATGTCCAAACAATTGTAAAATTCTTCCTTCAACCGCTTGCGGCTTCGATGGCGTAGTTGGTAGCATGCTGAGCTTCTATGCCCAAGATCGCGGGTTCAAATCTGCCGAAGTCATCGGATTTTTAAGAGCGTTAAAAATCCCTCAGTATGCCTTTCTTCGGAGGGGAAGTAAACCCGGCGGTCCCATGTCATAGATTTATGGCATGTAAAAGAACCTTCCACTAATTGCACTTGTGTGAAGCTAAATTATAAGTTAGATTTGACTAACGCTCTTAGGTTCCAACGTTCGTCACCACGAGCCGACTGCGATGGCATCTAGTAACCAAGTTCAGAACTAGTTGTCGTTGATGGTAGCGTTTGGAAGCAAAAGAAGGAACTACTTGAAAATTGAATGTCTGAAGTCCTTAATTGAATTAAAAACAGATAACACTCACTAATACAGTCATCAAAATTAACACCGGTTATCAGACAGATTCTACACACACCCAAAGTACACGGGGCTACATGACCGCGTTGTCGCAGCCCCTAAACATAAGAACCAACCACTTCTAGTAATTTTTTTTTTACCTGCATAATTTCACTGATTCTCGTATTTCTAATTTTATCCAATCTTGCTTTTCTTGCCGCCCTCCTCCAATAATCCATGTCTGTTACTAATAATTTGTTTGCTTGCTGTCTGTTTAACGCCAAGTTTCTGCTCCATATAACAAAATACTCTGTACCAATGAAAATACACACAGTAAAATTTATGGAAATTTATCTGCAATTTTTGAATACAGTACTTGTATTTTATGATAATAGAACCCCATTTATTCAGGTATTTCTATTATCTCGAATACCCGAGAGCTCGAAGTAATTTTAATTTTTGAAAGCACTTCGAGATATCGATGTTTGACTGTATATCGATCGATAGAAGAAGAGGTAGTGCTAATATGTTTGTAGTTGTTATGGGGATATTCTTGAATGGTAGGTTCTAGCGAATAACTGGAAGAACACTTGAGAACCATATTTTCTGTGGTCGAATAGAAGAGGTAAGGACGAACTTGAGACTGGAGCATGTCTCGTGTGACTCATACAGTTCAACTTTCCAGAACACACCCAGTCATTTCTAGGTTGTACATTGACCTCTCCTCTCATAGAGCAGACCTTCCATCCTTCCAGCACTCGAAAGTGGCGAATTAGAAGGAAAAAAAAGCATTGTGCATTCTTCTTGCTGTCGTTTCGGCCATCTGCGGGCCAGGCTATTCAACTGTCTTTTTCCAGGTATTTGCGCCTGGGCTTTAATAATAATAATAATAATAATAATAATAATAATAATAATAATAATAATAATAATAATAAGAACAAGTAGTTCCGTGAGGAACTATAGAGCCTATTTTCATATATCCTCCTTATGTTAATTGCCATTATCAACATACAAAATTTCAGTTTGATTGCTGTAATAGATTCGTAGATATTGAGAACCGACTAAATATTTCGGATGGTCGCCATGTTGGACTTTATATGTGTAGGTCCTGGAGTTATGTATTGTTACATGAAGATTATTGTGTACGTGTAGCATTCAAACTTCAATCGCATGATTAGGACACAAGAACGAGATTTTAAAATTTCGCACAGCTGCCATCTTTTGGTTATGGAAACAATTGAAAAAAAATTAGATGCCAGTGGATTAACATTCATATAAGGATTTACTGTACCAAGTTTCACTGCACACGGATGGTTAAATTGCGAGAAACGTCCATGTGATTATTTATACTTCGCGTCGCCGCCATGTTGGTTTTGTGATCAACGGGTTATTGAAAGTCCGATAGGTGAACTTAAGTTCATAGCCCCTATGAACATAAAAATATTCAGTTTGATTGCTATAATAGATTCGTAGATATTCAGAGCCGTCTAAATATTTCGGATGGTCGCCATGTTGAATTGTTAAATGTATAGGCCATAGAGTAATGTACCATTGAAGGAAAATTATTGCGTAGGTTCATTATTCAAACTTTCACTTCGATCGCATGATTACGACACAAGAAATAAAAACTTAATTTTAAAATTCGCACAGCCGCCATCTTGGGGTTATGTAAACAATTGAAATAAATTAGATACCAGTGCATTACAATGTGTATAAACATTTCCTGTATCAAGTTTCATTGCGTTTGGAACATTAAATCGCGAGAAAGGTCTATTTAAATTTTCAAATTCGCTTGGCCACCATGTTCGTTTTGTAGTTAACCGGTTTTTGAAAGTCTTATAGATGAACTTCCAGTAGTGCCCTTTATCTCCGTACAAAATTTCAGGGTGATACCGCTAATAGTTTCAGAGATATAGAATGCCGGAGAAATATTTCGCACAGCCGTCATCTTGTGGTTATGTAAACAATTAAACGAAGTTAGATGTCGGTGCATTACAATGTGTATAAACATATACTGTACCAAGTTTTATTGCGTTTGGTTGGTTAAATCGCTAGAAACGTCTATTTAAACGTCGCAAATTCGCTTGGCCACCATGTTGGTTTTGTAGTTACCAGTTTTTCAAGAGTCACATAGGTGAACTTCTATTAGTTCCCTTTATCACCGTAAAAAATACAGGGTGATATTGGTAATAGTTTCGGAGATATTGAATGCTGGTATAATATTTCGCACAGCTGCCATGTTGGATTGGTGAGACGTAACAAAATTTGAAGGGCACGGTCGGGGTCGCCCGGATTAGTGCTATGAACATACCGAGTTTCATTGAAATCGCTCCAGCCGTTTAGAATTTATTAGGACACACACACACACACACACACGGACAAAAGGTGATCTCATAAGCCTATTTTTTCAAAATTGAAAATTGGCTAATAATAATAATAATAATAATAATAATAATAATAATAATAATAATAATCAACAGACTGGAGAATACTAACGGGGAGAATTCAGGAAGCCATGAAGCTAGGACAACCACCTCGCTCCAGAAAACATCGCTGGTGGAACACAATTTGCGATCAAGCAGTTGACAATCGCATAATGGCTTGGAAAAAATTTCACAGTAGCCAAACAAAGTAAAACTGGGAGAACTTTCTTACCACTCAAAAACAGGCCTCAAAAATAATTAGGAAAGAAAAACGAAGGTATGACAACAACAGACTCCACGAAATCCAGCAGGATTTCACCAAAAATAATACTAGAAATTTCTACAAGACATTTAGAGAAAATCTACGGGGATACCAAGCACCCAGTCTGTGCTTCAAGAGACACGACGGCTCATTGGAAACTAACTCCAAAAATAATTGCAAACTATTAGCCCAATATTTCAACTCTCTTCTTAACTGTGAACCACCTCTAGTAAAACTTGACTTCTCTCCTCCGGTATTCATACACTTGGACTCGCAAGCCCCCGACATTGAAGAAATTACGGAGATAATCCGACAACTCAAAAACAACAAAGCACCTGGGGAAGATGGGATCATTGCTGAACTCTGGAAACTGAATGATCCCACACTGACGCGGAAACTCCATTCCATAATTTCAGATATTTGGACAACGGAGCAATTACCACATGACTGGAAATGCGCTTTGATTCACTCGTTGCACAAAAAGGGCGACAAGACGGACATCAACAATTATAGAGGAATTTCCCTGCTCCCGGTTGCTTATAAAATCTTTTCCACAGCACTTCTGAACAGGTTAGAGCCCCAAATGGATCCACTCATTGGTGACTACCAGGCTGGTGGATTCAGAAAAGGGCGATCGTGTGCTGAACAGATCTGGTGCCTAAAGACGATCTTACAAATGAGGAAATGTAGAAATACCGTGATTGCATTCATCGACTTCAGAAAAGAATACGACTCTGTTGACCGCGACACCCTCTTTAAAATCATCGAAGAATTTGGGATCGATCGTAAAACACGCAAAATCATAGAACAGACACTTACAGGAACAATATCCAAAGTGAAATTCATGGGCGAAATATCAGAGCCCTTCGAAATCAAGACGGGAGTCCGACAGGGGGATGGACTATCCCCAATCCTCTTCAATATGGTTCTGGAGAGGATAATTAGGGAATGGGAACCTCTTGTAAAGGGCATTCAAATCGGTATTAAAAAGAGAACAGAACTAAAGTCAAATGTCTCGCTTTCGCGGACGATATTGCAATTGTCGCAGACAACAGAACGGAAGCGACTTATGCAGCGGAAAAGCTCCATGAGATTGCACAAAAGACCGGATTACATATATCTTACGACCAGACCAAATATATGGAGAGAAGGCCAGAAAATAAATCCCTTTTATACACCAAATACGGTAAAATCCCACAAGTCTGCAGTTTTAAATACCTTGGCGAAATTATACAGCCCTCAGGACTTAATCAAATCGCCAATGAAGACAGAATCACTAAGCTCCAGAAGGCCTACAGGTTAACGTGGGCCCATTACAACAAGAAATGCATTTCGACAAACGCCAAATTACGACATTATAAACCAGTTATTCTTCCAGAAGCAACATATGCGGCTGAAACAATAGTAATCGATGGTCATTCCAAGATTAGGGAACTGGAAAAGCAGGAGCGAAAAATTCTCCGGAAGATCTACAGAGCAATCAACAGAAACGGCATTTGGATGAAGAGACCTACACTGAACTCTATCAAAACACCATTACGATAACAGACGAAATTAGAAAACGCAGAGCCAAATTTTACACTCACATCCACAGGATGGCCACCTCCAGATTGCCCAAGAAACTACTCAGTACCATAACACAGAGCAAATGCGGCACAGAATGGCTTAAAGAGGTACAAAGAGACTTACAAATTATCAGTATACAAAATTTCGAAGACCGAACTGAGTGCCAGACGAAAATCAAAAATGTTAAGTTCGAACCAAGATCATTACGACAACCTGGAAAAAAGTGGACGGATGAGAGGAAGCGGGAGAATGAAGATATTTTGGGAGGAGCGGAGGAGACACGCCTCCAAATGGCATCATGTGATCCAAGTTTAATCGCTCTCCTGTAGGGGAATTTTCGCTTAAATAAATAAATAATAATAACAATAATACCCGGCCCCGTGGTGTTGGGGTAGCGTGCCTGCCTCTCACCCGGAGGCCCCGGGTTCGATCCCCGGCTCCGTCAGGGATTTTAAAACTGACGTGAGGGTTGAAACGGGGTGCACTCAGCCTCGTGAGGACAATTGAGTAGCTGTCTGACAGTGAGACAGTGCCCCGGTCACGAAAACCAATATTAACGGCCGAGGGGTAGTGCCACGGGGTTAGGTTAATAATAATAATAATAATAATATCGTATGGCCTCGAGTGCCGGGTGCAAACTTTGTTATGTGACCCCAACGGCCAGCTTGCATGTCGAATTTTGTTGTTCCTTGCAGCGCTATGAAAGTCAAGGAGGTTAGATAAGCTCCTTGACACTATAGCACTTCCTAGTAGAGAATGGAGGAACTTTTTGTGTTGGCGGAAAATCCCGAGCTTAATTTTGCCATTATGAACACGGCCTACTGAATTAAAATGGGTTCTTTAACATGCCAATAACGTATGACATGCGTGTCGTGATTATTGTCGCCTTTCAAACATCACTTACCACGGCCAGGAGCGAACCTACAAGCTTGGGGTTAGTAGACTGACACGATAACCACTCACCCACCGTGGCAACTGAATTTTTCAACTTTCACAGTTTTCATCCTAACATTACCAAACTTTAACCAATTTCATAGAAAGTTGCTGACATCCATTGATCTAATTTATAATTAAGTAGGTTCATTAGTTGATGAGTTATTGACCATTTTTGTATTAAAACAATGGTCCCATAAAAACGTCCATTGCATCAAAGTTTTTGATTGATCAAGCTGATTTATTTTCTACATGTAGTTAAGATGTATAGAAACAATAATTGCTCTGGGGTTTAGCGTTGGATGGATGCTGTTCTTTCCAAAATATGTTTAAACTCTCGCTTGAAATATTTTTTGAAAATTCAGCATTATTAATTTAAATTCACCTAACAAAATTTATATTAAAACTTAAAACAGTTCAAAACCCACAACAAATTTATATTATTGTACCTTTACCAACTATCATACCAAGTTACAACAATATGTGATAAGAATTGCACCACAAGGAGGATTTTTTACCCAGCAAAACATTGAAAGAGAGGTATGCGAGAAAGGGGCAAGTTAATACGAGTATTTACTCACTCGGAACTGCCCTTCTCCAAATGTTTACCCTTTACTCACTTTTCCTTTCTTAGATATTTTCTGCCATTTTACATGTCTCCTAGTTATTTTCTCCTGAACATGGCCCCTCTGTCGTATTATTATTGTTATTGTTATAATACATTTCAAATGTTTAAATGTCATGCGGGCTTATATTAAAAGGCCTCTACAACCTTAACAATAGCCGGAATGACTAAAATAAAATGAAAATGAAAATCCACAGCCTGCTTCCAGTCTCCGACCGGGTCAGGAATGGAATGAATGAAGCCCCCATCTAGCGGCGAGGATATGAACTGTGCCAGCTGCCGAGGCCTCACGCACTCCTCTGGGGCAATGATTAAATGAATGACAGATGAAATGAAATGATAATGGAGAGTGTTGCTGGAATGAAATTTTGACAGGGAAAACCGGAGTACCCGGAGAAAAACCTGTCTGCCTCCGTTTGGTCCAGCACAGATCTCACATAGAGTGACCGGGATTAGAACCAAGGACCCAGCGGTGAGAGGCCGGCGTGCTGCCGCCTAAGCCACGGAGGCTTCTGACTAAAATAAAATAATTTTCTGAAATATGTTTTTCTAATTTTTACTTTAATTTTTTAAATTTAAATTTTCATTTCATCTCTAATGTTTATTTTGATTTGAAATATACAATATTATAATTTTTTTATAAATTTTAAAAATTATAAATATTTTTTCTTAAAATTTTATTATTTTAACGTTTTAATTTTATAATCTTAATTTTATTTTAATTTTTAGTTTTTTTAAAATTTTTAGTGTGTTTAATTTTAATTTGCATATTTATGATTAATTTTATGGTTTAATTTTAATAATTTTGATTATATTTACTAGTTGAAATTTTATCCATCACCATAAAACTGGACATATATAATATTTGCTTAGCAGAAATATTAGATCGACAAGAAATGTTGTTGTAATTAGGCTGAAAGTTTCAACTATTAGCACCTTTGATAATAGCCTATAAACTCTTTTTATAGTAGGTGGTTAATATATAGACCACTATCCTTTAAGGCGTTCAAATCCGAAAAATTCTGTCTCATCTCCTCTTAAATTTCACCCAGAATTCCCGCATTTCCTATGTTGTTCCATCCTCGCATCAGTTCATGTCTTGCCAGTTTCTAGTTTTGGCTTGGAGTTTCGACTTTAGTGGAACACGTTTCTCGATGTCCTCCTGGGTTATCACCTCTTCACACATGTCTTTTCCTACTTCGGTGAACCACGCCTCCTTTGGTTTTCTTGTTAAGAACAAGTAGTTCCGTGAAGAACTATACATCCTATTTTCATATATCCTACTTATGTTAATTGCCACTATCAACATACACAATTTCAGTTTGATTGCTGTAATAGATTCGTAGATATTGAGTACCGACTAAATATTTCGGATGGTCGCCATGTTGGATTTTATATATGTAGGTCCTAGAGTTATGTACTGTTACATGAAGATTATTGTACACGTGTAGTATTCAAACTTCAATCGCATGATTAGGACACAAGATGTAAAAACGACATTTTAAAATTTCGCACAGCTGCCATCTTGTGGTTATGGAAACAATTGAAACAAAATAGATGCCAGTGGATTAACATTTGTATAAGGATTTACTGTACCAAGTGTCACTGCACTCGGATGGTTAAATTGCGAGAAACGACCATGAGAATATTTATACTTCGCGTCGCCGCCATGTTGGATTTGTGATCACCAGGTTATTGAAAGTCCGATAGGTGAACTTAAGTTCATAGCCCCTATGAACTATAAAAAATTCAGTTTGATTGCTGTAATAGATTCGTAGATATTGAGATCCATCTAAATATTTCGGATGGTCGCCATGTTGGATTGTTATATGTATATGCCATAGAGTCATGTACTATTAAAGGAAAATTATTGCGTAGGTTCATTATTCAAAATTTCACTTCGATCACATGATTACGACACAAGAAATAAAAACTTAATTTTAAAATTCGCACAGCCGCCATCTTGAGGTTATGTAAACAATTGAACTAAATTAGATACCAGTGGATTACAATGTGTATAAATATTTCCTGTGCCAGGTTTCAGTGCGCTTGGAACATTAAATCGCGAGAAAGGTCTATTTAAAATTTTCAAATTCGCTTGGCCGCCATGTTCGTTTTGTAGTTAACCGGTTTTTGAAAGTCTCATAGATGGACTTCCAGTAGTGCCCTTTATCTCCGTACAAAATTTCAGGGGTTTACCGCTAATAGTTTCAGAGATATAGAATGCCGGTGAAATATTTCGCACATCCGCCATCTTGTGATTATGTAAACAATTGAACGAAGTTAGATGTCGGTGCATTACAATGTATATAAACATATACTGTACCAAGTTTCATTGCGTTTGGTTGGTCAAATCGCGAGAAACGTCTATTTAAAAGTCGCAAATTCGCTTGGCCGCCATGTTGGTTTTGTTGTTACCAGGTTTTCAAAAGTCACATAAGTGAACTTATAGTAGTTCCCTCTATCACCATAGAAAATGTCAGGGTAATATCGGTAATAGTTTCGGAGATATTGAATGCTGGTGAAATATTTCGCACAGCCGCCATGTTGGATTGGTGAGTCGTAACAAAATTTGAAGGGCACGGTCGAGGTCACCGGGAATAGTGCTATGAACGTTCCGAGTTTCATTGAAATCGCTCCAGCAGTTTAGATTTTATTAGGGGGGGACACACACACGAATCACACACACACACACGCACACGCACACACAAACGGACAAAAGGTGATCTCATAAGCCTATTTTTTCAAAATTGAAAATAGGCTAAAAAAGCTAAAGATCCTATTGCTCAACCTTGTAGAACTCATACAAGCAATGTATAGTTGGTAGCATGCTGAATTTCTGTGCCTAAGATCGTGGGTTCAAACCCGGCCGAAGTCGTCAGATTTTTTAAGAGCGTTGAAATCCCCTCAATATGCCTTCCTTTAGAGGGGAAGTAAAGCCGGCAAGCCCATGTCTTAGATATATGGCATACAAAAGAACCTTCCACTAACTAAAATTGCGTGAAGCTAAATTTGTAGGTTAGATTTTATGAACGCTCTATTAAGGTCCAACGGTCGCCGCCAGGTGCTGGTTGCGGTGGCATCTAGTAGCCAAGTTCGCAGGTAGGTGTCGTTGACGATCTCATTTAGTAGCAAAAGTAGGAACTTCTTTAAATTGATTGTCTGCAGTCCTTACCTGAATTATAGATAACACACACTAATACAGACATCACAATTAACACCGGTTATCAGAGAGATCCTTCACACACTCAAAGTGCACGGGGCTACATGACCGCGTTGTCGCAGCCCCTAAACTAAGGAACCAAGCAACCAACCTACAAGCAATGTGCCCATAGAAAACTATCCTTCTCTTACGAATGATGTCCGTGATCTTTTCGACATGCGAGTCGAGTTCATGATTGTGTCGTCTTCTGAATTTACCATTTTCTTTGATTGGACCTAGGATTTTTCTCAAGATCTGCCTTTCTCTTATATCTAGCTTCTCGATCATACCCTTTCTACTCATAGCAATGCATCCGGCACCATATAATAAAAGGTGCATGGACTGCAGGTTTTCTTTGACCCGATTCACTGAAATCGTTGCTGCTCGAATTCCTTTGGTCATAAATAAATAATTTTGTACAGAAACCTGCCTTGAGAAATCCTTTACAGAATATTGAAAACCCATCAAAATCCATTCAGTGGTTCTCGAGATTACCCGGAACATCCAAGAATCGGGGACTTTGTTTTATAGTAGGTAGAGATTATGTTTATTTTAGTCAATGATTTTAATAGTCACCTACCATATGGAAGATTTTTATTATCACAGGTCCTATAGGTTGAAACTTTAACTTTTAATTTAAACAATTTTCTTGTGCAATTGTTTATAATTCTGGATAACCCCACGGCACGCGGGCAGTTGTAGTAAGTCCGGAGATCCTAGGTTCAAAACCTGGAACTGACAGCACCAGTTTATTTGTCTTTTATAGGTGGCCATACACGAGAATATAATTAATTCGCATGTGGTTTAGCTTTCAATTTTGTCTGTTATACAGGATGTTTCTAAATTCACATTACAAACGTTGAGGGCTTGTAGTGGGAACCAAGACGATTAAGTGTAATACAGGAACTTGTGTCCGGAAACGTACCGTCTTCTCGCCACCCGCTAAAAACCACTACAGCACACGTTCAAATCTCTCGCATTTTCGCCGCCTCTGACCAGAGTACGTACGTCATTGAACGATCACCTGATGTTCCATATCCCTTACATGATAACCTTTGAGTTACGAGACCCCTGCGGAATCCGAGGAAGACCTACTGGCGCGGTGGATGTTGGAGGACCAGGGTTTGGCGATCGTGTGTACCAGAACATGGTTACCGTGTCTGTGTTCACGCCGGTAGTTATTACATCGACCCCCCCCCCCCCCCCTGTAATTGGACCCAGATGACAAGCAGCAGGACTCGGACAGGGTGCCAAAAATGCAGGAGCTGTGATCGTGTCATGTAGAGGTTTTTTGCGGGTAGCAAGAAGACGGATCGTTCCCGGACACAAGTTCCTATATTACACTTAATCGTCTTGGTTCCCACTACAAGCCCTCAACGTTTGTAATGGGAATTTAGTAACATTCTGTATGCAGTGCATGGCAACAAGAAGGTGTTCTGAGTACAATAGTGATGGAAACTGCATCAACATTTGGTCTTTTCATTTATACCAGAAGAAGACTGATCTAATACTACGTCTACCAAAAAGTCACTGTGGTAACACTTGCAACATATTGCTTAACAGAGCAAATTAGCCTATATCCATAAAGGAGATGAACTCTTTGTGTTATTTTTCAACTTAAAACATAATACCTTCGCTCTCGTTTTACCCTCCAGGGTTAGCTTTTCCCACGGACTAAGCGAGGGATCCCACCTCTACCGCCACTGAGGGCAGTGTCCTGGAGCTTGAGACTCTGAGTCAGTGATACAACTGGGGTGTGTGACCAGCATTACGCCCAGCCGGCCTCACCTGCAAAGCGAACAGGGGCCTGATGAAGGGATGGGAAGAGTGGGACGGTTAGGCATTGAAGTGGGAAGGAGGCGGCCGTGGCCTTACAGTAGGGACCATCCCGGCATTTGCCCGAAGACGAAGTGGCAAACCACGGAAAACCACTTCGAGGATGGCTGAGGTGGAAATCGAACCCTCTCTACTCATTTGGGCCAGCCAAGGCTGAGTAGACCCCGTTCCAGTCCACATACCACTTTTCAAATTTCGTGGCAGAGCCGGGAATCGAACCCAGGACCTCCGGGGTGGCAGCTAACCATGCTGACCACTACGCTACCGAGGCGACAAACATAATATCTAGGAAAGAAAATTGCCAAACCTCAAAGAACTCTCTAGGATACGTTTTTGTTCTTTCTTAAGCGTATGGCATTTAGTGCCGGGTGTGTCCGAGGACATGTTCGGCTCGCCAGAGTTTGTAGCTACTTCTATGTGGACACCCATGGGGTGAGCTACAAGTTCCGTCGCCAGTGGAGTGTTGGCTGGGGAGGAAAGTATGAATGTAAGGACAAGGAATAGGAAGGTAGTGGCTGTGGCCTATAGTTAGGGACCAACCCCGGCATTTGTCTGGAAGTAAGATGGGAAACCACAGAAGACCACCATTAAGGCTGCTGGCGAGGGGATCAGAACCTCCTCGCCTCCCGGATGTGAGCGACTGCCAGCAGCCACGCCGTAACGACCACGGATAACTTACCCGGTCTAGTATACGCAAGTCTTTAGAAAGAAAATATCGAAGAAAGTAAATTGCTAAAAAAGAGAATTGTCAAATCTCAAAGAACTCCCTTAAGTCTTTAGGAAAAAAAATATTATCTACCGTAAGAAAGTAAATTGCCGAACCTCAAAGAACTTTCTAGGTTACGTAAGTCTTTAGGGAATAAAATCTCATCTAAGAAAGTAAATTGCCGAACCTCAAAGAACTTTCTAGGTTACGTAAGTCTTTAGGGAATAAAATCTCATCTAAGAAAGAAAATTGCCGAACCTCAAATAACTTTCTAGGTTACGTAAGTCTTTAGGGAATAAAATCTCATCTAAGAAAGAAAATTGCCGAACCTCAAATAACTTTCTAGGTTACGTAAGTCTTTAGAGAATAAAATCTCATCTAAGAAAGAAAATTGCCGAACCTCAAATAACTTTCTAGGTTACGTAAGTCTTTAGAGAATAAAATCTCATCTAAGAAAGAAAATTGCCGAACCTCAAATAACTTTCTAGGTTACGTAAGTCTTTAGGGAATAAAATCTCATCTAAGAAAGAAAATTGCCGAACCTCAAATAACTTTCTAGGTTACGTAAGTCTTTAGGGAATAAAATCTCATCTAAGAAAGAAAATTGCCGAACCTCAAATAACTTTCTAGGTTAAATAAGTCTTTAGGGAATAAAATCTCATCTAAGAAAGAAAATTGCCGAACCTCAAATAACTTTCTAGGTTACGTAAGTCTTTAGGGAATAAAATCTCATCTAAGAAAGAAAATTGCCGAACCTCAAATAACTTTCTAGGTTACGTAAGTCTTTAGGGAATAAAATCTCATCTAAGAAAGTAAATTGCCGAACCTCAAATAACTTTCTAGGTTACGTAAGTCTTTAGGGAATAAAATCTCATCTAAGAAAGAAAATTGCCGAACCTCAAATAACTTTCTAGGTTACGTAAGTCTTTAGAGAATAAAATCTCATCTAAGAAAGAAAATTGCCGAACCTCAAATAACTTTCTAGGTTACGTAAGTCTTTAGGGAATAAAATCTCATCTAAGAAAGTAAATTGCCGAACCTCAAATAACTTTGTAGGTTACGTAAGTCTTTAGGGAATAAAATCTCATCTAAGAAAGTAAATTGCCGAACCTCAAATAACTTTCTAGGTTACGTAAGTCTTTAGGGAATAAAATCTCATCTAAGAAAGAAAATTGCCGAACCTCAAATAACTTTCTAGGTTACGTAAGTCTTTAGGGAATAAAATCTCATCTAAGAAAGTAAATTGCCGAACCTCAAATAACTTTCTAGGTTACGTAAGTCTTTAGAGAATAAAATCTCATCTAAGAAAGAAAATTGCCGAACCTCAAATAACTTTCTAGGTTACGTAAGTCTTTAGGGAATAAAATCTCATCTAAGAAAGAAAATTGCCGAACCTCAAAGAACTTTCTAGGTTACGTAAGTCTTTAGGGAATAAAATCATATCTAAGAAAATAAATTGCCGAACCTCAAATAACTTTCTAGGTTACGTAAGTCTTTAGGGAATAAAATCTCATCTAAGAAAGAAAATTGCCGAACCTCAAATAACTTTCTAGGTTACGTAAGTCTTTAGAGAATAAAATCATATCTAAGAAAGAAAATTGCCGAACCTCAAATAACTTTCTAGGTTACGTAAGTCTTTAGAGAATAAAATCATATCTAAGAAAGAAAATTGCCGAACCTCAAATAACTTTCTAGGTTACGTAAGTCTTTAGAGAATAAAATCATATCTAAGAAAGAAAATTGCCGAACCTCAAATAACTTTCTAGGTTACGTAAGTCTTTAGAGAATAAAATCATATCTAAGAAAATAAATTGCCGAACCTCAAATAACTTTCTAGGTTACGTAGCCTAAGTCTTTAGGGAATAAAATCATATCTAAGAAAGTAAATTGCCGAACCTCAAATAACTTTCTAGGTTACGTAAGTCTTTAGGGAATAAAATCTCATCTAAAAAAATAAATTGCCGAACCTCAAATAACTTTCTAGGTTACGTAAGTCTTTAGGGAATAAAATCTCATCTAAGAAAGAAAATTGCCGAACCTCAAATAACTTTCTAGGTTACGTAAGTCTTTAGAGAATAAAATCATATCTAAGAAAGAAAATTGCCGAACCTCAAATAACTTTCTAGGTTACGTAAGTCTTTAGAGAATAAAATCATATCTAAGAAAGAAAATTGCCGAACCTCAAATAACTTTCTAGGTTACGTAAGTCTTTAGAGAATAAAATCATATCTAAGAAAGAAAATTGCCGAACCTCAAATAACTTTCTAGGTTACGTAAGTCTTTAGAGAATAAAATCATATCTAAGAAAGAAAATTGCCGAACCTCAAAGAACTTTCTAGGTTACGTAAGTCTTTAGGGAATAAAATCATATCTAAGAAAATAAATTGCCGAACCTCAAAGAACTTTCTAGGTTACGTAAGTCTTTAGGGAATAAAATCTCATCTAAGAAAGAAAATTGCCGAACCTCAAATAACTTTCTAGGTTACGTAAGTCTTTAGGGAATAAAATCTCATCTAAGAAATTAAATTGCCGAACCTCAAAGAACTTTCTAGGTTACGTAAGTCTTTAGGGAATAAAATCATATCTAAGAAAATAAATTGCCGAACCTCAAAGAACTTTCTAGGTTACGTAAGTCTTTAGAAAAAAATATCAAAGGTAGAAAATTGACAAACCTTAAAGAACTTTCTAGGATACGTCGCCTAAGTCTTTAGAAAAAGAATATCCAAGATAGAAAATTGCCGAACCTCAAATAACTCTCTAGGATACGTAAGTCTTTAGAAAAGAGCATATCTAAGAAAGCAAAATGTAGAACCCCGAAGAAATTTCTGGTATTTTAGGAAAATAATCGCACAGTTCTTGGACCTACAATTTGGGTTTAAGGTGTTGTTGACTAATATTTTTAAACTAGTCTTCGATTTTTGACCGGCATTGTATGTTCCCAACCCACCCCGTACAGCAGATGTGTTGGCCGTGTTCCACTGAGCACGCGCCGAACTCGATACGCTCAGCTGACTCCCCGTCAGACAGAAACCCGGTTACACTCTAGCATGTGATAATTACTCTCCAAACTCGTCATTCTTCAGCCATTTAACATCTCACTGGTTAAAAAAAAGTATTAATATAACAGAGATGCCGCGCGGGCAAGTAGGTGGTTTCGCTACTTGCACTGGTTCGAGAAACCGTGGCTTCGATTCTGCCTCCCGGACCGGATTTCCGATGGGGAGCCGAATGACTCAGGGCAATAACAACTACTGTAGACGAACGGAAATGATGTTTGTTTTGTTTTGTTGATTGATTTATAATGATAGAAGGAGAAGTACTAAACAAGGTGGATAGTTTCGAGTATTTAGGGAGTGTATTAGAAGTAAGTGGTAGAAATGACAAGGAGACCAGTGAGAGAGGAAGGCATTCCCATGGATTCCTGCAGAGCGTGAAAGGTCTTGTATGGAGCAGGGACAGTAGCGTAGCCAAGATCGACCAATGGGTGGGGTTATAGTTAACTGGGGAATAACCGTAATTCCGGGAATTGCTGGACATAGTAATATGTAGAGCCTAGTAACTCGGCTATCTCACACTCAAAAAGTTAACGGTTTCCAAATTAGTGTAAATGCATTTTCTAGGTCCTAATTAATACATTTTATTTTTAATTAATTAAAACTACATTAATTTATATATAACCTCCCTCCCGCTAAGAAAAGAAAGAAAGCGGATTGCCTCGCTAGGATGGATTTAAAATGATCTGGGGCTAGGTTCAGTTAAAAAAAACAATATTTAGCTCAAAGAAGGGAGGGTTGGGGGGGGGGGGGGGGCGGAAGATTGGCAACCCAGGGAGGACGGAGAGTTATGCGTTGTCATGAAGACGCACTGGACCAAAAACGACAAAAGTCTCCAAGCAGTGATACAGACACAAATCACAACCATAACTGTGTTAAGAGAGGCAGATGACCTCGTAGTTCCGCCCTTAAAAACAACAACAAAATAACCATACCGATTTTCCACATAGGATGAGTTATACACTCAGCGAGTACCATTATTTCATTTAAGACATGTTTATGTAGCTTCTTAATTATTATCAGTTTTTGTGTGTGTAAAAATTCCAAGGTGGGGGGTTCTAACTCCAGTAACACCCCCCTGGCTACGCCACTGAGCAGGGACGTACCCCAAAAGAACAAACGGGTTTTGTATCGAACGTATTATGTCCCAATACTCACCTACGCATCAGAAACGTGGGTTATGAAGAAGAGACAGGTGAGCAGGATCCTGGATTGCGAAATGAAATTTCAGAGCAGCAGATTAGGAATAACAAGAAAGATGATGATGACGATAATTGTTGTTTTAAGGAGCCTAACATCTAGGTTATCGGCTCCTAATGGTTTGGGTGATAGTGAAAGATGAGATGAGAATGAAAACTATAACTAATACTAACTACAAACTTACATACTAGAAGAAGAAATGGTAAACAAATAAAGGATAAGGCAAATTAAAGACAAGAAGAAAGAAAATGCCCCAACCCTCGAAGAATGAGGATTGTGGGACTTGGGAGGAAGGAGAGCCATGAATGGCAGATAGGAAAGGGAAAGAGGAGAGGGCCCGCCCCAAGGTCAGAGGAAAAAGGGGACAAAACGGACCCAGTTCAGGAACCCCTCGAGGTCGCAAACTCCCAAACTCACCAGCCATAAGCCCTTGAGGGTGTAGCACTATCCAGGGTGCACCAGAAATGGTGGCGCTACTGTGCATACACCCTGCCTCCTTGAGGGCCTTGTGCAGAAGGCAGCATAAAACATGAAAAGAAAAAGAAAGCTGACCCCTCGAAGAATGAGGGTATCAGGAAAGATGAGAGAAGGGCCAATTAAGGCGGGAAAGTGAAAGACTCCCTAGGCCTCGGATACCCTAATACCGTCGGGGTTGGAAGAGAATAAGAGTTGACCAAGAGAGGTCGACAGGAAAGAAGACAGAGAGGAGCCCGGCACAAGTAAGTGGAAGCAATGCCGGACTCAGCTGTGGTCGCCAACACACGTCCCACTAGATGTGAGCCCCTGGGGGAATAACAAGAAATGATAGAGTAAGAAGTGAGAGAGTGAGAGAGATTGTGGAAGAGAATCCCTTACAAGAGATCGTAGAGAAGTCAAGAATGAGTTGGTACGGACATGTTAGGAGAATGCAGGAGGGCAGGATACCAAGAGGAAGGCCAAGAGATGGGTGGATTGTGGGTGTGAAGGAAGGAGTGTAGAAAATAGGAGTTGATTGGTTCCTCAGTTTAGGGGCTGCGACAACGCGGTCATGTAGGCCCGGTGTTATTTGTGATTATTGTAATAGTGTGTGTTATCTGTTTTTTTAAATTCAAGTAAGGACTACAGACTTTGAATTTTTCAAATAGTTCTTACTTTTGTCGTCAAACGCCACCGTCAACGACTACTAGTTCAGAACTTTGCTACTAGACGCCACCACAATCGGCTCCTTGGCAACGAACGTAAGAACCTAAGAGCGTTGTTTACATTCTTAATCTATGTAATTTAGCTTCACAGATGTGTAATTAGCGGAAGGTTCTTTAACATGCCATAAATCTATGACATGGGACCGCCGGCTTTACTTCCCCTCCGAAGGAAGGCATACTGAGGGATTTTTAACGCTCTTAATAATCCGACGACTTCGGCCGGGTTTGAACCCGCGATCTTGGGCATAGAAGCTCAGCATGCTACCAACTACGCCACCGAAGCCGCCCAAGAAAGAGGAGAGGAGTGGGACAGAGTGAGGAGTGAAAGGTGGTGGGAGGATAGGAAATGATGGAGAGGCTTATGTTCCAAGCAGTCCCAGCCAGGGGCTGGAAACTGTACAAGATGATGATGATTGATTGATTGATTGATTGATTTAGGGGCTTTACGACATCGTGGTCATGAAGCCCTGAGTACTTGGGTGTGTGTAATTTGTCTGATAACTTGTGTTATTATGAGGACTGTGTTAGTGTGTATATTTGTAATTCAGATGAGGATTGGGAAGGGGGCCTTAAGTGGCCTTAAGTTAGGACCCATCTCGGCATTCTTGCCAGGAGTAGAACTGGAAAACTACAGAAAACTACTTCCAAGATGACTCTGATGGGAGTAGAACCCGCTTCTACTCAGTTTTGCCTCACGAGGCTGAGTAAACCCCGTTTTAGCCCTCATACAAGAATTACATTTCTTGGCAGAACCGTCATCGAACCTGGGCCTCCACGGTGACAGCCAAGATTGCTAGCCACTACGCCAAGAGGCGGACAATTTAAGAAGCAACAATAGAACGATAAGGTCTTATTATGTGTAAAGATTAAACATTATTTCTTAAAAGCATACAGAAACTGAAATATTAAGTGTAGTCCATCTCGTGGCGTAGTGCCTAGCATCCTTGGATGTCACCGCAGAGGTCCGGGTTTGATTACCGGCTCTGTCAAGATATGTAATTTCGGACTGAGGATACACATGCTAGTACAGAAATCACAATGACACAAGTTATCAGACTAATTTTAAGATGGCTGAGATGGGAGTTGAACCGTCCTCTTATCAGTTTTGTCTCACAAGGCTGAGCATAACCTGTTCCAGCCCTCAGACCAGAATTTCTTGGTAGAGCCGGGAATCGAACCCGGACATCTGGGGTGACAAGAACGTTGTTGTTTGAGTCTTCAGTCTTTTGACTGGTTTGATGCAGCTTTCCATGCCTCCCTGTCCTGAGCTAATCATTTCATCTCTACATAGCTACCACACCCTACATCTGAGGCAATCTGTTTAACATATTCTAACCTTGGTCTACCCCTACAGTTCTTGTCCTCGACCCTTCCTTCCATAACTAAGCTTGCTATTCCTGGGTGTCTTAGAATGTGTCCTACCAACCTATCTCTTCTCTTCATTAGCAGTCGCCAGAAACATCTCTCCTCTCCCACTCGTCTTAATACCTCTTTGTTTGTAACCCTATCTACCCATCTGATCTTCATCATTCTCCTGTAACACCACATTTCAAATGCTTCTGTTCTCCTCTTTTCTGCTGCACCAATAGTCCAAGTTTCACTTCCATAGAGCGCCACGCTCCAGACAAAGGCTTTCAAAAATGACTTCCTAATACCTAAATCTATATTTGATGTCAGCAGATTCCTCTTTTGTAGAAATGCTTTCTTTGCCTGAGCCAACCTACTTTTTATATCCTCTTTGCTTCGTCCATCACTGGTTGTTCTGCTTCCTAAGTAACAGAAGTCTCCTACTTCCTTCAGCTTTTCACCTGTCAATTTGATCTCCATAGAGGTTTCTGATTTATTTCGGCTGCATTCCAGTATTTTTGTTTTAAATTTATTAATTTTCATCATGAATTCTTTCCGTAAGACGGAGTCCATACCATTCAAAAACTCATTCAAATCCTCAGGCTTGTCGGCCAAGATGACGATGTCATCAGCAAATCTCAGAGTTGAAATTATTTCTCCTTGAATCTTCACTCCCACTTTAAAATTTTCTCTAATTTCCTTCATTGCTTGTTCAATGTAAAGATTGAAAAGTATGGGTGATAAGTTGCAGTCTTGCCTTACACCTTTCTGAACGCCAGCTTCTCTCTCATGTCCTTCAACTCGAATGACTGCTGTCTGGTTTCTGTATAGATTGTATATCACCCTCCTATCCCTGTACTTTATTCCAATCGATTTCAAAATGTCAAACAATTTAGTCCAATCAACGTTATCAAAAGCCTTTTCTAAGTCTACAAACGCCATGAACGTTCTCTTATCTTTCCTTATTCTACCTTCCAAAATCAGCCTAAGACTTAGTACAGCTTCCCTTGTTCCTACATTTCTCCTGAAACCAAACTGGTCTTCACCCAACTCCGTTTCTATCTGGCTTTCAATCCTCTTGTAAATTATCCTAGACAGGATCTTTGAAGCATGAGTAATCAAGCTGATTGTGACAAGAATACAAGGGCAAAAAAAAGACAAAATGAAAGACAAAAAGTTAAAAAGCAAAATATCAAGTAAATAAAATACCAAAATAAAAAGTTAAAATAAAATAAACCAAAAATGAGAATTTAGTTAGTTAGTTATTGAGGTTTTAAGGGGTGGAACTACGAGGTCTTCTGCCCCCAAATAATAATAATAATAATAAGAAGAAGAAGAAGAAGAAGAAGAAGAAGATGAAGAGGAGAGGAAGAAGAAGGAGATGAAGAAGAAAAAGGAGGAGAATAATAATAAGAAGAAAAGGAAGAGGAGAAGAAGATGAAAAAGAAGAAATGAGGACTTGAGGATGAGTAAGGGGGAAGGTGAAGTGGCCAAAATTGCTTTTCTGTGACGAGTCATTAGGCCTATTGTCTTTAGGGTTTATAGAGAAAATTTTGCATAAATGTATAAAACGTGGAGAATATCCATTATATTGTTAATAATTCAATTTAGAGGTTTGGGACATCTTGGTCATCAGCCCCGTGTAGTTGGGTGTGTGTTGAACTTGTCTGATAACCTGCATTTCTGTAATGGCTCTAGTAGTGTGTGTAATTTTATTACGGACAGGGATGAGGTAGGCGCCCCGGGACTTGAAATAAGGTACTATCCCGGCGTTTGCCTGGAGGGAGTGTGGGAGATCCTGGGGGAAAAATCACACTCAGGATAGCACCGTGATTAGAAACTACGATATCCAGACTTGCTGCAGCTACCCGCGTGGTCATGGTGAACATTTATCTAGCATGGTTACGTCGTGGGACTCTTCATTATATCATGACGACAGCACATTTATTATAGATTAAACAAATATGTATAATAATGTTATTGGTTTTACGTCCCTTTTAACTACACTGGCTTTTAGAGACGCCGGGGTGCCGGAATTTTGCCCCGAAGGGGATCTTTAACGTGCCAGTAAATGTACCGACACGGCTCCCTCGCATTTGCGCACCCTCAAATGCCAGCTGACTGCGCCAGGTTTCGAACCTGCAACCTTGGGCTCAGCAAGCGAGAACGGTACCCCTGAGCCACGCAGCCAGACCACACAAATATGACAAAATACAAAAATCAAAGATAAAAAATAATCTTAAGTCTATAAAGAACATAATCCAGAAAAAACAAGAAAAAAACATGGGACTAAAAACAAAAGCAAAAAGACAAAAATAAAAGGACAATAATAAAAGGCAAAAGAAGAATAAAACAAAAATAAAGACAAAAGTAAAAAAGAAGAAAAATTCAAAAAGAAACTAAAACAAAAAAGGTAAAAACGATGGTAAGCCAGGACAATCAAGACAAAAAATACAAGAGCAAAAACAAGACAAAATGAAAGACAAAAAGTAAAAAGCAAAAAAATGACATAACCAAAAGGCGATGAAGATACAAAACAAAGCAGAAAAAAAACCACATTAAAGTTAAGAAAAGACAAAACTACAGTATAACAAAGAAAGAAAGAAAGAAAGAAAGAAAGAAAGACTGAAAAAGACAGAATATCAAGTAAATAAAAGACCAAAATAAAAAGTTAAAATAAATGAAACCAAAGTTAAGAAGAAGAGGAGGCGAAGAAAAAGAAGAGGAGAAGAAGAAGGAGATGATGAAGAGAAACGGAGGATAATAATAATAATAAGAAAAGGTGGAGGAGAAGGAGATGAAAAAGAAGAAAAGGAAACGAAGATTAAGATGAAAAGGAGAAGAAGAAGAAGAAGAAGATGAAGATGAGGAGGCGAAGAAGAAGGAGAAGAGGAGACGAAATAGAAGAAAAGGAGATGAAGAAGAATAGGAGATGAAGAAGACGAAGATGAAGATGAAGACGAAGATGATGAAGAAGAGGAGGAAGAAGAAGAAGATGAAGATGAGGAGGCGAAGAAGAAGAAGAAGAGGAGACGAAATAGAAGAAAAGGAGATGAAGATGAATAGGAGATGAAGAAGACGAAGATGAAGATGAAGACGAAGATGATGAAGAAGAAGAAGAAGAAGATGAAGATGAGGAGGCGAAGAAGAAGAAGAAGAGGAGACGAAATAGAAGAAAAGGAGATGAAGAAGAATATGAGATGAAGAAGACGAAGATGAAGATGAAGACGAAGATGATGAAGAAGGAGATGATGAAGAAGAAGAAGAAGAAGAAGAAGAAGAAGAAGAAGAAGGCATCTGCTTACATCCCAACAGCTGACGCGATCTCTTATAATAAACAAACACGAACATGTTACACAGTGACCCTAATGGTACCTTGGATAAAAACAATGGTACAGGCAACAGAACAGGTAGCTGTGGGTTACGTCACATCACACAGGTGAAACTTATGGCTGGTCGCTCAGGCGGTCCAGGCGCAGGGAAGCTGTGCCACTGACCTCCAAACCAGTTCCGGTCTGACGTGAGTAGTAGTTCACTGCTCCTTCACTGCGCTCTCAACGACGGTTATCAACTCAAAATTGTGCAATATTGTTCATTTTAAATGACCACCATGCCGCAAACCCCTTAGTTTAAAAAGCGTTGTTGATTCTTCTAGAGCAGGGGTTCTCAACCGGTTGATCGCGAACCCCTGGGGGTCACAGGATGTGTCTTGGGGCTTCGCGAGATATGAAGAAAATGTTTTACAAAATTAGTTATTGCTGTAGTTTTTTTAAACTAAGAAAGAAATATACTCACATTGTACTTAACTTTTACGTTCTTTTTAAATTCTATTAATGAGAATCTTGAACATGTTTGGAATTAACCAATTTTTAAATGTCTGAAATGATTTTGTAAAACAAAAAACAATGCCATTTTGCAGTGTCAAACGATTTCTTGATTTGGTTTTTAAATTCACTATTATGGAGAATCCTTGTTCACAGTTGTAAGATGTAGAAAATGTCATCAAAGTGTTTAACGCTGTTGTGCACAGTTCTGGAAATTCCTTTTTAATACTTATCCAAAATTTGTCGGCACAAGCATTGTTAAAAGTTAGTTTCACTGACTGATCACTTGAAATCTCTAACGTTAAAACTTGGGGGGTTGCCAAAATACTCAGCATAGAAAGGGGGTCATAGAGTCTAAAACGTTGAGAACCTCTGCCCTAGAGACTTTGTGACATCTTGGCCACGTAGAACCATGTACTTGGGTTTGTGTAGGATTTGTCTGTGTCACTGTGTTGTCTGTACTAGTGATGTTATGATAATTGTTGTTTTAAGGGGCCTAACATCTAGGTTATCGGCCCCTAATGGTTTAGGTGATAGTTCTAGATGAGATGAGAATGAAAACTATAACTAATACTAACTACAGACTTACATACTAGAAGAAGAAGTGGTAAACAAATAAACGATAAGACAAATGATGGACAGGAGGAAATGAAATGCCCTCAACCTCCGAAGAATGAGGATTGAGGGACTTGGAACGAAGGAGAGCCATGAAAGGCAGATAGGAAAGGGAAAGAGGAGAAGGCCCGCCCCAAAGTCAGTGGAAAAAAAGGGAATAAACGGACCCAGCTCAGGAATTACCCGGGGTCGCCAACTCCCCAACTCAAGAGCCGTGAGCCCCTGAGGGTGTAGCAATATCCAGGGTGCACCGGAAGTGGTCGGACTACATACACCCTGCCTCCTTGAGGGCCTTGGGCAGAAGGGAGGAGTTAACAGGAAAATAAAAAGGAGGCTGACCCCTCGCAGAAGGAGGGTATCATGTAAGATGTGACAAGGGTCAATTACGGCAGGAAAGGAAGAGACTCCCTAGGCCTCAGATACCCTTATACCGTTTGGGTCGGAAGAGAACAAGAGTTGACCAAGAGAGGTCGACAGGAAAGAAGACGGAGAGGAGCCGGCACATGTAACTGGAAGTAATGCCGGACTCAGCTGGGATCCCGTGGTCGCCAACCCACTAGATCTGAGCCCCTGAGGGGGTCTGTACTAGTGTGAGTACTTGAAATTGAGGTAGGATTTGGGTAGGAAGCGGCCGTGGCCTTAAGTTAGGTACCATCCCAGCATTTTCCTGGAGGAGAAGTGGGAAACAACGGAAAACCACCCGCGTCTCCTCAGTTTTGCCTCACGAGGCTAAGTGTACCCCCTTTTCCAGCCCTCAGACCAGAATTAAATTTCTTGGCAGAATCAGGATTTGATCCCGGGCCTCCACGGTGACAGCCAAGAATGCTAGCCACTATGCCAAGAGGCGGACAATAAGAAGCAGCAAAAGACTTGAGAACAAAAAGTTTTTTCCCGTAAATATTGAACTTGTTTTAACTTAAAATACAGAAACGGATCTCGTGGCGTAGTACCTAGCGTCCTTGGGAGGTCCGGGTTCAATTTCCGGCTCTGTCAACAAATGTTACTTTGGTCACACACTAGTACAGATATGACAGTGACACAGTCGGTGGCGTAGTTGGTAACATGCTGAGCTTCTATACCCAATATCGCGGGTTCAAACCCGGCCGAAGTTGTCGGATTTCTTAAGAGCGATAAAAATCCCTCAGTGTGCCTTCCTTCGGAAGGGAAGTAAAGCCGGCGGTCCATGTCATAGATTTATGGCATGTAAAAGAACCTCCCACTAACTACACTTGTGGAAGCAAAAATTTGTAGGTTACTTTGATAACACTTTATTATTTCCAACGTCCTCCGCCAGGTATTGACTGCGATGGCATTTAGTAGCCACGTCCGCAGCTAGGTGTCGTGTACGGTAGCATTTGGTAGCAAAGGTAGACTAGGAAGTACTGAACCCTTTATCCTTTGATGGATAAATGATTCGATGTTTTATTTCTACAATTAATTAATATTTCCACCAGCGTCATGAAATAGCCATACGAAGATGAGGAAACTTCAAGCATTTGTTGGAGACAGCGGGGACATACCTGCAGCAGTTTGACAATAGGCTAAATACTTAAGGATTGTGAAAAGAAAGAGCCTGGCAATGTTTCAGAAGGACAGGTGGTGGCTACCTCAAAATAGAAGGGACGCGTGGTGAGACACGCTTATGGCATGTTCATTGTACTATTCGCGCCTAGAAAAAATATAATGCAGTAACGTGAGTGGCTGATGGTACTACTGGACACTCCTACGAGGCCGAGGTCTGATAAAAACCGCGAAGTTATTGAAAAAGTGGAACCAATGGGAGATGAATGCTTACGAACGCGCCAAGTCTATCTTGGGCACGCGATAGCTAGTATTAACGCGGGAGATCGGCTAGACAACATCTCTACGATCGATTCTAGAATTAATGGGCATATTCTTGACCTGCGCAATTTAACGAGTTCAGTGATATTTGTTTCATTCCTGTACCACTATTATTTTGAGAATTTTTTATATAATTTCCCCCCCTATCGATACCTAGGGCCAGTTCATTTATAAGTGGCGTGAAGAGCCAAGAATTATGATTACAATTTGTGCGTCTGAGGACGTAGGTTATTATTACATTTTGTGCGTCTGAGGACGTATAATTATTACATTGTGTGTGTCGGGAGACACTGGTTATTATTATATTTTGCGCGTCTGAGGACGTAGGCACTTGTATTTTGCGTGTCATGAGGACACAGATTTTTATTAATACTAATGTGTGTTAAATTCAGTGTGATAGATAGTCACAGTACTATTTTGTAGGGACAGTATCCTCGACAATTCGCCAACAGACTGTTCTGGGGGAAAGAAGTACCTAAAACGGTGAATTTAGTAGTCAGATATCGAGTGTGTAATAATCTATAACTTTTTGCATCAGCACGAGAGATGACTTCGCTTATCCTGGAAGAAGTTTGGAACTGTCAACACTCCGTCGAGATGTTTGAGACGAGCTAAGCAGCATTAAGTAGGGAGATGGCAGCAGATGTTCGCTGACGGTGACTGGCCGAGGATGAGTACTGAATAATATTCTTATTATCTGACAAGTTAACTTATGGTATATGGGAAATATTTTGTTTGTAAATATCTTGCTTGTGTTGATTAACGTAGTGTATTTAGTTTTGGTCTGACACACCTTTTGCATGGAAACAGCTCGCACAAGTTTTCTTAGTCGTAAGTTCTTGTTTTTTTTTAAACTAATGTGGCTATGTGGACGACCGTGTTCACATATGTTTACGTAATGCGGTTAAGAAGCGTCTCTCGGAGATATATTGTGTTTCAGAAGTAAGACTGAATTAATATAATCATACAGTAGATTGGAGGGTAAATTAATCTTTGTAATGTTTATTATTGATCAGATTCAGTGAGTTTATTGCCGTTGGAGCAATGTGAGTTGTGGCGAAGAGCAGTCAGCTCTCTCGTAGGTTTTAATATTTTTAAATAGATTGTGAGCTTCTGATTCAACCGACCTGTGTGAAAAATGTGTTATGTCATTCCCAGCAGTGTGTGTGTGTGTGTGTGTGTGTGTGTGTGTATTTTATTGGTCATTACAAGCGGGAATTTCAGCGTAGACTGATTTCTGTCAGCTTGGTGCCGAGTCCATATGGTTACCTTGCGAGGACATATGTGGCTATATCGATTAATGTCTTACCATATGTTTATGTGGTTGAGATTTGTTGCTGTTGATTCTACGAGATAACGAGACAGTTGGTCAAGTTATTTTTACACACTGGAGTTGGACGATGACAAGAGTTGTGGTAGGGGGAAGCTGTTTTCACAAGGTGGGCTGAAAGGATTGCATCAGGGTCATTAGTGGAGTGCTTGTTGGCTCCGTAAAACTACTTGAAATACAGAATAAGAACTGATCAATGATAAAAATTGTTTAAATAAATGGGAGCTGCCTACGAATCACTATAATCTCCGAAGCGTTAGCTTAACGTGCATTTTTGTTCATATAAGGTAATCTCAGCCGGTGAGGCTTTTGTTGTTGTTGGTTTCATTCCATGTTTATGTTCCGTATTAGTGACCCGTGCAGTCACGTGCGATGCTGTCTTTTCCTTGTTTGTGTATTGAGCAATGGGCCGTGTTGGCAGCTCATTTGTCAGATGCGTCATCGCACTGAAGGAGGGTCTCGAGGGAGATTCCTGTAAATATTAGATTTTAGATTGTGTGTCAGCATTAATTTTTAAGGGTTTTTATTAGTGTTGTGTCCCATATCCGTAAACGTTGATTTACGAGATGATTTATCGTAAGCATCGTGGCTGTTACCCGATGTAAACGAACAGTCATCCAAGTACTCATCCCTCGTAGTTAGTCATTACGCGTACATAAAATCCCAATGCAAGTTAGTGGAACTTGGATCCACATTTTTACGAAGGGGAGATCCGTCTGACTCCTCAACGTTGATAGATATTTCTGTCATGGGAAGATTCAGGGAGGAATATTATTGTTGTTGTTCATATTCATTTCATTTTTGCACAAATAGTCATTAAATTATGTTATTATTTTACATCTTGTCACTTCCTTTCTTAATTATAGTTTTAATCCTATGACCCTTGCCTCAGTAGAGCATGTTGTTTGGCGAACGTAAACATCACACTATGAACTGAGCGCGACCCCTTGATTTAGATTCTTGCATATAAACACTGCAATACTAAAGGGTTCAGTACTTGAAAAAAATAATTGTCTGCAGTCCTTCTACCTGAATCACAGATCACACACACTAATACTGTCATCACAATTAACACCGGTTTTCAAACAGATTCTACACACACCCAACGTACACGGGGATACATGACCGCGTTGTCGCAGCCCCTTAACTAAGGAACCAACCAACCAAAATACAGAAACAGACCTCGTGGCGTAGTGCTTAGCGTCCTTGGCTATCACCTTGGAAGTCCGGGTTCGATATCCGGCTCTGTCAACAAATGTAACTCTGGTCAGAGGATACACACGCTAGTACAGATATCACAGTGACGCAGACAAATTCTACACAAACCCAAGTACACGGGGCTACATGACCACGATGTCGCAAAGGCGCTAAAAGAGAGGAATCAACAACGACAACATCTGGTCTGAGGATATAATTATAATAATAATAATAATCTTCTTCTTCATTTCCCGTTTCCAGCTTCCTGGGTCGGGTTGTGAATCAAGGACCTCCAACGTTGCCTGTCTCTCCACCACTCCTCTCCCCCTTTAAGTACATCTTCAGGTTTTCCTCCCTTCTTCTCCACGCACTCCCACACTGTATCTGCCCATCTCTTTCGGGGCCTTCCGCGCGGTCTCTTCCCCGAAACCTTTTCCAGAAAAGCTTTCTTTGGCACTCTCTCCTCTCCCATTCTCATCATATGTCCATACCACTTTAACTTGGTTGTTTCTATCCTGTCCTGCAGCTTCAAGATTCCTGTCCTCCTTCTTATCTCCTCGTTTCTGATTTTATCTCTTCTGGTCTTCCCTTCTATACCTCTTAGGAATTTCATCTCCGCTGCTTGTATTCTACTCTCCTCTCTTTTTGTAGTGGTCCATGCTCCAGCTGCATATGTTAGTAAATAATAATAATAATATTAATAATAATATCGTATGGCCCAGTGCCTGGTGCAAGCTTTGTTATTTGACACCCAGTGGGCATCTTGCATGTCAAATTTTGTTGTTCCTTGAAGCACTATGAAAGTCAAGGAGGTTAGATATCTACGCTCCTTGACTCTATAGCGCGTTCTAGTAGAGAGATGAGGAATTTTGTGTTGGCGGAAAATCCTGAGATTAATGTTGCCAATATGAACACGACCTACTGAATTCAAATGGGTTCTTTAACATGCCAAAATCGTATGACATGCGTGTCGTGATTTTTTCCGCTTTTTCAAAAATCACTTACCACGGCCAGGAGCAAACCTGCAAGCTTGGGGTTGGTAGTCCGACACGATGGCAAGCTGGTCTGGGGGTTGGAACGGGGTACACTCAGCCTCGCGAGGCAGAACTAAGAAGATTTGGGATCGATTCTTAGGTTAATCATCTTAGAAGTGCATTTCGGTGGTTTCCCCACTTCTGCTCTCGGCAAATGCCGAGATGGTTCCTTACTTCTAGCCACGGCTATCAATATTTGCTAGTTATATGTGATTTTCTTAAAGATATTGTTAGTGGTTGGTTGGTTCCTCAGTTTAGGGGCTGCAACAACGTGGTCATGTAGCCCCGTGTACTTTGGGTGTGTGTAGAATCTGTCTGATAACCGGTGTTAATTGTGATGGCTGTATTAGTGTGTGTTATCTGTAATTCAGGCAAGGATTGCAGACGATCAATTTCAAGTAGTTCCTACTTTAGCAACCAAATGCTATCGTCAACGACACCTAGCTGTGAACTTCGCTACTTCACCTGGCGGTGAACGTTGGAACTAATGAAGCGTTAATCAAATCAAACCTACAAATTTAGCTTCACACATTGTAGTGTCGCCTCCGTAGCGTAGTGGTCAGCATGATTAGCTGCCACCCCGGAGGTCCTGGGTTCGATTCCCGGCTCTGCCACGAAATTTGAACAGTGGTATGAGGACTGGAACGGGGTCTACTCAACCTCGGGTGGTCCAAATGAGTAGAGGGGGTTCGATTCCCACCTCAGCCATCCTCGAAGTGGTTTTCCGTGGTTTCCCACTTCGTCTTCGGTTAAATAACGGGATGGTTCCTACTCTAAGACCACGGCCGCCTCCTTCCCTCTTCCTTGCCTATCCATCCCAATCTTCCATCCCTTCCCATCCCTCATGAGGCCCCTGTTCGCTTTGCAGGTGAGGCTGCCTGGGCGAAGTGCTGATCACACCTCCCCAGTTGTATCCCTCCCGACCAGATGTTCCAAGCTACAGGACACTGCCCATAGAGGCGGTAGTGGTGAGTTACCTCGCTGAGTCCGTGGGAACCACCAACCTAGAGGGTAAATTTACTAAATAAAACAATTGTAGTTAGTGGAAGGTTCTTTTACATGCCATACATCTATGACATTTGCCCGCTGGCTTTAATTCCCCTCCGAAGAAAGGCATCCTGGGGGATTTTTAATGCTCATAAAAAAGCCGACGGTTTCGGCCGGGTTTGAACCCGCGATCTTGGGCATAGAAGCTCAGCATGCTAACAACTACGCCACCGAAGCCGCTTTCTTTTAAACAATTTGTCGATAATTATGAAATCAGAGTGCAATTCGTCATTGCTGCGCTTGAGACTGTTCATTCGTCACGAAGGATTGGTTATTTGTCAGCGCCCCGAAAGGGACCTGTCTACGTATAAATGATAGAAGGTGCTGTTGTTTTTCTGGGCTGCGACACAAACAATGTGTGAAGTAACCTACTGGCCCGATTAGAGCCGCCCATCTGATGCGATGTGAGGAGAAACTGAAGCGAGCTTTCAAACAGTGAGACGTGTCATCGCATTGTTCACTATCCATGGTACAGTCGGGGTCAATTTTATTAGAACTAGCGGACCTATGCACCAGCCCGGCTTTATTGGTACTGTATGTGGGTTCGACGCGACACAGTTCTAACAGGGATTATCATATTGTTGTCGCCTCCGTAGCGTAGCGGTCAGCATGGTTAGCTGCCGTCCCGGAGGTCCTGGGTTCGATTCCCGGCTCTGCCACGAAATTTGAAAAGTGGTATGAGGACTAGAACGGGGTCTACTCAGCCTCGGGTGGTCCAAATGAGTAGAGGGGGTTCGATTCCCACCTCAGCCATCCTCGAAGTGGTTTTCCGTGGTTTCCCACTTCGTCTTCGGGCAAATGCCGGGATGGTACCTACTGTAAGGCCACGGCCGCCTCCTCCCCTCTTCCTCGCCTATCCATCCCAATCTTCCATCCCTTCCCATCCCTCATGAGGCCCCTGTTCGCTTTGCGGGTGAGGCTGCCTGGGCGAAGTGCTGATCACACCTCACCAGTTGTATCCCTCCAGACCAGATGTTCCAGGCTCCAGGACACTGCCCATAGAGGCGGTAGTGGTGAGTTCCCTCGCTGAGTCTGGGGGAACCACCAACCTAGAGGGTAAATTGACTAAATTAAAAAAATCATATTGTTTATTTGTTTAAGGATACTGGGTTGTGCCAATGGCTTTTTTTCACCATTTTTTCTTCTTTTCGAACCGCACTTGGGGTACGCCAGATCAAACACTTCTTAGATGCTTGTGCTCTCCTTTTCTCCCAAGGTACAAAGCATATTATGTTCCTATAATGACATATGCAGCAGAAACTTGGACAATGACTAAGAGGGATGAGAGCAGAGTACAAGCAGCATAGATGAGATTCCTGAGAAGTATGGTCCAGAAAACGAGGAGGGACAGAGTGAGAAATGAAGATATACGGAAAGAACTGGGAGTACATAAACTAAATGACAAACTGGAGCAAAACAGATTGAGATGGTTTGGGCATGTCAAACGGATGAATGAAGTAAGGCAACCAAGACGAGCAATGGAACGACGGATGACAGGGAAGAGAGGACGAGTAAGACCAAGAATGCGTTGGACGGACTCGGTGGAGAATCGTATTAGTAAACGGAACCTGGATTGGAACACTGTGTCGGAGGAGGAATGGTGGAACGACAGAACAAAGTGGAGAGGAACCATATTTGCCCCCACCCAGAGTCAACTGGAAAAGGGGAAATGAAGATGATGATGATGACTTCTTCATTCTATCTGATCTCCTCTTTCTTCCCTCTTGTGATATCTACACCGGTTTTCTGGAGACGGCTCTGGCTTGGAACTTCTTAGTGTTGTCTTTGGTTACGGTTTTGGCTGTACCATTCAGCAACATGATTTCAGTAATCTGGAGCTCTCGCAGGTCCTTTTCCACTTCCGTAAACCAATTAGGTTAATCATATTTTTGGAAAAGAAGTCAAAGATTTTCTTGGTTATTCGGGCAGGATGTGTCCATAGAAATCAATCCTTCTTTTCCTCATGGTATCTGAAAGACTCTCCGACTTCACATACAGGGTGTCGTTCCTATAGAAAACTTGTTTGTTATTTTGGAATTCAGGACCTATGATCTTCCTCAAAATTTTTAGCCTACTTTTCACATTTTTCAAAAATTAGGAAAAAGTAGACTTATGAGATCGGGCAAATGTGTGTCTGTCTGTCCTTCTGTCTGTCTGTCTGTCTGTCTGGCTGTGTGTGTGTGTCCCCTATCAACTCCTAAACGGCTGCAGAAATCGTAACAAAATTTGGTAGTAGTAAAGATCTATACCTGAATATCTCACGGCCATATTTGAAAATGATGTCAGTACTACCAACTGCTGAAAATTTGCAATTGAAATTTGAGCTGCATGTTGGATATCATGGAAGGTATGAATGGGAGCTATATGAAAATTAGCACACGTATAGATAATAATATTGCAGTTTAATTTACAGGAGGCCATACATGGCAGTGTTGCCAAAATGATTATAAACCTGCTGATAGGTCCAAATTTTAAATGCATATAACTTCTACACTATCAATTGGATTTCAACCAAATTTCGTATGTGCTATGTGTACATAAACAGATATGACTGAGCGTATTCTTAAGAGCCACCAGGGCTGCCAACTGTTAATAAATGCTATCAATTTCTTCTTATCCAAATACACATATATCAGAAAGTATGCAAGCCGACAGCTTTAAACTATGCACACGTATAGTACCTGACATTCTATATTAATTTGGAGTAACTTATACACGTCAGTGCTACCAACATGAATCTAAGCCTGCTGAGAGGTCCAACTTTAAATACATGTAACTTCTATACTATCATTTGGATTTTAACCAAATTTCGTGTGTGGTATGCGTACCATAACAGATATGACTATGCCGATTCTTAAGAGTAACCAGAGTTGCTAACTGTTAATAAATACTGTCTCTATTTTTGTTACCCTAATATCAATATATCAGAAAGTATGCAAGCCAATAGCTCTAAACTTTGCACACGTATATAGTACCTGGCATTCTAGATTAATTTAGAGTAACTAATATAGGCCTACGCCAGTGCTGCCAACATGATTCTAAGCCTGCTGAAAGGTCCAATTTTAAAATGCATGTAACTTCTATACTAACTAATGGATTTCTTTCAAAATTGACACAACAATAGATCATATTATTTCAGATTATTTCTGACCAATACATGTATGTCATTGTTGCCACCATGATTTTACGCGCTGTTAGATCCAATGTTTAACTGCATGTAACGTCCATGCTATCCATTGGACTTCAACCAATTTTTGTATTCTGTACCTTAAGAGATGGAACTAAGAATATATTCAGTCTCCAGGGCTGCCAACTGTAATGCTCTATTAGGCTACATTAAATTTTAAGAAAAGTAGGCTCTTTAGTTCGTCACGGAACTTCTTGTTCTCTCTTTGATTTCCACTTTGTCCATTTGCCCTTGTCTCCTCAAAACACCATTTAATACGCACATTTCAAATTGTTTTTCTTGTTCTCCCACTAGGCAGTTGGTATTGAATTTAACATTAGGTAAGATCTAGGAAAGCTGATGATATGAAGTATCATTGTCTGATTTAGTACAGGGTGGTCAGAAACAAAGTCAATGAAAACATTCTAATACATACATTCCTCTGTACAATTTTCTTGCACAATTCTAGCAAGAACCCTCCATTTTCTCCTAGAATTTAAAGAATATGTAGCTTGACAAAATGAACGGATTACATTTCCCGTAGTAATTATTTTGAGCTGTTTAAATTACAACCAACACAAAACAAATTGAGGCAAAATATATTTTGAGTTGGTTAATTTTTAAACGGCTCAAAATACTAATTTATAGTACAGTAGTTGCAATAGTGGGAAAGCTTTAAAATCATATGTCTTTGGTTACAATATAAGCTCTTTGTGGCAAGTTAATATCATCGTCCTCGTTCAGGCTTGATCTCAAGTTTTCTTCTTCTTCTTCTTCTTCTTCTTCTTCTTCAAGAACATTGGTATCTGCAGTTTGATCTGTTATTTGTCTATAGCCTTTCTTAACAGCGACACTGACCGATTTTACTGTTATGCGGGCCGGACGAAACACAGTTCTGGCAAGGACTATCGTCTTGTTCATTTGTTTAAACGCACTTTATAAAAAAAGAAATATATTTCTGTTGACTTTTCACAAAATGCAAGATTTTTTCTCTTGAAACGATTTGGAAGATTTTGGTACAAATCACACCTTCTAATTCCCTCGTTTCCTGAAAAGTAGTTTCTTGTGTATCTAAGGAAAATTTACTCGGATGCCATTGAACATAGATTAACTAAACTTGTAACTGGTTTTTAGTTAATCATTCTATATATTTTAACACGAGATTTTGAAACAAAATGTCTTACTTTAAAACCTAAAATTTTGATGTTTATTTAACAATTTATATTAAAAAAACGAGAAGGTATTTAAAATGATGTCAACGTGCGAAGGTCAAAAAATATGAGTACAAAACATGACGTTCTTTGGTTCATAACTTTATGAGAAAATGTTTCTTAAAAACACCCATTTTTACATGGCAGGCATAACCCCTTCCGGGTGTCCCTAAGTGCTTGAGTTTTGTAAAACATACACGAGGGGCATACTAGATTGTTTTGCACTTTATTTTTAGCCTACTTATGAGATCTACACGGGGCCAAAAAATGTGTGTCTGTCTTTGTGTGTGTGTACTCTGAATGTCTGCCCCCCCCCTATCAATTCGAACACTGTGAAACCGAATTGAACGAAATTTGGTACAGAGGTAGACCAAGCAAAGGGCACCTCAGTGTCATGTTTTATATCGCCGCCATCTTGATGGAAACGTAATGGCGGCCACCCAAATGTTCAAAGCTTGAATCAAATTATGACTAACCTAATCATCCGAGCTCTACCAAATTTTTCAACAACATATATTTATATGGCGAGCGTCATTTGACTAAACAACAAGGCCATCATCCCAATAGTTTTCTGTTGGCGGCCATGTATGTGTGCAAATCGATTCCCCTTATCAATTCAAACACGGTGAAACCGAATTGAATGAAATTTTGTACAGAGGTAGCACTAGCAAAGAGCACCTCAGTGTCATGTTTAATATCCGTATAGCACGTTGTATTTCAACAAGCTACTACAACCAACATTCAGTTATACTCCTTCAAAAGACAATACCCATGCATTTAGGAGAAAGTAGGCTATATGTTCTTTACTGAACATCTTGTTTTCTACCCAAATGAAGTACATTACCATCAGTTGTTACGTCCACCTTCTCAACATAATCTCCTTGTAACTTTATGCACTTTTGCCATCGACGTGTCAGTCTCTCCAGGCCTTCCTGAAGCCATTATTTAGGAGTGCTGCGTACCCATGCTTTGACAGCTGTGTCCAGAGGTTTCTTCTTGTTCCCGAACAGGTGATAACCACTTGGTGCCAAGTCCGGAGAGTATGGTGGATATGACAGCACTGTGAAACCCATTCGAGCAATGGCAGGGGTAGTCTCTCGGGTAGTGTGGGGGCGGGCATTGTCATGTTGCAGAAGTACACCATTAGCCCATTTTCCTGGCCACTTAGTTTGAATGGCACGACGTAAGCGCTTAAGGGTTGCCACATATGCTGCACTGTTAATCGTGGCCCCCAATTCCAGCCAGTCAATGGGGAGGATGCCCTTTGTGTCCCAGAACACTGTCGCTATTCGCTTGCCTGCTGATGGCACTGTTCGACATTTTTTTGGCGGTGGACTGCCCCTATGCTTCCATTGCATCGATTGTTCGTTTGTGGCTCATGGCAATGGAGCCATGTCTTATCACCAGTCACAAGCCTAGCCATGAAGTCGGCTATGACGAGTGCATTCGTTGTACCCTGTGCGTGTGCTGCTACCAAACGGTGGAACAAGATACTAGTTACCCGTCACCACTTTCAAAAGTGAAATGTGAACCATACCCGGACGAACAAAAAAAATATACGAGCCTTACAGTAGTCGCATATGATGTGTAACATGTGACATGTTGTCCTACTATGCGTGTCCTGGGAGCGCAAATCCCTTGTTGACAGTGAACTCTGTTGGTCATTGAAATAACTACTTGTATAATTCCAGTGCCAAATCCTGACCGTATTGAATCATAATTGTTATTTGCCGTGGCGGAAGCAATCCACTGCCTACTTGATGCGAGCTTCGCTCTATACCGGCCAGTTAGTGAACCCATGCCAGCGATGTTATTGAAAATGGCCTCGTTTTGCCGACCAGCTCAGTGCCAAGTATAGGCGCGATTAAAAGTTAGGTGTGCGGAAGGTATGTTAAATGTGTTTCTCCCAGTGATATGTTTAGACCAACAAAGTTTCAATTATTGTTAGCAGTCGGCGTTAATATACTGAATTCCTACGTTGTTTGGAGTGTCTGTTGATGCGATATAGATTCCACATAGCCACATGGCCGACAGTACATCGAGTGCTTATATTAAATAAGAATACAGCAAACGTATGAAGATTTAATAAACCGTAATTGTTTTCAGCAAATATGATAAAATGAATATTTTCACACCAAAGAACGACAACTTGAAGATGATTTATTGTGGGAATATCTTAAATGGGGTCTCCAAACCTTGAACTAAACTGTATGCGATATACATTCCCCATAGCCACACGACCTACAGTACGTCGTTGTGCCGATCTCCGCCACCACGCGCGCTTATTGTTTCCGTCCCATGCACTTCAGTCCCATCCATTTCCGTCCCTTTTCCAAAATCACTCCCACAAACATGTCCAGCTACTGAGCGCCACAAAAATATCCAGATACCGAGTGGAAAGATGTTACACGTCAATAAAGTGTAAAACAACATAGTACGACCCTCGTATGATGATGATGCTGATATTGTGGTAATAGGTTAAAGACACCAGGAGCTGCCCGTGGTGACATTCTTAGGGTGGGCTTATGTTACAATCCAGCCATTCCTAAGATGCAGAGTGTGGACCAGCCTTATACAAAATTCGCAGAATAGACATAACTGTGAAGCCATTTCTCAGCAGTAGTAGCCAAGCGTTTGTGGATTGGTTTGGTGGAAAGACGGTGATCGTTTATGAGTGGTTTTATGATTTTGTCAGTCTAGCAGCCTCGTTGATGTTTTTAGCCTAATTTCATTAATGAAAAAATAGGCTTATGAGATCACCTTTTGTCCGTGTGTCTGTGTGTGCGTGTGTGTGTGTGATGGTGTGTGTCCCCCTTAATAACTTCTAAACGGCTGGAGCGATTTCAATGAAACTCATAGCACTATTCCGGGCAACTCCGACCGTTCCCTTCAAATTTTGTTACCTCTCACCAATCCAACATGGCGGCTGTGCGAAGTATTTCACCAGCATTCAATATCTCCGAAACTATTACCGATATCACCCTGGAATTTTGTACGGCGATAAGAGGAACTACTAGAAGTTCACCTATGTGACTTTTGAAAATCTGGTAACTACAAAAACCATCATGGCGGCAAAGCGAATTTGCGACGTTTAAATAGACGTTTCTCGCGATTTAACAAACCAATCGCAATTAAACTTGGTACAGTATATGTTTATAGAAATTGTAATGCACCGACATCTAACTTCGTTCAATTGTTTACATAACCTCAAGATGGTGGCTGTGCGAAATATTTCACCGGCATTCTATATCTCTGAAACTATTACCGGTATCACCATGAAATTTTGTACGGAGATAAAGGGCACTAATGGAAGTTAATCTATGAGAATTTCAAAAACCGGTTAACTACAATACGAACATGGCGGCCAAGCAAAGTTGAAAGTTTTAAATAGACTTTTCTCCCGATTTAATGATTCAAACGCAATAAACCTTGGTACAGGAAATGTTTATACACATTGTAATGCACTGGTATCTAATTTAGTTCAATTGTTTACGTAACCTCAAGATGGCGGGTGTCCGAATTTCGAAAGTTAAGTTTTTATTTCTTGTGTTCCAATCTTGGGATCGAAATCAACATTTGCATAATGAACGTACACAATAATATCATCTAATAGTACATAACTCTATGGCCTACATATATTTAAATCCAACATGGCGACCATCCAAAATATTTAGACGGTTCTCAATATGTATTAATCTACTACAGCAATCAAACTGAAATTTTGTAAGTGTATAGAGGCAATAAGTATAAGTTCACCTATGGGACGTTCAGTAACCTGGCGAGCACAAATCCAACATGGCAGCTACGCGAAATTTAAATATTCAAATGGACGTTTCTTGGGTTTTAACCATCCGAGCGCAGTGAAACTTGATACGGTATAAGCTTATACAAATTATAATCGACTGGCATCTAATTCATTTAAATTTATTTCATAACCACAAGATGGCGGCTGAGCGAAATTTTAAAATCCCGCTTTTATTTCTTATGTCGTAATCATGCGATTGAAGTTTGAATAATACACCTACACAATAATATCCATGTAATAGTACTTAAATCTAAGGCCTATAATATAAATTCCAACATGGTGACCATCCAAAATATTTAGACGGCTCTCAATATTTACGAATCTATTACAGCAATCAAACTGACGATTTGTATGTTGATAGGGGCAATTAATATTAGTAGGATATATGAAAATAGGCTGTTTAGTTCTTCACGGAACTACTTGTTGTTTTTTTCGTTTGTTTTCTTTCAAGGTAAGTCCACCTCGTTGCGTAGTGACCAGAAGTCTTGGCTGTCAGCCGGGTTCAATTCTGGTCTGGGGGCTGGAACCGGGTAGACTCAGCCCTTTATAGGGCACAACTATTATTAAAATATTTTATTTGTATTTATTTACATTTAATTATTTTAGCCGAATTTTAATTCATTAATTTTATTTTGTGTTATCTTATTTTTGGCCTACTTTCGATTTTTGCAAAAAAAATGAAAATAGACTTATGATATCTACACAGGGCCAAAAAATTGTCTGTCTGTCTGTGTGTGTTTGTGTGAGTGTGTGTGTGTGTGTGTGAGTGAGTGTGTGTACTCTGAATGTCTGTCCCCACCTATCAATTCAAACACGGTGAAACCGAATTGAACGAAATTTGGTTCAGAGGTAGCACTGGCAAAGGGCACCTCAGTGCCATGTTTTATATTGCCACCATCTTTAGCAAAACGTAATGGCGGCTAATCAAATGGTCAAAACGTAATAATGGATTACGACCAAACTAATCATCGGATCTTTACCAAATTTGGTAAAAAATATATCTTCATATGCGACGCGTCTTATGCCCAAACTACAAGGTCATCAAACGTACTGCGCCAGAATTTATTGAAGGTCATTACTCAAGAACAGATCTGGAGATGAACCAAGACCCCAGAAAATAAATGAGTGGATGAAAATTTTTATTTATTAAAAATTTGAGAAATATGGGAAAAACTGTATGGAAATGAGTGAAATACTATAGATCTTATGCATTTATAAAAGGCAAGGAAGTAGGAATGATTTAAAGAAGGACATATATTCCATTATATGAATGTGGGAGGTCCATATTACGAGAAACATCACGCCACTTGAAGCGAGAGTTACGTCATGAGAGAGGGGAAGAGACGAACGTCGAACTGCGGACTGAAGTGAGGAGAGGTGGTAGGAGTTACGTCACACCACGAGAGGGGAGGAAGAGAGACTGGAACTTGAGGAGTGCGGAGCACAGGACGAGAGAGTTCTTTCCAATTTGAGATTTGAACGAGACAAGACCTCGAGCAGAAACGAGTATTTTTTATAATAGTGCTACAGTTCATAAAGTTGGAAGCAAAGTAGAGTGCAATTCCAGAACTTACAGTAACCTAGGAGCAAGCTACAATCCATAAAGCAGAACGGAACAGTACAGCCATATATTGCAGTGCTTATGCAAAGTTGTTCCACATAGCTTGAAACATTACGACAAGAAGCTATTCAGAATTTCTACGTGTAAAAGCTTATTTGAACATTACATTGAAAATGCAAGTTAAAAGTCAGCAACGGGGAGGTCTTAATTATATTGTCAGAAATATGAATATTACCATGTGCTAAGCAAAAGCATAGGGAAGTGAAGACTACAAGGATGTCAGTTGAATTCCAGATTCACTAACATGAAAGGCGCAACAGTATATCTACGCAAAGCGCAACATCACCGAGCAAAACTTTTACTTTTCTACGAGAGTTTTAACACATCTTGAAATACGAATACGCTTGCATAAACGACAATATACCACCGTGATGTCTATTCTGAAGAAAACCGATGTCTATTCTGAAGAAACCCAGATGTCTATTCTGAAGAGATGGAGAATCGAAGCCGGCCTACTTGCAGTGAACGGAGGACGGAGAGCTGGCGGAGCTGTTCACGGCGAGGTCATTCACCACGAGTCCAGCTGGGTCTGTCACAAACCGGTCTTCATAGCTGTGGGAGATGCTATGGAACACGACAAGTTTGGTTTGGGAGGACAGATGCAGGTATTTTCAACAGTCCAGAAGCCAGCACAAGGTAGTGAAGAAATTGTCTTTTATCATGTAGAATTGTAGTTATGTTCTGTGATTATCCAATTGACCAACCGCATATTTTTCAACCGCATATCTTTCAACAGCATTTCTAACAGTATTTTTCAACAGTATTTTTCAACTGCATTATTTAAAACGTATAATTTTGTCAAAGTAATTAAATTTGTGTAGATCTTGTTATAGTGATTTTTCGTATTTTTCAACGGAGTTATTTGCCTTGTTCTTGAAAATTTCAGTCACTTGGACGAAATTTTGGCATGATGATGCTATTAACACTAAGGTTATATTAAAGTAAAATCGTGTAATATTTTTATATTTGCGGTAGATTTAATTTAATTAAATCTGTTTTATCGCAGCGATGGAATATAAATGAATTGTTTAGAGGAATATAAAACGAATTATTGAAAGGAATATAAATGAATTATTTAAAAGGAATTTAGAACAAATTGTTTAGAGGAATATCAATGAATTATTTAAAAGAATATAAATGAATTGTTTAGAGGAATATGAAGCAAATTATTTAAAAGAATGTAGAGTGAACTATTTAAAAGGAATAGAACGTTGAACGAAGTAAAGAAGGAGTAAAATTGTAATTGAAGTAAAATGAAGTTTATTGGAGCAAATTTAAGTACAGCATATTTAAGAAGTAACGTCACGAAGTGTAAAGAATATTTCGACAACTCATGATGTTGATTCGAGTGACAGAAATTATTTTCAATTATTATGAACGAAAGTATTACGAAAAGCTTATACACATATGTCTAATGAGATTTAGAGCGTTAAAAAGCATAGATGAATTTGTTAAACAAATATATTAATGGAAGGAAGTCAAACTTATATCTTTTGTTAAGAGTATGAATATTTACTGATATTTCTTGAAAAGTTGTAATAATATGTAAAGCTGAATTTCAACACGTGAAAATGACAGTTAACAAAGTTAAATCACAGGGTGATCCGAAAGTGAAAGTACAGAGATTTATTGCAGAAATGGAATTATGAGCACGAGGCGAAGTTATATCAGTATAGAGGAGAAGTGTTAAAGTAAAGGAAGTATATGTATTGAAGTGGAAGTTTATAGTTGAATTACCGTGCAGATTAAGGAGATATAAACGTAAAAGGAGTTACGTAATTTTACGAAGAGAGGCTGAGGAGTCTCTAAGTTTTTCTAGTATTGATTGCAATAATTGTGAAGTTATGTGAGTGTATTAAAGGAAGATTCTGTACAGGGTGTTTAAGAGAGAAAGTAATTGTTGTATAATTATGAAGGAGGAGTGTGGAAACGAAGGTTAATGCCGTGCACGTCCAGTATTCACGTTTATCAGAAGATTGTTAACTCAGTAAAGAATTTCAGAACGTATTTCAGTATTTCATGATAAATAGATAAAGGTAAAAAGGAACAGTGCTTAGCTTAAATGTTTGTCACTTATGTTCAATTGTTTATGACGAGTATTTAATACTTTCAACACGATAGTTGCGGTGTATGTTTGGATTTGATGTTTAAGAAAATTGCGTAGATGAAAGATTTATTGGAGGAAGAAAATTTTAATCTTCGACATTATGAAGTGTAAAATTTGAGAGATTCTTAAAGAATGTATATATGCACATAGTTCATGAATAATTTTTGATTAGATATGGAACTTCGGTTCATAGTTGAAGCGGACCTGTATAAAATAGGGCAATACTTAATAACACGCCGTTTCACATTTCCTTACTATATTAATGCCACGTGCAAATTTATTTTTGCAGTTATTTTTGTTGAAGTGTCAGGGAGACACAATATTCAGGAAGGAAGCCAGTTTTTTATACTTGTTTTTTTAGCTTAATAAACGGCTGGCGCTTTTTAGCGACTTAGTCAACTTTTATCTAAGCTGATACCGTTTTCATTGTCGTCATCGTCGAAAATAGTACTACGAGATATAGATACAGGCGCTCACTATAGATTAAACCTTATCACCCCTCGAGATTGGAGTTTCTCAATTTGCTCTAAATGTAAATGATAGTAGAAATTTGTACCTTGTCTAGTAGTACTATTTTCTTTACGAATAATATTTATCCTGTATGTTCCTGAAATTCCCAATTTTACTTAGTAGGCATGGTAAGTTTGAGAGCTGGGTAACTTACATGTCTGCAATCCTTTTTCGAGCTTTGGATATAAGTACTGATGGGTTTCCTCGGGCGCATATAGATGTAAAATTATTTAAATAGCGCCCAACGTGGGGATTCGAAAAGCATTCGAAGAGCATTCGAAAGAGCACTCGAGAGAAGAAGTTTGGAAGTACTAGAGAGTGAGGCCATATTAGTTTTGGAAAGAAAAATGCCGATCCCAAATTTAATGATTGTTGAGATGAACACAACATCAGCTGATTAGTGGAGTACACTATAGTTGTGAGGCATAATTTTTTAAAACCAGCTAACGACATTTGTCATGTAATAGTAAATTTAAAAGTAAATTCATGTTGTTAAACATAGGTTAAGTGAGATGATAGAATGAAGCGATGTCAGTTCAGTAAAATGGGACGATGAGATATACGAGATAACTCGCGATTAAAATAGAGGTAAGTAGGATTAAGATGTTCTATATATTCCATCACTGGTATAAAATGCATGCGTTGGTCAATCTGGATATTCACTGGTAATTTTTGTAGTCGATACTTCCCTAATTCTCAAGAAAAGAAGAATTATGTCAACGAATGATATGACGTTCATTCGAACGATGCTTGAAACCATGAAGGAAGGTCAAAGTACGTTGACCAAAGACCTTGAAGCCCTCCACCAATTGACACATAACAACATTAAACAGTTGAAAACCGAGATTCAGAAATCAGTAGCTACTGTAAAATCAGAAGTCAAGGCAGAGTTATCAGTAGCTCAAACACTTACTACGGCTAGTATAACATTAGCACAGGAAGAAGCTAGGAAAATACATGAGGAGGTCAAGAAAAATCAGGAAAAAGCACAGGAAGAAGCTAAGTTAGCTTTAGAGAAGGCCAGAAAGGAAAATAGACTAGCTAGAGAGAAGGAAAGAGAAGAAGCCAAGTTAGCTTTGGAAGAGGCAAATAGGATAAGAGCTGAGATAAGATTAGCTCAGGAAAAAGCTCGCGAGGAGGACAGGTTAAGTCAGGAGCAGGCTAGATTAGAAGATAGAAAGATCCAAGCCGAAATAAGAGCAGCACAGGAGGAGGTTAGGAAAAATCAGGAAAAAGCTCAGAGAATTTTAGAAAGGGCAGGTAATGCACAGGAAGAATTAAAAGCTTCATTTGATCAAGTCAAACAGGACATGGCAGGAAAAGTGATAGAAATCCAATTAGCTAACAGTAATCACATGATAGAGCTAGAACAGAAATTACAGGCTAGCATGAGCTCAATTAAGGAAGAAAATAACACTCATCATGTACACATTTCAGGGGCCCAGAACAAACTCAAGGAGCAACTTGACAATCTAAATGGCACTGTTGGTGAATTACAGGTCAAGTTGGAAGGTCAAAGTAAACTGATTGAAGAGGGTATAAATGTAGATATAAATGCTTCCATTGTAAAGGCAGTTACGGGCATGAAGGAGGAGGTCGTAACAGTCACAACTCAAATCATATCAGAAATACACCATAAATTAGCAAATGACATTAAAGCTATAGAGTTATGTTCCAATATTAATGTTAGCAAGGTACGGGAAGATCTATCTAAGCGGATAGATACATTACAAGTTAATAACGTAGCCACGCTGACAGAGATTGTTAATAAAACAGATTTAACTAACTCAAATGAATTTGACAAAATTAAATGTACGGTCGATGAGATAAGCATAGAACTAGCGAAAATTCGATCAAAGCAGGATAAGGATACCAGCGAAATAGAACAGCAATTAAGGTCACTTACGATTGGAGATGCTACATTTTCATCTACGTTGAGAACTGAAGTCAGGGAAGACATCAGAAAGGACTTGACGAGATTTTTTCAAGCAAGAGATGAAAAATTGAAAGAAGAAATAAGGAGATTAGAGGCTAGGACAGACAAGATAGAAGAGGATAAGGAAAGCGAGGTTAGTCAACAGCAAATTCCGAAGTCCAATTTTAACTTCAGTCGAGAGCCATTTCAAACTGAAATAGGGGAATTTGGAGGAGATTTTGAACCTTACCAGAGTAGGTCAAATGCCAATGTCATCGTAATCAAGAATAATGATGAGAAACCGAACAAATTCAGCGGAGTAAGAAACATTACTGCAGTAGAATTTCTGAGAGACATGAGGTCATATTTAGAAGACAATAGGATACCTCGTGAAAGACATATGTGGGTCGTAGAAAAATACTAGGATTGAGAAGCGTTAGTATGGCACAGAGCTTTCAGATACACGTATCAAACATTTGAAGAATTCGCTATAGCTCTGCAGAAACGATTTTGGAGTAAGGAACTTCAACAAGATATACGAGCAGAAATTTACTCTAAGAAGTATGCATATTCTAGTCCAACGAAATACGCAAGTTTCTTCACGAAACAATTAGCACGCTTGCCGTATTTGCAACCCCCTTTGGCGGAAGAAGGCTTGTTTCACGCTATTTCATGCCAGCTACCAACGGAAGTTAGGAGGCACCTCATTTCGGCAAACGTGAAAACTCTAGAAGGAATGGCAGAAATTTTGAGAAGACTAGATCACACGTCTAATGTGTCCACCAACTCAACTGGAAATCAAAACCAGAGAGGTAGAAACCAGGAACCGAGAGAAATTCACACCATACACATCGATCAAATGCAGCAAACAGAGGAGAACAAAAATGGAGTAGGTCCAACGAGATCCAGGATGTATGGGCAGAATCGATTTCGACCAGATTATCAAAGACCTAGAGAAGGAAGACCATATGAAAATCAAAGATGGAGGAATAACTATTACACCAGGAACAATGATTATCGTAGAGAGGGATATTATAGTCGAAATAACCCTACGAATAATTATGGATATCGGAGATATCAGAACTGGAGAAACACGAATAATTATTCAAGACAGCAACAACAGCAAAATCAACAAAATCAAGGTTGGAGGAATAATAACAATGTAAGAAGGTATTATGATGATAGGGAAAGAGAAAGTCAGGAATACCTAAGGAATCTCAGAGAAAGGAATGCGAGAGACCAAAATCAGGGACAACATAACCTGAATCAAGAACCTCAACCTGGAACAAGCAGAGATAGAAGGAATGAAGACCCAGGAGGGGTACAAAAAAACGTCAAATTCCAAAAAGTGAAAGGGGAAGAAAACAGCACCGTAACCAGACATGAAATCCAGATTAATGAGTTGTATGAAGCCACGAATGAAGATCTCCTGTATGAGAGAGAAGAGACGAAAACAGACAGAGTAGCGAGATTACCGATTATAGAAATCATATCAGAAGGAGAATGCCTGAGAACACTACTAGATACGGGAGCAACAGCATCAATTTTATCAGAGAACTGTTTTCACAGATTGAAGGATGGAAATTCACTTATAGCAATGCCCGTTTCAACTATTAAAGTCAGGGGCGTATTTAACGACAAGACCATGAAATGTAAAGTCCAAGCACTAATGGAATTCTCTATAAATGAATACAGATATGAGCAGATATTCATAGTCTTGAGCCAGATAAATTTTGATGCTATTTTAGGCATTGATTTTATAACTAAGACTGGAGCTGTGATCGATTTACGAAATGGAGTCATAAGATTTAATGAAGGCCAACATCAATCAGAGGATTCGACGAAGGATGAGAATGAGTGTAGTCTGATTGACGAAACTACAGAAGAAAATCTTGTGAAGATTGTTATGGAAGTTGAAGCAGAAGGAATACCTCACTATGGCAGGAAGATTGAGAATTTTGAAGATCAGAGGGAGAAATTGGAAGAATTGTTCACGACTTATGCAGACATTTTTGATAACAAGCCAGGCATTATAAGAGGATATAAATATCAGATTAAGCTCGCTGATGACACACCTTTTCAGAAGAAATTGTATCCAATTCCGGAGAAGTATCAAGCTGAAGTGACAGAGCTCATAAAAGGCATGGAAAAAGAAGGGATTATAAGAAAGCAAGCCACTCCTTATTTAAATCCACTCACTGTTGTGAAGAAAGCAGATGGTAGTCTTAGACTATGTTTAGATGCCAGGGGCATAAATACTCTTCTGCTGAAAGAATTCGACAGGCCACCGAAAATTAGAGAACTACTGAGGAGATTCAAGAATAAAACCTGTTTCTCAGAGATTGATTTAACTGCAGCATTTCATCAAATAGAGCTTACAGAAGACAGCAAATGTTATACAGGGTTCATGTTCGATCAAACCTGTTATGTATACCAAAGAGTACCATATGGATTGGTAAATTCAAGTCCAGCACTTATCAGAGCCTTGGATGACAAGTTGAGTGAAGAAGTGAAACAATTTGCTATTTGCTACGTGGATGATATCATCATATCTTCAGAGACACCAGAGCAACATTTCATGCAATTGACGAAGCTATTTTATAACCTCAGAAGTGCAAACATCAAGGTGAAATTGGATAAATGTCATTTCTTTCAAGAAAAGATCAACTTTCTTGGGCATACTATAGACAGATTTGGTTACCATCCGAACGAAGACAAGATTGAAGCGATTTTGAAATTTCCAACTCCCAAGAAAATCAAAGACATCAGAGCTTTTGCGGGTCTTTGTCAGTTTTTCAGTAGTCATTGTCCACGTTATTCAGAAATCATGGCACCTCTACATGAGCTTCTAAAGAAGAACAATAGATGGAAATGGGATGCAGCTGCTGAGAATGCCTTTATTCAAGCAAAGGAAATGCTCAGAGATAACATCAAGTTGGAGTACCCGGATTTTGAAAGAACCTTCATCATAGAAACGGACGCTTCACGAGTTGGTATTAGTGCAGTCTTATATCAGAAGGATCAAGATGGAAATCCTCACTATATTTCATTCAGCAGTAGGAAGTTACGCACGCACGAGCTGAATTACTTCACGACGGAGCTTGAAGCTTTAGCCGTCATAAATGCTCTACAAAATTGGAAGAAATTATTGCTGGGACACAAGATCATAATCAGAACGGATCATAAAGCACTAGAATTCATGTTGAAGTCAGACTTGTCAAGCGATAGGATGACCAGATGGACCATGTTTTTGCAACAATTTGATGCCACGATAGTTCATGTACCTGGAAAAGACAACCTACTAGCAGATATTCTTTCCAGACATCCGATTCCTGAGAAAGATGTGAGAGTTAATGTTATCCAGACAGATGCAGAAGATCAAGAAACGCTGGATAAACTGAGAAGAATTCCTCTTTTTCAAAAGAAGCATGCACCATTCAGGAACATTTATCGATTTTTGTCATGGAGAATGACAAGGAGGCACGCCTCATACTTCGAGACGAGAAGGAAAGCTAGACACTATATTCTCGTGGGAGAAACTGTATGTAAATACATTGATGCCAGACATACGAAAGTACGAGTTGCTATTCCACCAGAACTTATTGTGCCACTAATTTGGTTAGTACACAAAAGTATAGGCCACGGAGGAGTTGACAAAACATACTATACCATGTTAGAAAAATTCTACTGGATTAATACGAGAGAATCCATAACCATAGTGATCAGATCTTGTGAACTGTGTCAGAAGAATAAATATAATTCTGAACTATTGAAGGAGAGACCTAAAGCGATTATTCCGACGAAACCATTGGAATTGTTTAGTCAGGATATTTTTGGACCTGCACCTAAAGGAGACAGAGGAAACCAGTATGTGTTAGTTACAATGGATGTATTCTCCAAAATTGTAATGCTCAATCCCATAAAGAAAGCAACAACGAGGAATGTTTTATATCACCTGGAGAGGAACATTATTCCAAAGTTAGGAAAACCAGAGAGACTATTGACAGACCATGGAACGCAATTCACTTCTGCAGAATTTCAGGGAGCGATGGATAGGTTGGATATTGTTCACCTATTTTCATCAGTTCGAAGCCCAGAGACGAATCCTATTGAAAGAACAATGCTGGAATTTTCAAAGTACATTCGCTTGTATAGTGCAGATAATCATGCGAATTGGGTAATGATTGTACCACTAGTGGAATTTTGCATCAATAATACGAGACATGAGAGCACCAACGATATTCCAGTCATGTTGCATTTTGAAGAGAAACCCGTACGACCATGGAACGGAATCTTCAATATTCCGGAAGATAACGAACCACCGATGGACCAGAGAATCGAAGAAGCGAGGATCCAGTTGAACAAAGCGGCTGAGAAGAGATTAAAACGTTTAGAAGGGAAGAGATTCAGTGGACCGCTACGAGAAGGTGACCTTGTATTAGTCAGGATTCCTGTGAAAGCTGACGTACTGAAGAAAGTGTATATCAAATTCAGTAACCTGTTCAGAGGACCGTTCAAAGTAGATACAGTCTACGGTAATAATTGCTATAAAATTGTAAGAGTGGAAGATAATAGATCCATTGGAAAATTCAACCATTCCAAATTGAAAAGATTTTACCCACAGATACAGTAAAATAAATAAATTCAGTCTCAAGAACAAAGAAAATTTACTGGTATTAAAGAAAGTACAGGCTATACTTTACTTTAAATTAGCAACGGGGAAATGCGCCAGAATTTATTGAAGGTCATTACTCAAGAACTGATCTGGAGATGAACCAAGACCCCAGAAAATAAATGAGTGGATGAAAATTTTTATTTATTAAAAATTTGAGAAATATGGGAAAAACTGTATGGAAATGAGTGAAATACTATAGATCTTATGCATTCATAAAAGGCAAGGAAGTAGGAATGATTGAAAGAAGGACATATATTCCATTATACGAATGTGGGAGGTCCATATTACGAGAAACATCACGCCACTTGAAGCGAGAGTTACGTCATGAAAGAGGGGAAGAGACGAAGGTCGAACTGCGGACTGAAGTGAGGAGAGGTGGTAGGAGTTACGTCACACTGTAACGATTCGATCCCATACCTGTTAGATATAAAGGGTTATTCATTCATTTATTATCATATTTTTTATTCTTATTAATTAGTACATCGATGAGATGATTTTTATATCAGATAATTGTAAGCGGTTTTTATTATTATAGTTAGAAAGATTTTTATTAATATCCATTTACTTGTAAAGAGACGAAGTAATGTATATTGCAACAAGACTGGCGATATGGACTAACCCTATGCGTCACAAACAGAACGTCGTAGTAGTTATTTCACCACGGCAAACAGCGTCATGGGATGCTAAGAAACCCACTATGAGTAACCATCACGAGTTCGACCATCAAGTTCCTTCGAGAAGGAATGGAACAAATAATTCACGCATGGTGCAACTAACATGCCATTTCTAATGTACGTACGCGTCAAGATATTGCAAGTAAGGAGTCATGAAGGTAGAAGGGGTAGCTTGCTTTTAAAGAGAGGGAAGCTGTGACACCACGTGACAAGGAAGATATAAGCTGTAACCCGCGTCTACAACATTATTAGTGAACGACAAGTCATTAGAGAACAATTGTTCTGACCACAACAGGAGAGCGTCAACTAAGGGTCTTAGCTAATGAGCTGAGCCAATATTCGACTTCCGACTTCAAACCATACAGCGAGATGTCTACCCAAGATACACATCAGTCCGTACTGACTTATTGATCAATTTTACAATCAATCTATAAGTCGCAACGGACTTGGTTATGTTAAACAGTATCAAATGACATACTACAACATTTTTTTAGAAATATGAAACGCAACATCGCGATCATCTTGCACACTTTTTTATGATGATACTTCAAATGGGTGAGCAAACAATTAAATATCCGACGTCTCTGTAATGTGTAACTTCAAGATAGATTCAATTCATTAATGTTTATTTTCTTTTAAATTAATTGCCGCATTGAGTAATTTTAAATTCAATTGTGTGACTATCACTATTCTGTTTAATTAATATTTTGTTTTTGCATTTAATAAATTCATTCTCTCCAACGTAATGCATATTTCTTTCATTGTAGTTAGTACTTTAAGGCAATCATACTCCTTGATTAAATACTGGATTGGTTAGATGACTTTGTCTCACCACGACCAGGGATAATTAGGTCTCACTCTACTGCTGATAGCCGAGGTTAATTCATAAATTTCGATTCACTGTCTTAAATAGGAATCTGGCGCTCAACAACACTTATTATATTATACTATCACAGGTAAGGTCACACCACAGTGTATATTATTTATTATTATTTATCATGTTTGTTTATTGAACCACAATAGTTAACACCACGTTAAAGGACTTTTAAAAATGTTACAACACCACGAGAGGGGAGGAAGAGAGACTGGAACTTGAGGAGTGCGGAGCACAGGACGAGAGAGTTCTTTCCAATTTGAGATTTGAACGAGACAAGACCTCGAGCAGAAACGAGTATTTTTATAATAGTGCTACAGTTCATAAAGTTGGAAGCAAAGTAGAGTGCAATTCCAGAACTTACAGTAACCTAGGAGCAAGCTACAATCCATAAAGCAGAACGGAACAGTACAACCATATATTGCAGTGCTTATGCAAAGTTGTTCCACATAGCTTGAAACATTACGACAAGAAGCTGTTCAGTATTTCTACGTGTAAAAGCTTATTTGAACATTACATTGAAAATGCAAGTTAAAAGTCAGCAACGGGGAGGTCTTAATTATATTGTCAGAAATATGAATATTACCATGTGCTAAGCAAAAGCATAGGGAAGTGAAGACTACAAGGATGTCAGTTGAATTCCAGATTCACTAACATGAAAGGCGCAACAGTATATCTACGCAAAGCGCAACATCACCGAGCAAAACTTTTACTTTTCTACGAGAGTTTTAACACATCTTGAAATACGAAAACGCTTGCATAAACGACAATATACCACCGTGATGTCTATTCTGAAGAAAACCGATGTCTATTCTGAAGAAACCCAGATGTCTATTCTGAAGAGATGGAGAATCGAAGCCGGCCTACTTGCAGTGAACGGAGGACGGAGAGCTGGCGGAGCTGTTCACGGCGAGGTCATTCACCACGAGTCCAGCTGGGTCTGTCACAAACCGGTCTTCATAGCTGTGGGAGATGCTATGGAACACGACAAGTTTGGTTTGGGAGGACAGATGCAGGTATTTTCAACAGTCCAGAAGCCAGCACAAGGTAGTGAAGAAATTGTCTTTTATCATGTAGAATTGTAGTTATGTTCTGTGATTATCCAATTGACCAACCGCATATTTTTCAACCGCATATCTTTCAACAGCATTTCTAACAGTACTTTTCAACAGTATTTTTCAACTGCATAATTTAAAACGTATAATTTTGTCAAAGTAATTAAATTTGTGTAGATCTTGTTATAGTGATTTTTCGTATTTTTCAACGGAGTTATTTGCCTTGTTCTTGAAAATTTCAGTCACTTGGACGAAATTTTGGCATGATGATGCTATTAACACTAAGGTTATATTAAAGTAAAATCGTGTAATATTTTTATATTTGCGGTAGATTTAATTTAATTAAATCTGTTTTATCGCAGCGATGGAATATAAATGAATTGTTTAGAGGAATATAAAACGAATTATTGAAAGGAATATAAATGAATTATTTAAAAGGAATTTAGAACAAATTGTTTAGAGGAATATAAATGAATTATTTAAAAGAATATAAATGAATTGTTTAGAGGAATATGAAGCAAATTATTTAAAAGAATGTAGAGTGAACTATTTAAAAGGAATAGAACGTTGAACGAAGTAAAGAAGGAGTAAGATTGTAATTGAAGTAAAATGAAGTTTATTGGTGCAAATTTAAGTACAGCATATTTAAGAAGTAACGTCACGAAGTGTAAAGAATATTTCGACAACTCATGATGTTGATTCGAGTGACAGAAATTATTTTCAATTATTATGAACGAAAGTATTACGAAAAGCTTATACACACATGTCTAATGAGATTTAGAGCGTTAAAAAGCATAGATGAATTTGTTAAACAAGTATATTAATGGAAGGAAGTCAAACTTATATCTTTTGTTAAGAGTATGAATATTTACTGATATTTCTTGAAAAGTTGTAATAATATGTAAAGCTGAATTTCAACACGTGAAAATGACAGTTAACAAAGTTAAATCACAGGGTGATCCGAAAGTGAAAGTACAGAGATTTATTGCAGAAATGGAATTATGAGCACGAGGCGAAGTTATATCAGTATAGAGGAGAAGTGTTAAAGTAAAGGAAGTATATGTATTGAAGTGGAAGTTTATAGTTGAATTACCGTGCAGATTAAGGAGATATAAACGTAAAAGGAGTTACGTAATTTTACGAAGAGAGGCTGAGGAGTCTCTAAGTTTTTCTAGTATTGATTGCAATAATTGTGAAGTTATGTGAGTGTATTAAAGGAAGATTCTGTACAGGGTGTTTAAGAGAGAAAGTAATTGTTGTATAATTATGAAGGAAGAGTGTGGAAACGAAGGTTAATGCCGTGCACGTCCAGTATTCACGTTTATCAGAAGATTGTTAACTCAGTAAAGAATTTCAGAACTTATTTCAGTATTTCATGATAAATAGATAAAGGTAAAATGGAACAGTGCTTAGCTTAAATGTTTGTCACTTATGTTCAATTGTTTATGACGAGTATTTAATACTTTCAACACGATAGTTGCGGTGTATGTTTGGATTTGATGTTTAAGAAAATTGAGTAGATGAAAGACTTATTGGAGGAAGAAAATTTTAATCTTCGACATTATGAAGTGTAAAATTTGAGAGATTCTTGAAGAATGTGTATATGCACATAGTTCACGAATAATTTTTGATTATATATGGAACTTCGGTTCATAGTTGAAGCGGACCTGTATAAAATAGGGAAATACTTAATAACACGCCGTTTCACATTTCCTTACTATATTGATGCAACGTGCAAATGTATTTTTGCAGTTATTTTTGTTGAAGTGTCAGGGAGACACAATATTCAGGAAGGAAGCCAGTTTTTATACTTGTTTTTTTAGCTTAATAAACGGCTGGCGCTTTTTAGCGACTTAGTCAACTTTTATCTAAGCTGATACCGTTTTCATTGTCGTCATCGTCGAAAATAGTACTACGAGATATAGATACAGGCGCTCACTATAGATTAAACCTTATCACCCCTCGAGATTGGAGTTTCTCAATTTGCTCTAAATGTAAATGATAGTAGAAATTTGTACCTTGTCTAGTAGTACTATTTTCTTTACGAATAATATTTATCCTGTATGTTCCTGAAATTCCCAATTTTACTTAGTAGGCATGGTAAGTTTGAGAGCTGGGTAACTTACATGTCTGCAATCCTTTTTCGAGCTTTGGATTTAAGTACTGATTGGTTTCTTCGGGCGCAGTACCATTTCAGGATGGCGGCCATGTGAATTATGCAAACTTTATAATCCATAACATGGGACCCACCAGTTACGATTATCGAACCAAGAATCAGAGCAACGAATTTTCAATTATTGTGTTAATATAATGAATATCTACGTTGTTTGGAGTGTTTGCTGATGAAATTGCAAAATGATGGGGTAAATTATAAAGTATGGTTTGAACGCCACTCCTCAAATCCAGTGTGCCAATTTGCACTTCGAATTTAAAGAAATTAGGAAGTGATAAAGGCAAAGAGTTACTACACCCATACATTTAGCAGAAAGTAGGCTATATGTTCTTTCCTGAACATCTTGTTTTTTATAATTCTATTTTAGATCCTATAAGCTTATTTATTTTTAATTGTAAAAGCTCATTTAAATTTGGTTGTTTGGTCCTCAGTTTAGGGGCTGCGACAAAGCGGTCATACAGTCCCGTGTACTTAGGTGTGTGTAGAATGTGTCTGATAACCGGTGTTAATTGTGATGACTGTATTAGTGTGCATTTCTGTTTCTTAATTCAAGTAAGGACTGAAGACTTTGCATTTTTCAAGTAGTTCCTACTTTTGCCGCCAAACGCCACCGTCAACAACTACTAGTTCAGAACTTGGCTACTAGACGCCACCGCATTCAGCTTCTGGTGACGAACGGTGGAACCTAAGAGCGTTAGTCAACTCTAACCTATAATTTAGCTTCACACTAGTGTAATTAGTGGAAGGTTCTTTAACATGCCATAAATCTATGATATGGGACCGCCGGCTTTACTTCCCTTCCGAAGGTAGGCATACTGAGGGATTTTTTACGCTCTTAAAAATCCGACGACTTCGGCCGGGTTTGAACCCGCGATCTTGGGCATAGAAGCACATCATGCTACCAACTACACCACCGAAGCCACTCATTTAATTTGAATAGTAATTTTGTAAGCTTAACCGCAGACTCGGAGAAGGAACTAAATAAAATGCTGCGAGTCTTGTCAGCAACGCTAAAGGAAGCAAATTTGAAACTAAATACCTTCAAAACTAATGTGTTAGTTGTCAGCAAATCCAATGAAAATATCCAAACAAACATTGAGAACAATGGTGAAACTATTCAACAGTGCCGTCAGTTCTGCTACTTAGGCACCATTGTCACTGACGATAATAGGTGCACCACCGGAATCAAAAGGAGAATTGCCCTCGCTAAACAGGCCTTCAGCAATGTGAGACAGCTTCTGACAAGCAGGCACATTAGCATTAAAACTAGAAAATCGTTTATCAAAACATTTGTCTGGAGTGTTTTGTTATACGGATGCGAAACTTGGTTTCTAAGGAAACAGGACATACAACGCCTGGAAGCAGCGGAAATGTGGATGTGGAGAAGGATGCTGAGAATAAGCTGGACGGAGAAAAAGACTAACGAATGGGTCCTGAAAGAATTAGACGAAACAAGAAAATTGATCGCTACTATAGAAAAGAGGAAAGCAAAATTCGTTGGCCACATCTTACGTCATAATGAGTTCATGACCACCATACTGGAAGGAAAAGTTCTGGGGAAGAAAGGAAGAGGAAGACCGTGGAAGGCTCATCTGGATTCTGTGATGCATGGACTTCAATTTAAACAGTATGCTGACTTAAAACGCTCAGCAAGTGAGAGAGAAATGTGGTTGCGGCGACAAGGTGCCTTTAGACGATGATTATGATGATGATGATGATATTAATTATGATTTTTTTTATTTTCGGTTTTAATTTGTTTGATATTTTATTACTTACGTTGTAATTGTTTTTGTTTAAAAAATCATCAAGCATCCTAGGTTAAGAAGATAGAAAAATATGATTTGGTTTTATGAAATATTAGCCTAATACTTCCAAAACAAAATTAGTCGACATATGGCTGAAAGATTTAACCCTCAGCATCTTTGGCATAGCAGGTGGTTAATATAAAGACCACTAACCTATTGAACCCTTCAGAATAGCAGTTTTATGCAAGAATCTTAGATCAAGGGGTCGCGTTCAGTTCATAGTGTGGTGTTTACGTCCGCCAAACTACGTGCTTTTCTGAGGCAAGGGTTATAGGATAAAAACTATAATTAAGAAAGAAAGGAGACAAAACGTAAGATAATAACAAGATTTAATAACTAATTTGTGCATAAAAGAATAAAACAAACAATAATAAAAAAAATCCTCCCTGAATTTTTCCCTGACAGGAATATTTATCACTTTGAGGAGTCAGATGGATCTCCCCTTTTCTAATAAAATGTGGATCCAAGTTCCACTATCTTGCATATGAATTTATGTTCGCGTGATGACTATCTACGAGAAATGAGTACTTGGATGATCGTTCGTTCACAACGGGTAACAGCCACGGTGCTCACGAACAATCATCTCGTAAATCAACGTTTATGGATATGGGCATAACATTAATAAAAATCCTTAAATCTAACTCTGACACACATATTACAACTCTACTATTTACAGGCATCTCACTGAGACCCTTATTAGTGTGGTGACACACTTAACCAAATGAGCTGCCACAATGGCCAGATACTCAACAACAAGGAAACACAGCGCCGCACGTGACTCACGGGTCACTGACATGGAAAATAAACATAGAATAAACCAACAACAACAAACAACCTGAGTGGTTAAGATTACTTTATATTAACAAAATTTGCATGTTAAGGAAACGCTTCGAAGATTATCGTGTTTCGTAGGCAACTCCCATTTATTCAAACAATTTTACCATTGATCAGTTTCTCACATTTATATTTATTTTCAAGTAATTGGGAGCCAGACGTGCACTCCACTTTAATGAGCTTGCTTGCGAAACTCAGCCAGCCCTTGTGACAACGACTCATCCTTTCCTCAATACCTGTCATGTCCCCCTTCCAGTGTATATACATAGCCGACCAGCTGGACTGTTATCTCAAGGAATCAACAGCAACTAACATCTCCTCCAACTCAACATATGGTCAGACAATAATCACATATCCATAATTGTCCTCGCAAGGATACAATATGAATCTGGTACCAAGCTGACAGAAATCAGTCTCTGCTGAAATTCCCGCTTGTAATACCACAAAAAATATACTCACTATACACACATCTGGGACTGACATAACGCCTTTCACACGGGTCTGCTGAATTAGAGCTCGCAATCATTTAACACAATATTTAAAACTTACGATAGAGCTGAATACTCTTCGTCACAAATTACATTGCTCCAAAGGCAATAATCACACTGAATCTGATCAATAATAAATCTCAACAAAACTTTAATTACCCTCCAATCTACTATATAATTATATTAATTCAGTCCTACTTCTGAAACACGACATATCTCCGAGAGACGTTTTTAACCGCACTTCGTAACCTAGGCAAACACGGCCGTTCACATAGCTACGTTAGTTAACACAACACAAAGAAAAGAACTTTCCATTAACTACAATTGTGCGAGCTGCTTCCAAACAAAAGTGTGTCAGATCAAAACTAAATATACTACACAAGCAAAGTATTTACAAAAATATGTCCCATAAACCATAAGTTAATTTAACAAATAATAAAATATTATTTTGTACTCATCTCTTTTTGTAGTCACCCGTCAAAGAACATCAGACGCCATTCCCCAACTGGATGATTCTTTATCTCATATCAGCCATCTGGACGGAGTGTTGAGAATTCCAAACTTCCTCTGCATTCATCGATGTCATCACTTGCGCTGATACAAAAATTAGGTTATTATACACTTTATGTCTGACTACTAAATTCGCTTGTTCAGGTACTAAATTCCCTGTCACTGTTCGTTGGCGAATTATCGACGATACTGTCCCTATAACTATAGTACTATGACTATCTATCACTGAATTTAACACTTTACAATGAATATCTTGTGTCCTCGACACACAAAATACAAGTCTATCTCTTCAGACGAACAGAATCAAAGTCTTGTGTCCTCGACACACGGAATTAAAGTCTACGTCCTCAGACGAACAGAATAATAATAATCTTGGCTCTTCGACACACTTATAAATGAACTGGCCCTTGGGTCTAGATGGAGGGGGATTTTATGTAAAAATTTCTCGAAATAATTGTGGTACAGGAATGAAATAAATATCACTGAACTCGTAATATTGCACAGGTCAAGAATATGCCCATTAATCCTAGAATCGATCGTAGAGATTTTGTCTAGGCGATTTCCCGCGTGAATGCTAGCCGCCGCGTACCCCAGCCGGAGTTGGCGCGCAAGTAGGCATTCTCTTCTCATTGGTTCTCCATTTTCTAATAATTTGGCGGTTTCTAGTAGGTCTCGGCGTCTTGGGAGTGTCTATTTTCTTCATCAGCCATTCACGTTACTGCATCATATTTCTTCTAGGCGCGAATAACACAATGAACATACCAGAACCATGTCTCACCGCGCGTCGCTTCTAAAATTGAGGTAGCCGCACCTGTCCTTATGATACATCGCTATGCTATTTCTTTTCATAGCTCAAGTATTTAGCCTTTTGTTAAACTGTCGCAGGTATGTCCCTACTGTCTCCAACAAATGCTTGAAATTTCCTCATCACTGTCTGGCTACTTTCATTATGCTGGTTGAAATATTTATTAATTGAAGAAATAAAAAGTAGAATCATTTAACCAACATAGGGTAAAGGGTTCACAACTCTCCCACTCACAAAATTTCGAACTTAGGAATAAAGTCGACAATTTTACAATACTTCCGTAGGCCAATTTGTTTTATTTCCAGAATCACCCCTTTTTCTTACTTGGTCTAGGCGCTCCTGTCTTCAATGGCATTTACTCGTTTTCATATCCTGCTTGGATTTCCCCCTTCCAATCTTGCGTGACGCTCTGATGCCTGCGGCAACACCTTACTCGCCTCGTTAATATTTGTCAACAACAGCTCTACTTCCTCCTTCATCACGTGCCGTACTCAACTGCTCCCCGTTGACTTTGTTGATAGTAGGACGTCCGTATATTCAAACAGCGTCATTATTTCGGCGCTACCATGGTTCACTTCGACGATATATTTTTAGGTTGGCAGCGTTGTAAACTGACATTGTTCCTGTGCTCAATTATTTCACTCTGTAAGCATTATTTCCAAGGTTTCTTACGATAGAATAGGGTCCTATGAATTTCTCGCAGAATTTACTAAAGATTTTCTTTTCTGGGTCCGATGTAGCAGGTCGTTTCACCAAAACGAGCTGGTTGACTTCAAGATCACCGTGGAACCTCTTATTTCTTACTCGCCGTAATCTGCGGTCTGCTTGTTTTCTCATGTATGCTCTCGTTCTTTCAATTCGCAGGTCTGGTGCTATCATGGGATCTTGTGGACAGTTAATGATGCTTTTCCACGTTCTTACTGGATACTCGTTCTTGTGTAGGACCATAGGGATTTGTCCTGTTGACTCGTGCCTGGTAGAATTCATGCATGTCTCTACGTCCTTAATTTTATCGACCCATTTGTGGTGTTCGTTCGGAATGAAGATCCTCAAGTATGCAGTTACACATTTAATTACTCTCTCACTTGGATTAGCTTGGGCATGTCGGATACTGCTTAAAACATGTTTTATACCCATGTCTTCCATTCCTTTCTTGAATTCGGCGCTTGTGAAATAACTGCCGTGATCTGATAATATAAACTCTGGTTTTCCAAGGGTTGGAATAACTCTATTACGAATGCGACTGAGTACCTGCTTCGATGTTGTTTTCTGAATAGGGCATAGTACTACGAACTTAGAAAATACATCAATGCACACTAGCAAATGACGGCAACCTCTCCTTCCCTTCGGAATTGGACCAAGACAGTCCACCGCCAGCAGCTCACATGGTTTCTGAGGTAGCAATGGTCTAGGATATTGCCTCAGTAAATAATTATTTGGCTTTGTTCTCTGACACGGGTCACAAGTTGTAATGACGTCACATATAGTTGTTCTCATACGTGGCCATGTAAATGTCTCTCCTATTGTTGCTTCGCACTTGTCTAAGCCCACGTGACCGTAACTTTCGTGCGTATGCCATGTCAATCCTCGTTGTAACGATGCAGGTACTAATATGCGTAACTTGGTGTGGTCATTATCTACCCATTTGTGCAGCAAATTGTTGACATAAACATATCTTCCTTCTTTGGCTTTCGCTTCTCGAAATGCAGATGTTCCTGTAGGTAGTTGCTTTTTGAAGTATTTAATTAATAGCATCATCCATGGTTCCGCTTCCTATTCTCGCTGTATATCACGTAACTCCTTCAAGAATTCCCGGTCCTTCGGTGTTAACTCCAAGTGTTGTACCATTGCTGTTTCTTCATTATCAGGCTCTGGGTTCCTGCTGAGTGCATCCGGTATCACGTTCATCTTCCCTGGACAATGTTCAATTTCAATGCTGAACTGCTGAATGTATATAGACCATCGTGTCACACGTTCGCTTGCCATTGACGTTTTAAACAAGAATGTTAGTGCCTTGTGGTCAGTTCTGACAACAATAGGGTAACCATATATTATCCGTTTCCATTGTTGGAGCGCATGAAGGATGGCCAACAATTCTAGCTCGGTTACAGTATAATTCCGCTCGTGCTTACGCAATTTTCGACTGACAAATGCCAAATATGTTTTGTGCTGCAGGTTAGCTGGATCCTCTTGGTAGAGCATAGCACCTATCCCAATTAGTGAAGCATCCGCTTGGATTATAAATTTGAGCTTGAAATCTGGATATCCTAATTTAATGCAGTTTTCTAATAGCTGTTTTGTTGCTTGGAATGCCTTCTCACATTCCGCGTTCCATGACCATTTGTTATTTTTCTTTAACATTTCTTGCATTGGAGCTACAGTCTCCGTATAACCTGGACAGTTTTCTTTAAAGAATCCCGTTACGCCTAAGAAAGCCCGAATGTGCTTGACTCTCGTTGGTGTAGGGAAATTCTTGATCGCTTCAATCTTAGCTGGGTTTGGCTTCACTCCCTCCTTGTCAATGACGTGACCCAAATATAAGATCTCGCTCTTGAAGAAATGCGATTTCTTCAGGTTTACTTTGAAATTCGATGCGTTCAAGTAGCCCAATACTTTATCTAAATTTTCCATGTGAGTTTCAATGTTGTCGGATGCCAACAGAATGTCGTCAATGTATCGCACCGTCATCTCCTTTACTTCCTCGGTTAGGTTCCGGTCCAGTGCTCGGATTAAAGCACAGCCCGCTGTTTTGACTCCAAAAGGCATTCTGACTAAACAATATGTCTGGTTATCGAATAAGAAGCCAGTTAGAAGCTGTGACTTCTCATCCAATTCAAGATGGTGGAACGAGCTCGTCAGATCGACTGATGAATAAATGCTCTTGTTTTTAAAGCCTTTTAATACGTCTCTGATAATTGGCGCTCTGTCATACTCAGGAAAAATGAGTCTCATGTTGAGATTTCTGGCATCTAAACAAAGTCTAATAGATCCATTTGGTTTTGTGACTGCCAAAATCGCATTTAGATAAGGTGTAGGTGTCTTCCTTATCACTCCAGCTTCTAACATCTCATCTATAATGATTTTAACTCGACCACGATACTTTTCAGGAATTGGGTACAATCTGCTTTTGAAAGGTGACCAGTCCTCGACTTGCATAGAGTACTTGAAATTTAAAATTTTCCCAGTTACTGTATCAAATACTGTTTTGTGCTTCCTTAAAATCTCTTCCAACTGTTTTCTGTGTTCACCCCCAAGTTGAATGTCATTGAGCCACTCCTGTAGTAACTCTTCAAATTGTGCATCGCTGTTATTTCCTTCTGTTAATAAAGACCATATCTCCTGGGATTCTATCTCCTCATCTAGTTCCACAACAGCCCCTTCTACGATGTTATCTTCCGCCTTTCGTACCTCCTCTTCCGTCTCTTCTGATATTGCTTCCAATGCCCAAGAATTTACATTTATTCCGGTAGTGATTTCATCCATATGCAATCCCACGTTTTTCAGCTGGTCATATTCTCTAAAACTGACTGTATTCTTGTGCAAATCTATCACTGCTTGATAGTCACAAATGAAATTTGCACCAAGAATTATATTGAAATTCATCTTTGCCATGATAATGAATGTTTGCCCAAAAGTATGTTCCAATATGTTCAGCTCTAAGTATGCCTGGCGTTTACAAGTGACGGTGCGTTCAGGAATAACACCCCTCACTTTGAGCTGTGGTACCGGAATTACAGGAATATTCTGAGTCCGTCCCAACTCTCGAACCAAGGCCTCCGATACTAGACTGATCTGTGACCCCGTATCCAATAAACATCTTATATTAATTCCACCAATCCTTGCGTAAATAATGGGTAATTGCCTAATTTCATCGTTCCGTGGTTTCACCGTCTCCTCCAGGCAGTCTTCTGGTAAAGCAATCCATTCTTGTATGTTCGCTACTATCCATCCATCTTCAAATTCCGACTGTTGTGTCTGGAGACTGTCTCCTTGATCCAAAATTAACATTTTTTTAGCTCCATTTCGACTCCCATCATCCTTCTGTCGCTCATGTCCTTGATATTCCTCTTGTCTCAGTAGACTTCCAGCTTCCTCAGTATGTGTATCTGGGTTCTTTCTGTTCCCAATGGCCTTTTCCCATCTTCCTAGCTCTCCACCTTGACTAGCGTGTAACTCCTCTAAGTAATTTTGTGATTGAGCGTGCCTATCATCCCAGTCATCTCGATAGTTACGTTGATCTCCTTGATTTTGATCTCTCCTTCCTTTCCATCGTTGATTGGCATTGTAATCACCGTATCTTCCATAAGGCCTGTCATTCCTTCGATTATCACGCCATTGTTGATATCCTCTCTGTTGGTATCTATTGTTGCCCTGGTATCTATTGTTGTAGTGATTTTCGTTACGCTGATATGGTCTGTTTTCCCCTTCTTCCTGGTTTCGCCTAGGTGTGGAGGTGCTTGTATTAGTACCCTGCGTTTTAGTATTTCCCTGTTTTGTTTTTACGACCTCTGTGGTGTTGACTAACTCCAGCTGTCTTCCTCCTCTAAAATGACTATGAGATGTGGTCTCATCTATTTGCCGTAATATCTGCTCTGCGTGTAGGGACGTACTAACGTTTGCTGCGACTAGTACTTGCTGTACATTAACTGGCATTTGCCTTGCTATTGTCATCACCAAATCTGCTTCGTTTAATGGGTAATCTAGGTCGCGAAATTTTAACATTTGCATGTTAAAGAAATCTGAGTATTTCGTCTGTTGGGTAGTTTGGTATTTTCTAGAGTAAAGCTCCATTCTTCAACTCTGTTGTATGGCGGGAGACCAGTATTTGCGCAGAAACGCTAAATTAAAGTCTGACATGGTTCCAAATGTATATTTGAAACTTAAAAACCAGGTGAGAACATTTCCTGATAAAAATCTCTCCATCATTCTCAATCTACGTGCTTCAGGTACCCCAGTGTCATTGAAATGGTCTTCAATCTCTTTGATAAAGGCCTTAGGTGTTGCCCCTGAATTTTCGGTGTATTTCTGCGGTTTGTAGTCATTTGAGCGAATTACTTGAATAAGTTGTGTGGGCTGATGACCGTCCTGTGGTGTTGAGCTCCTATCTACGTTCTTGCGAAATCCTTCCGTGTTTGTTGTTAATGGGCTCTCTGCTTGAGTCTGACTTCCTGCTATGCTGGGTTGGGGACTATGTGAGTCATCCTGCTTGTCTTTCAATGCTCCCGTTCTAAATATAGATGATTGTTCTAATGAGCGGAGTTCGGCTTTAATGATCCTGTCTGTCTGCTCTTTAAGTTTATTTTTTACTTCTTGCTCCAAAGCTTGAATACGCGTGTGGTTTTCGCCTACTGTTTTAATAATGGTGGATCTTTCCTCTTTAGAATCAATATTCATTTTCTTCCAATCTTTCCTGATCTGTTCTTTAATCGTGCTTATTTTTTCTTCAATCTGGCTCTTATTTTCATCCTGATTATTTTCTATCTGGCTTAGCCTTTCGTCTAATGTACTCTTAAATTGTTCTTGTTCCGTTTCTAGGCTTTTCCACTGTTCCGCTGATTTTATCTCGAGACGGTCCATATATTTAATTATGCCTGATATGTTCTCATCTACTGCTGATATTTGTTGTTGAATGACCCTGCCACTTTTCTCCATCTCCTTAAACCGTCCTTCCAACTTATCCTGAGCTATTTTGACCTCGCTTGTATTCATTGTGCATGCTATTTCAATCTGCTCTAATTTAGCTAACACCGTTTCATCGAGAATGCTAAGTTTTTTATCAAAAATACTCTCCATTTTTTCAATCTGCTCTAATTGTTTCTCATTATTTTTGCTTACATCAAGGGCCAGTAATATCATCTGTTGGTTTGTGTGCTCTTTCATCTCTGCGGTTAACGAAGCTAATTGGTTCGTGTTTTTTATTATTTTGCGCCTCTAACTGTGAATTTATAGTGTCATTAATTTCACTCTTTAATAACCTAGCTTGTTCCGCCTGATATTCATTTTGCTCAATTCTACTGTTATTTAACTGTGTCCGCAATGATTCACTTTGCTCTAATAGTTTAGTATTTAGCGATTCACTTTGTTCTGACAGTTTAATTTTTAGCGATTCACTTTGCTCCGATAATTTGCTTATAGACTCCCTTTGTTCTGACATACTAGTGTTTATAGATTGACTCTCTTCTGATAGTTTAGTATTTAGCGATTCACTTTGTTCAGATAGTTTAGTATTCAACGCTTCACTTTGCTCTAACATACTAGTGTTTATAGATTGACTCTGTTCTGATAATTTAGTGTTTATTTGTTCAGATAATTTCGTGTTCAGCGATTCACTTTGTTCCGCTAATTTAGTATCCAACAATTCCTGTGTTCTCCTCGCTGCACTTTCAATGATCTCCTGGATCTGCGCCACCGTTGCCATGTTTTATAATTTATATGAGACATATGGGAAATGGCATACGCCAATGCCCTTCGACACGCACATAAATCCAATGCACATTTTAATTTATTTATCCTACTCAGTTCATTTATTTTTACCTTTAATCCCATTAGTTGATTGCATCTCTGAGTAGTTCTAGTTTTACTCAATTTAATTTTAAACCCAAGCACATATTTAGTCATTAAACAGTTATCCTGATCTGATATTAACACTGACTAATTAACAAAGTATTAATTGTCATTTTAGGCTACAGCCTCCTAATATTTCCATGAGTTTGACTTTCTAAACAAATCTAGTTTTAACTTTATCATTGGGCGCCCGGTATCACATCTTAATTTTACTTTAATTTAAAAGACAACAACGTGAACCGTATTTTACATTGCAAACTCCTGATTTTAATTTATCTTTCACACATTTGGCGGTATCCACTTCGCCTCAACTACTTTTAATAAAATATCACTTCCCGGTGATTAAATACTGTCATATCTGCCTGCACTTGCGGCATGCCAGTTTTACTCAAATACGCCACTATTGACATGTGTAATCTCCCCGTTACACCACAGTGAATAGCCCCACCGTTGGCCGCGCCAGTTTTCACCTATGAACCCTTCAGAATAGCAGTGTTATATGCAAGAATCTTAGATCAAGGGGTCGCGTTCAGTTCATAGTGTGGTGTTTACGTCCGCCAAACTACGTGCTTTTCTGAGGCAAGGGTTATAGGATAAAAACTATAATTAAGAAAGAAAGGAGACAAAACGTAAGATAATAACAAGATTTAATAACTAATTTGTGCATAAAAGAATAAAACAAACAATAATAAAAAAAATCCTCCCTGAATTTTTCCCTGACAGGAATATTTATCACTTTGAGGAGTCAGATGGATCTCCCCTTTTCTAATAAAATGTGGATCCAAGTTCCACTATCTTGCATATGAATTTATGTTCGCGTGATGACTATCTACGAGAAATGAGTACTTGGATGATCGTTCGTTCACAACGGGTAACAGCCACGGTGCTCACGAACAATCATCTCGTAAATCAACGTTTATGGATATGGGCATAACATTAATAAAAATCCTTAAATCTAACTCTGACACACATATTACAACTCTACTATTTACAGGCATCTCACTGAGACCCTTATTAGTGTGGTGACACACTTAACCAAATGAGCTGCCACAATGGCCAGATACTCAACAACAAGGAAACACAGCGCCGCACGTGACTCACGGGTCACTGACATGGAAAATAAACATAGAATAAACCAACAACAACAAACAACCTGAGTGGTTAAGATTACTTTATATTAACAAAATTTGCATGTTAAGGAAACGCTTCGAAGATTATCGTGTTTCGTAGGCAACTCCCATTTATTCAAACAATTTTACCATTGATCAGTTTCTCACATTTATATTTATTTTCAAGTAATTGGGAGCCAGACGTGCACTCCACTTTAATGAGCTTGCTTGCGAAACTCAGCCAGCCCTTGTGACAACGACTCATCCTTTCCTCAATACCTGTCATGTCCCCCTTCCAGTGTATATACATAGCCGACCAGCTGGACTGTTATCTCAAGGAATCAACAGCAACTAACATCTCCTCCAACTCAACATATGGTCAGACAATAATCACATATCCATAATTGTCCTCGCAAGGATACAATATGAATCTGGTACCAAGCTGACAGAAATCAGTCTCTGCTGAAATTCCCGCTTGTAATACCACAAAAAATATACTCACTATACACACATCTGGGACTGACATAACGCCTTTCACACGGGTCTGCTGAATTAGAGCTCGCAATCATTTAACACAATATTTAAAACTTACGATAGAGCTGAATACTCTTCGTCACAAATTACATTGCTCCAAAGGCAATAATCACACTGAATCTGATCAATAATAAATCTCAACAAAACTTTAATTACCCTCCAATCTACTATATAATTATATTAATTCAGTCCTACTTCTGAAACACGACATATCTCCGAGAGACGTTTTTAACCGCACTTCGTAACCTAGGCAAACACGGCATTCTCTTCTCATTGGTTCTCCATTTTCTAATAATTTGGCGGTTTCTAGTAGGTCTCGGCGTCTTGGGAGTGTCTATTTTCTTCATCAGCCATTCACGTTACTGCATCATATTTCTTCTAGGCGCGAATAACACAATGAACATACCAGAACCATGTCTCACCGCGCGTCGCTTCTAAAATTGAGGTAGCCGCACCTGTCCTTATGATACATCGCTATGCTATTTCTTTTCATAGCTCAAGTATTTAGCCTTTTGTTAAACTGTCGCAGGTATGTCCCTACTGTCTCCAACAAATGCTTGAAATTTCCTCATCACTGTCTGGCTACTTTCATTATGCTGGTTGAAATATTTATTAATTGAAGAAATAAAAAGTAGAATCATTTAACCAACAGGGTTCACTATAAAGGGTTAAGAGGACTTAACGCTACGGCCACCTCCAAACCTGCAGATCCTAACCTCAATTACAAATACACTGCTTATCAGACAAATTCTACACACACCCATGTACACGGGGATACATGACCACGATATCGCAAAGCACCTAAAAAGAACAACAACAACAGCATGAAGTGATGCCATTACTGCATCAGACGAAATTTACGAAAACCGGTAATTTAAACACGAACACAATCAGCGCCTCCAGTGGTTTGGGCCGATATGTGATTCTAAGTTCATAGTTTAGTTTATTTATTTAGCGTATGGCTTTACAGATACAATATGTAATATTCCACAGAATAAATAGTATACACAATAGCATATCCTTGCAAACATCTCTTCTGAATTTCCACTTTTTCAGCAACTGACAAAGTATTCCAAGTTATGCTATTAATTTGGTTATACACATTTTAAAGCAACAAAACAAACATATATTGCTTAAATTTATATTTAAGGACACCACGTACTCTTACACGATGAAAAAGTCTATTTTTGTGGCATCACTTTACTAAGTATTTTCTGGGTTTATACTAAAGGTACAGCTATGATTCTTGTCACATATAAGAAGCGGTATATTCTGAGCTGTTTTTGGCCATGTAATGCTACTTTGCTTTTATAGGATGTGTGAAATGAATACAAATTTGGACAGATACATTTCCCAAAAAAAAAAAATAAGTTGCCTCAGGTACACATTTCTCAGTTGTTTTTCAATCAAATATTCTCAAATTTTGTTCACATACTTGGAATGGATCATGGCAGACGGGTAACCACTTTGTTTCATTATTATTGGGACAGAATGCAAGAAAAAAATCCGAACTCTTTCTTTTTAAATTTATTCAAAAATATGTATCAATTGTTCTCTTCCCAATCCATGTCTACTATGTTTTGGAAGTGAAAATAGGTTAACATTCAAGTACTCCATTAGGCAAGTTAATGTAAAAAATTAGCCCTCTATCTTGAATGGTTTGCTAGTTATTGGTACCTAAACATGAAAAATGAGTATTAACGGAAAACAGCTGGCAAAGTTAAAAGTTTATTATTCAGAGAATGGGACGCTAAATTTAAAAAAAATAACTTAAGGTACCTGTAGACATCAAAATCCCAACAAGCTATATATATTTGGATTCAGAAAAGAATGACGAATTTTATGGCACCAAGATCAAAAAATTGTTTTTTTTATCATGCAAGAGTACGTGGTGTCCTTAAAGATCATTAATTCACACAAGGGCACTCCAATAAGTGTACCCTCTAACTTGAAGTCATGGCGTCTTGCTGCTTTAAACAGCCAAACAGAAGCAGCTATGTAAATTGATAATGTTCTGACGACGTTGTTACTGGCAGTTCTTTGGTTCTATTCCATGATCATTATTGTATCTTGAACGGGAGAGAGATATGTCCGGTCGCCTGTTCGCTGTTGCTCGCTTAGCACCACCCAGGGGTCACGTGTAGGGTACTTTCAGGTTAAACCTACGGACGTGAGCAACAATGGACCCCCCATAGTTCAGTATAGCAGTTGCATACGGTTGACTCAACTACAGTAATCAGTGGAAAATGCGAATTAGAACTTTCGAATGAAACAAGTTGCGCTGTAAGAATATGTAAATGTTCCAGATAAAGACCAAGTTTAAATACCAGGGATAGGCTATAATTTACGCTTCGAGATATTGAGAAATTTGAATTATAGAAATTCGACTTAAAGAAAAAATTATAAATCTAAAATATTGGAAGTAAGTGCCAAGGATATTAATCAAGCTTTGAGATATCGAGAAATTCGAGCTATAAAAATTCGACTTAAAGATAAAAAATACATATAAATTATAGGAAGCTTAAATGCCATGGATATAATTTAAGTTTCGAGATATCGAAACATTTGAGTAATAAAAATTCGACTTAAAGATAGAGAATACATGCAAATTTCAGGAAGTTTAAGTGCCAGGTAAATTAGTTTAGCTTTGAGATATCGAGAAATTCGAGTTATATAAATTCGATTTAAAGATAAAAAATACTTGAAAATCATAGGAAGTATAAGTGCAAGGGAAATAATTCAAGCTTTGAGATATCGAGAAATTCGAGTTTTAAAAATTCGACTTAAAGATAAAAAAAAATACATGTATATTATAGAAATTTTAAATGCCAGGGATATAATTTGAGTTTCAAGATATTGAAGAATTCGAGTTATAAAAATTCGACTTCAAGAGAAAAAATACATGTAAATTATAGGAAGTTTAAGTGCTAGGGATATTAATCAAGCTTTGAGATATTGAAAAATTCGAGTTATGGAAATTCGACTTAATGAGAAAATTCTAAATCTAAAATACTGGAAGTTTAATTACCAGGGATATTAATCAAGCTTTAAGATATCGAAAAATTCGAATTCTAAAAATTCGACTTAAAGATAAACAAGAAGTTCCGTGACGAAATAAAGAGCCTACTTTTCTTAAAAATTAAGATTCATGCCAATCTATATAGACCAATCTAGAATAATGACGAAATATTTAAAGTTGGTAATATTGAAATTTCTAATTAGTTCGAAATATACCTGGCATAATGTAGCCTAATAGAACACTACCGTTGGCAGCCCTGATGACTGAATATATTCTTAGTTCCATCTCTTAAGGTACAGAATACAAAATTTGGTTGAAGTCCAATGGATAGCAAGGACGTTACATGCAGTTAGACATTGGATCTATCAGTGCGCGTAAAATCATGTTGGCAACATAAACAGTGCATGTGTTGGTAAGAAATAATCTGAAATATTATGATATATTGTTGTGCCAATTTTGGATAAAATCCACTTGTTGGTATAGAAGTTTATGGTATTTTAATATTGGACCTAGCAGCAAGCTTAGAATCATGTTGGCAGCAATGACGTATATTAGTTAGTCCAAGTTGATCTAGAATGTCAGGTACTATACGTGCGCAAATTTAGAGCTGTTGGCTTGCATACTTTCTGATAAATTGATATTAGGATAAAACCTATAAATATCATTTATTAATAGTTGGCAGCCCTGATTGCCCTTAAGAATACGCATAGTCATATTTGTTATGGCACACATAGCACATACGAATTTTGTTGAAATCCAATTGATCGAATAGAAGTTCCATTTATTTAAAAATTGGTCCTATCAGCAGGCTTAGAATCATGTTGGTGGCACTGACATATATTAGTTGCTCCAAATTTATCTAGAATGTCAGACACTATATGTGTGCAAAGTTTGAAGCTGTTGGCTCGCATACTTTCTCATATATTTGTATTTGGATAAAAAAAAATAGAGAGAGCATTTATTAACAGCTGGCAGCCCTGGTGGCTCTTAAGAATACGCTCAGTCATATCTGTTTATGTACGCATAGTACATACGAGGTTGAAATCCAATTGATAGTGTAGGAGTTATATGCATTTAAAAATTGGACCTATCAGTAGGATTAGACTCATTTTGTCAACACTGTCATGAATGGCCTCCTGAAAATTATACTGAAGTTTTATTATCTATATGTGTGCCAATATTGGAATAGTTCGCATGCATACCTTCCAAGATATCCAACATTGAGCTCAAATTTCAATTGCGATTTTTCAGCAGTTCGTAGCACTGACATGATTTTCAAGCATGACGTTGAGATGTTCCGGTATAAATCTTTCCTCATACCAAATTTGGTTTCGATTGCTGCAGCCCTTTAGGAGTTGATAGGGGGGACACACACACAGACAGACAGACAGACAGACAGAAGGACAGACAGACAGACATACATTTTCCCGGATCGATCTCATAAGTCTACTTTTTCCTCATTTTTGCAAAATGTGAAAAGTAAGCTAAAAATACATGTAAATTATAGGAAGTTTAAGTGCCAGGGAAATTATTTAAGCTTTGAGATATCGAGAAATTCGAGTTATAAAAATTAGAATTAAAGATAAACAAGTAGTTCCGTGAAGAACTATAGAGCCTATTTTCATATATCCTACTTATGTTAACTGCCACTATCAACATACAAAATTTCAGTTTGATTGCTGTAATAGATTCGTAGATATTGAGAACCGACTAAATATTGCGGATGGTCGCCATGTTGGAATTTTATATATGTAGGTCTTACAGTTATGTACAGTTACATGGAGATTATTGTGTACGTGTAGCATTCAAACTTCAATCGCATGATTAGTACACAAGAAGTAAAAACGAGATTTTAAAATTTCGCACAGCTGCCATCTTGTGGTTATGGAAACAATTGAAATAAATTAGATGCCAGTGGATTAACATTCGTATAAGGATTTACTGTTTCAAGTTTCACTGCACTCGGATGGTCAATTTGCGAGAAACGTCCATGTGAATATTTATTCTTCGCGTCGCCGCCATGTTGGATTTGTTATCACCAGGTTATTTAAAATCCTATAGGTGAACTTAAGTTCATAGCCCCTATAAACATTAAAAAATTCAGTTTGATTGCTATAATAGATTCGTAGATATTCAGAGCCGTCTAAATATTTCGGATTGTCGCCATGTTGGATTGTTAAATGAATAGGCCATAGAGTCATGTACCATTAAAGGAAAATTATTGCGTAGGTTCATTATTCAAACTTTCACTTTGATCGCATGATTACGACACAAAAAATAAAAACTTCATTTTAAAATTCGCACAGCCGCCATCTTGAGGTTATGTAAACAATTGAACTAAATTAGATACCATTGCATTACAATGTGTATAAACATTTCCTGTACCAAATTTCATTGCGTTTGGAACATTCAATCGCGAGAAAGGTCTATTTAAACTTTTCAAATTCGCTTGACCGCCATGTTCCTTTTGTAGTTAACCGGTTTTTAAAAGTCTTACAGATGAACTTCCAGTAGTGCCCTTTATCTCCGTACAAAATTTCAGGGTGATACCGCTAATAGTTTCCGAGATATAGAATGCCGGTGAAATATTTCGCACATCCGCCATGTTGTGGTTATGTAAAGAATTCAACGAAATTAGATGTCGGTACATTACAATGTGTATAAACATATACTGTACCAAGTTTTATTGCGTTTGGTTGGTTAAATCGCGAGAAAAGTCTATTTAAATGTCGCAAATTCGCGAGGCCGCCATGTTGGTTTTGTAGTTTTCAGTTTTTCAAAAGTCACGTAGGTGAACTTCTAGTAGTTCCCTTTATCACCGTAAAAAATTCCAGGATGATATCGGGAATAGTTTCGGAGATATTGAATGCTGGTGAAATATTTCGCACAGCCGCCATGTTCGATTGGTGATATGTAACAAAATTTGAAAGGCACGGTCGTGGTCACCCGGAATAGTGCTATGAACTTACCGAGTTTCATTGAAATCGCTCCAGCCGTTTATAAGTTATTAGGGACAAATACACACACACACACCTCTCTCTCTCTCTCTCTCTCTCTCTCTTTCTCTCTCTCTCTCACACACACACACACACACACACACACAGACACACGGACAAAAGGTGATCTCATAAGCCTATTTTTTCAAAATTGAAAATAGGCTAAAAATATAAATATAAATTGCAGGAAGTTTAAGTGCCAGGGGGGCGTGGTGGCTCAGCGGTCTAGCTGTATGCCTCTCACCAAGGCGGTCCGGGTTCGATTCCCGGTCAATGCATGTGAGATTTTCGAAGTGAAATGCCATGTCCTGTGGTTCGGATTCCACGTAAAAAGGAGGTCCCGTGGCTCATAATCACCAGATTCACGGTCACGTAAAACTACAATCTTCCTTCCTTCCTTCCTTAAGTGCCAGGGATATTAATGAAGCTTTGAGATGTCGAGAAATTTGACTTAAATATAAAAATATAAATGTATAGTATAGAAAGTTAGTTGGGGATATATTAATTATTACGTGTTATTTAAAAATTCGAGTAATACAGGTTCGATATATCGATGTTCAACTATATTTGTTTTCATTGATTATGCCTCAATTTCCCACTGCCAGTGCAATTTTGACTCAGTTCATCTCCTCTCAGAAGTAAACGCTACTTACACCACTGAATTTCTGTGCCATTACGGTATTGAAGGGAAAGGAAGTGTGTCAAGTAGAGGGTTCCTCTGACGCAAATAGTCCTAACGGATCCGTAGCAGAACACTTTCACTGAGGAGAAAGTGAGATCCGGTAAGAAGTGATCATACGTCACGTGTACACAATGTAAATGAAATGGCCCGCATTGCGTCATCTCTTCGACTAATACGTGTATGAATAATACTTCAGTAAATCCGTGTCCTGTAACAACATCCTGCACCCAGAACTTTCCTACAATGGTGCAACTTCCTTTCCCATCAATCCTCTGGGGGTGGGAAGTTCGGGGAAATTGAGGCGTATGCAAACATCGATATATCGATTTTTCAATTACTCTATTTTTCAATAACTTGCTGTAATTATTATTTCCCGAGTTACGAACCTCCTATCATTTACATGTACATTATAATAAACTATTTATTTTACATTGTGAGGTTTGAGGCCATTTTTCAGTGTTGCCTAAGTAAACAAAAGTATGGTGCTTATTAATCTCATGTAATTTATTTCAGGATTAGGGCACAATCCAGCTCTTTTTGGGTTCATTCGTGTTGACCTACTGAAAAGCACCAAACTTTTCTTTTATTTATTGTACCTAAAGTCAATATTTATTTCATTGATACCGTACTGGTTTCGGTCATATCGTGACTTCCTTCAGCGTGGTATATGGTGAGTAACTGAGTAGTGTATGTCTACCCCTTATTATTCCCGTTTTTCGAACGGGGTCGGGGATGAGATGAGATGGAAGTCTTTGCGGCGAAGGTTTTTACGACCGGATGCCCTTCCTGACGCCAACCTCATGAGAGGAGTTAATGAGAGATGAAATGAATGATGGTGAATGAAACTGGGCAAGGATGTGGAAGGAAGCGGCCGTGGCCTGTCAGAAGGTACCGTCCCAGCATTTGCCTGGTGTTGAAAATGGGGAAACCACGGAAAACCATTTCAAGGACGGCCGACGGTGTGGCTCGAACCCACTCGTCTACCGAGTCAGCAGAGTGCTTGGCCCCATGACCTAATGCTGCGCTTTAGCCAGCGTAGCCACTACTGTCGGTTGGTGAGTAACTGAGTAGTACCATACCAAAAGTTCACAGAGTAAAATCTTCAAAAAACCAGATCTGTTATAATAATTTAGTTAATAAAGCATAAAAAGGATTTAAGGTCCTAGGAAAACACAGGAAGTTTATAGACTGAGATCCAATGCAGAAATTTATAGTAAAATCGACAACCTTGAAGTGATGATCAAAAAACGGTGACTTCAGTTCTACGGACATATGGTCCGCATGGATTGCTCAAGGTTAAACAAACAAATTTTTGATAAAATCTGGAACTATAAAGGGCAAGGAGGCTATGTAAAACAAATGAAAGAAGAACTTTAAAAATTCAAAATTACTGAAGAAGATTGTCTAAATCGAATAGAGTACAGAAAAAAATTGGCCTCAAAATTCTTGTCGGGGAAAAGAAGAATCTCAACAGAGGAGAATGGACTGCTGAAAGAAGAGCTGCGCAGTCGACCAGGATGAAAGACTTCTGGAAGAGAAAGAAGGAGACTAGACCTATAAAGAAGTGCTATTTGCGTGGTCCTTGTTGGCCTGTCCGCGGTGAATATATAAAGCATTAAAAAAATGTCTTGAAAAACAGAGTAGAAATGGAAGATGTGTAGGCTATGTGAAAATATGTACTGTTTGTTGATTCAATTAGGTTATAGAAATGATGCTTGATGTTTATTAGTCAGGTATTGTAGAGAAAAACTTTGGTATATTTGTGGCGAAGTTATTAAGAAATGTTGAGAAATGTACCGATGTACTGAATTAACAAACAGTACATATTTTAACATACACATCTCCAGCTTGGTGTTCTAGGTGAAACCCCACACAAGACACGGCACAAACCTAGAAAGATTGCTGAGTTTTAATTCACTGCCCGTGAAAGTCAATATAACAACTACACTATTCTATCTATCGTATGGCTTTTAGTACCGGGAGTGTCCGAGGCCAGAGGCTGTGGCTGCTTCAAGTGGACACCCATAGGGTGAGCTACAAGTTCCGTTCAATTTCAAGTAGTTACAACTTTCGCTACCAGATGTCACTGATACCTAGTGGTGAACGTTGGAACTTTGATAGAGCGTTCCAACGAAATCTAACCTAGAAATTTAGTTTCACACAAGTTAAGTCTGTGGAAGGATCTTTTACATGCCATAAATCTATGAGATGGGACCGCCGGCTTTACTTCACCTCCGAAGGATTTTAACGCTCTTAAAACATCCAACGACTTCGGCCAGGTTTGTACCCGCTATCTTGGGCACAGCAGTTCAGCATGCTACCGACTACGCCACCGGAGCCGCTTACACTATTCTGATGAAATGCCAACACATTCCACACTAATATTTAAATTTACCTTTGCTCATCTTGGGTTGGGTATAACTGTTTCCTGTATTATTGCTAATCCGTGAACAAGTGCTTCTGATGTGAAGAAAGCAGGTTGCGGCCTTGCCCCGATCGTCCTTGGCCATTTCAACATCACAGCTCCCAGCTATGGGCGTAACTCTTCCTGTTCCACTTCATACGCATCTAACGGCAAACTGCGATGACGTAACAATTTATCATTCATTCTTTCCTCCATTTCCTGCAGGTTATCTGGGAGAAGAAAAAAAAAAACAACTCAATTTGTGGTCATTTGAATGTCTCTAGCTTGAACAAATTGGGTCTCGGGCCCCCTTAAGGGTTAATCTAAGAAGCTGAGGAATTACCGACGTTGGCAGATTCTTCTTCTTGCTTCGTTACGGCCAACTAAAGACCACGTCATGTCAACTGTTTCTCCTGCATTTTAATGTTGACCCAGTACTTTTTCATTCGCAATCAATGTGCCGGGCTCCTCTCTGTTATCTTTCCTCTCGACCTCTCTTGGTCTTTTCCGACCTCGGCGGTATTAGGGTATCCGAGGCCTAGGGAGTCTTTCACGTTCCCGCCTTAATTGACCCTTCTCTCATCTTTCCTGATACCTCATTCTTCGAGGGGTCAGACCTCTTGTTAGCCTATTTTCATTGTATGAAAAAAAAAAATAGGCTAATGAGATCACCTTTTGTCCGTGTGTATGTGTGCGTGTGTGATGGTGTGTGTGTGTGTCCCTAATAAATTCTAAACGGCTGGAGCGATTTCAATGAAACTCGGTAAGATCATAGCACCATTCTGGCCGACTCTGACCGTGACCTTCAAATTTTATTGTGTCTCACCAATCCAACATGGCGGCTGTGCAAAATATTTCACCAGCATTCAGTATCTACGAAACTATTACCGATATCACCATGAAATTTTGTACGGTGATCAAGGAAACTACTAGAAGTTCACCTATGAGACTTTTAAACACCTGGTAACTACAAAACCAACATGGCGGCCAAGCGAAGTTGAGACTTTTAAATAGACTTTTCTGGCGATTTAACCATCCAAACGTAATGGAACATGGTACAGCAAATGTTTATAACATTTTAATGCACTGGGGTCTAATTTAGTTCAATTGTTTACATAACCTCAAAATGGCGGCTGTGCGAAATATTTCACTGCCATTCAATATCTCCGAAACTATTTATGATATCACCCTGAAATTTTGTACGGTGATAAAGGGCACTGCTACAAGTTTATCTATGTAACATTCAAAAACCTGCAAACTACAAAACGAACATGGCGGCCAAGTGAAGTTGAAACATTTTAATAGACTTTTCTCGTGATTTAACTCTCTGAGCGCAGTAAAATGTGGCACAGTAAATGATTATACATACTGTAATGTACTGGCATCTAATTTAGTTCAATTGTTTACATAACCTCAAGATGGCGCCTGTGGCAAATTTTAAAATTAAGTTTTTATTTCTTGTGTCGTAATCATGCGATGGAAGTGAAAGTTTGAATAATGAAGCTACGCAATGATTTTCCTTTAATGGTACATAACTCTATGGCCTATACATATAACAATCCAAAATGGTGAACATCCGAAATATTTAGACGGTTCTCAATATCTACGAATCTATCAACACAATCAAACTGAATATTTGTATGTTGATAGACGCAATTAACATGAGTAGGATATATGAAAATGGGCTGTATAGTTATTCACGGAACTACTTGTTTTTCTTTTCCTGATATCTCCTGCCTTCTGTTTAAGGCCCTCATTGAGGCAGGGTGTGTGTAGCCCCACCCAGGATAGTGCTACACCCTCAAGGGCTCACGGCTGGTGAGCTCGGGATTTGGCGAACCCGAGGGATTCCTGAGCTGGGTCCGGTTTTCCCCCTTTTTCCATTACCTTTGGGGCGGGCCCTCTCCTATTTCCCTTTCCTCTCTGCCTTTCTTGGTTCTTCTTCCTTCGAAGTCCCTTAGTTCTCATTATTTGTGCGTTGAAGGCCTTTCCTTTCCTCCTGTCTTTTATTATCATCATTTTCTCCTTTCTGTTTCCCATTTCCTCTTCTAGTTCATAAGTCCGTAGCTAGTCTTAGTTGTAAGTATAATTTGATCATGTTTCATGTTCACTATCACCCAGACCATTAAGGGCCGATAACCTAGATGTTAGGCCCCTTAAAACAACAATTATCACCACCATCATCATCATCATCATCATCATTATCTCCGTCGTCCACGACTTCCCAGTTTTTAGTTTCGGCAAAGGTTGAAAACTTCGTTATTTTTGAAGTTTTTCCTTAAGTGGGCCACGCTCCTGATTATCTTTACATGTTATCCCAGACCCCCTTTGTCTTTTTCTCATGAAGAGAAGCAAAAATTCGGTTGGATAGCCGTGTTGATTCCATTCGGATTATATGTCAATAGAAAAAAAATCCTCCTTTTTCTCATCACATCAGTTATTTTCTCTACGTGTGTGTACGTACAACTCTTGGTGGTGGCGTCTTCGGAACTCGCCGTGTTCTTAGACTGGACCCTGGATTTTCCTAAATATCTTCCTGTCCTTGGTCTCGAGTTTTTCCATTATGCTTTTTATATTCATGGCGAGACATTCCACTGCATACAAAACTTCTGGCCGGATGACCGTGCTGTAATACTTGAGTTTTGCATTCAGGGATATAGATCTTTTGTTGTAGTCTGCACATTCTAAGTTAGATGGTAAGCCATTTCAATTTTATTCAAGAGTGTCGCCAAAGTCTCGTTTTCGGACAGTGTAGGGTCTATCCATTCACCAAGATTCACCAAGTTGTTAACCGTTAACAACTTGACGACAACAACTTTCCCACTATATCAGTAAATAGAAATTAATACAGTACGTACGGCACCATATTGAGTTTGTGTGCCAAAACCTTTTGACCGTCAAAAACTACTTTGTTTTGATCTATACCTTAATTATTTTAACAACCTATATACGGTGCACCATATTAGGTTAAATGACCATTGATAGATTACTGCTAGCTTTATCAATATTTCATTATGATAATGCTTTCCATTTGGCTGATGATGGCGACAAACATGTACCAAGATCAACTTTATTAATAATTATTTTCATTAAAGTATTGATTCATGCGGTAATGTAAACCTTTTATAAAAACTACCTGCATGTAGACCATATAAATTAACGCAGTCCTTTATGTACCTGGTACAGTGCATGTACATCACAACAGTTGACAAGAATTCAAAACAACAGCTGTTTTAGGACATTTTTGAGTTTCCAGCAAGTAAAGGCTGTATTATTTGTGGTATGTAATATACAAAAAACTCGTTTATCCGGCCCTCATTTCCGGTTTATCTGGATTTCTCTTTTTAAATTAACTGTATTATTATATTTTCATCTCGAAAATATACGCAGCCTTCGAATAAAACTGTACACGTAACCATCAACATTCCTAAAAGGAAGGTACCTACACAGGTAGGACGCGTTTCCAGGTCTCAATATATCTCCAATTTGAAAGAAAAATAACTTTCACACAATTTCAGTTAGTAGAAATAAATATGAACAGCGACATTTCGGATTGTGTGAGACATAATTTTACAAAAAGTGGTGAGGGAGTCGTTTCAAGAAATAAGAATTGGGTCACTGTTGAATCGAATAATATGAAATTAATTTAAATGGATTACGGTAATCGATCAATCTACTGATAATTCAATAGATTAATCGACTGAATGAATAATAGATTAATCGGCTAACCGAAGAATCCATTAATTGATTAGTTGACACGAGATAAGAAAATAAGTTTAAATGAGAGGTCATCGCTTAAGTTGAGTTACACTTATTTTAGGAATGATGTTATATAGAAATTTATCAAAATTACTTTCAGTCTATTCCTTGTTTATGTTAACAATAACCAAATAAGAGTCAGTGACACTGGAAGGACAAACATCTATCACATTGGGAAGGGTTTCAAAACAAGGAAACGAAGAGTTTTCAGCAAATATTGTATTTCGATTTCTTGTTCAATGTTTACAATTTAGCCTAGTTTTCACACGGTACATAATCTCTACATGGTATAAAACAAACTACTGGGTGATTTGATGCGGTTTTCACCATTCTGTAAAGGATTACTCGAGGGAGGTTTCTGTAGAAAAACATTCATTTATGACCAAAGGAAGCTTAGCAATAACGATTTCAGTGAATCGAGTCGAAGAAAAACCTACCGTCCGTGCGCCTTTTAAGCTTACGATGGGTAAACCGTTAAAATATCAATATACTATGAGTGTAAGAATTGTTCAGCATGAAAAGATTTACAAAAAAGTCCAGGACAGCATATCTCTATGTTTATTACATCGCCCATTATAAGTGTAACATCTTTCCACTCGGTAGCTGGACATTTTTGTGGGAGTGATTTTGGAAAAGGGACGGAAGTGGATGGGACGGAAGTGCATGGGACGGAAACAATAAGCGCGCGTGGTGGCGGAGATCGGTACAACGACGTACTGTAGGCCATGTGACTATGGAGAGTGTATATCGCTTACAGTTTAGTTCAACGTTTGGAGACCCCATTTAAGATATTCCTACAATAAATCATATTCAAGTTGTCGTTCTTTGGTGTGAAAATATTGATTTTATCATATTTGCTGAAAACAATTACGATTTACTAAATATTCATACTTTAGCTTTATTCTTATTTAATGTAAGCACTCGATGTACTGTCGGCCATGTGGCTATGTGGAATCTATATCGCATCAACAGACACTCCAAACAACGTAGGAATTCAGTACATTAACGCCGACTACCAACAATAATTGAAACTTCGTTGGTCTAAACATATCACTGGGAGAAACACATTTAATATACCTTCCGCACACCTAATTTTTAATCGCGCCTATACTTGGCAGTGCGCTGATCAGCAAAACGAGGCCATTTTCAATAACATCGCTGGCATGGGTTCACTATCAGGCCGGTATAGAGCACAGTTCGCATCAAGTAGGCAGTGGATTGCTTCCGCCAAGGCAAATAACAATTATGATTCATTACGGTCAGGATTTGGCAGTGGAGCTTTACAAGTAGTTATTTCAATGACCAACAGAGTTCACTGTCAACAAGGGATTTGCGCTCCCGGTACCCACATAGTTGGATAACATGTCACATGTTACACATCGTATGCAACTGCTGTAAGACTCGTATATTTCTTTTCTTCCAACAACCTCCATTCAGTGGAAATTTAAATTACTAGCTTCGGAGTGAGCGAGCTAATCACCCCACCTTCAGTCAGCATCAAACTGTCGAGTCGTGTCGAATTAAGACTTCAGAGAAGAGTATATATGTTTGGAGTTTCGCTGTTCACCTCGGCTTTTGTGAATTGCATCTGGGCCTGCCGTCCATGCGCCTTTTAAGCTTACGCTGAGTAAACCGTTAAAGATACTGTGCGAAGCCGGGGCAGGTTGCTAGTTAAATATAAAAAAAATAAACAAGAAGTTAAGTTCAGGGACAGCCGACATTCGGGTTCGAAGCCTCTCGTCGTGTGAGAAGTGCCTTAGTTTACAGGCGCGGATTCAAGGGGAGGGGGTCACGGGGGTCATGACCCCCCCCCCCCCCCCAAACGGAGACCAAATTATTTTGCAAACTCAAAAAACGAAAACACAATTACCAGACAAATAAAACTTAACGAATTTTAACTGATAAAATAGGTTTTTTTTTTCATTTTATTCAATACTGAATTATCTTTATTGGAATTATTATGTTCTGTTACAACTGTACATATTTACAACTTCAAACCTCTTGTATAAAAACTATTAGTTATACAACAAAATCAACTCGTCTATTTTGTTTAGCAAACCTTGTGATTACCGAATCGATGTTTATAGTGATGTCACGATGAATGTGCAGCAATGCACGGATAGGAAACTGGGGCTTTTTTCGCACCAAAATTTTTTGCCGACGTCCAAACTGCAAGCTTGGTTGGCAATTTAAACTGTGACTTTCTCCCTTTGTCGGTACCAACTCGACTTGCCGAAACTGTAACGTACCTTGATCATTTTCTCGAAGCTCGATGTAAAAGTCGCAAAACACGCCGTTGCAATTTGTACGAATATTTTTGGTGCGCTAAACGCATCAAATTTCTATCCATGAAGCTTGCAAAAAAATTGGTCTGGTTTTGTACGTTTGGTTATTTTATGATTGCGTTTTTAGTGATACCATTTTTCTTAACAATTTCGATTCTCTGACCCCCCCCCAAGCCAAACTCTAGATCGTATCTCTGACCCCCCCCAGAACCATACTCTAGATCCGCGCCTGCTTAGTTAGCGTAGCTACAGCGGTTGCTAACTTCCTCTAATGTCTGCATTTCTCGAGGTGAGGGTGTTATTGGTATCGATGGCTCTAAGTTTCTCTTGGCTCGCCCAGCTAGGAACCAGAGTGGAATGTGTTGCCAGATACATTCAGAGCGGAAAGTACACATGACCGGATTTACTTGTGGAATAGAAAGAGAGGAACCACACACACACACACATATACATGCACCACTTGTTCCGTGCCAGCACAGCGCAATGGGAGATATCTTACCTGTGATCCGGGTTAGAATTCCTCCTCATCTCTCCCTCCAACTGATTGATAACGTTCAGTTCGTCGACACGAATTTACTGTGTCTAAATTCCAGAAATTCGAGATCTGAGAAAATAAGATAGAGTGAAAATAAAAATATAAAAAATAAAACAAGACACGGCACAAACCTAGAAAAATTGCTGAGTTATAAACAATAAATATTAAAATAAAAATAAAAATAAAAATGTATGTCTACCCCTTATTATTCCCGTTTTCCAACGGGGTCGGGGATGAGATGTTATGGAAGACGTTGTGGGGATGGTTTTCACGGCCGGATGGCCTTCCTGACGCCAACCTCATGATAGGAGTTAATGAGAGATGAAATGAATGATAGTGAATGAAACTGGGCAAGGATGTGGAAGGAATCGGCCGTGGCCAGTCAGAAGGTACCGTCCCAGCATTTGCCTGGTGTTGAAAATGGGGAAACCACGGAAAACCATTTCAAGGACGGCTGACGGTGGGGCTCGAACCCACGCGTCTACCGAGTCAGCAGAGAGCTTGGGCCCATGACCTAATGCTGCGCTTTAGCCAGCGTAGCCACTACTGTCGGTAAAAAATAAAAATAAAAAATAAAAAAAATATAAAAAAAGATAAAAATGAAAATGAAAATTAAAATGAAATGAAATAGAAAAATAAAAATAAAAAAAATTATAATAAAAATAAAAATAATAAAAAATAAATAAATTTTAAAAATTAATAAAAATTAATACAAAAATAAAAATAAAAATCAAGATAAAGATAAAAATAGAAATAAAAATAAAAACAAAATACTAATAAAATTAATATAAATATACTAACAAGAAGTTCCGTGAAGAACTATACAGCCTACTTTTCATGCCAATGATTATTCTACAGTATATGAACCTATCTAGAATAATGACGAAATTAAGTTGCTAATATCGAAATTTCCAATTAGTTCGAAATACTGTATACCTGGCATAATGTATCCTAATAGAGCACTACAGTTGGCAGCCCTGATGACTGAATATATTCTTAGTTCCGTCTCTTACGGTACTAAATACAAAATTTGGTTGAAGTCCACTGGATAGCATGGACGTTACATGCAGTTAAACATTGGATCTAACAGCGCGCGCAAAATCATGTTGGCAACAATGTCATGCATGTATTGGTCAGAAATAATCTGAAATAATATGATCTATTGTTGTGCCAATTTTGAATGAAATCCATTAGTTAGTATAGAAGTTACATGCATTTTAAAATTGGACCTATCAGCAGGCTTAGAATCATGTTGGCAGCACTGACGTATATTTGTTACTCCAAATTCGTCTAGAATGCCAGGTACTATACGTGTGCAAAGTTTAGAGCTATTGGCTTGCATACTTTCTGATATATTGATATTAGGGTAACAAAAATAGGGACAGCACATATTAACAGTTGGCAGCACTGGTTGCTCCTTAGAATACGCATAGTCATATCTGTTATGGTACATATAGCACATACGAAATTTGGTTGAAATCCAAATGATAGTATGGAAGTTACATGTATTTAAAGTTGGACCTGTCAGCAGGCTTAGAATCATGTTGGTAGCACTGACGTATATAAGTTACTCCAAATTAATATAGAATGTCAGGGACTATACGTGTGCATAGTTTAAAGCTGTCGGCTTGCATACTTTCTGATATATTGGTATTTGGATAAAATAAATTAGGAGCATTTATTAACAGTTGGCAGCCCTGGTAGGTCTGAAGAATACGCTCAGTCATATCTGGTTATGTACACATACAACATACGAAATTTGGTTGAATTCCAATTGATAGTATAGAAGTTATATGCATTTAAAAATTGGACCTATCAGGAGGCTTATAATCATTTTGGCAACACTGCCATGTTTAGCCTCCTGGAAATTAAACTGAAATATTATGATCTGTACGTGTGCCAATTTTGAAATAGCTCCCATTCATACTTTCCAAGATATCCAACATGGAGCTCAAATTTCAATTGCGATTTTTTAGCAGTTGGTAGCACTGACATCATTTTCAAATATGGCCGTGAGATATTCAGGTATAGATCTTTACTCCTACCAAATTTTGTTTCGATTGCTGCAGCCGTTTAGGAGTTGATAGGGGGGGACACACACACAGCCAGACAGACAGACAGAAGGACAGACAGACAGACAGACAGACAGACACACATTTGCCCGATCTCATAAGTCTACTTTTTCCTCATTTTTGCAAAATGTGAAAAGTAGGCTAAAAATCACTGATGGAGCTTGGATGAAAGGGAGAAGTAGGGGAAGCAGTAGTGTATCCCGTTTTCGAACGCTACCATTCTAGGGTTAAGAAGGCTGGAAAGTATGGCCTGCACACTCAAACAGTCTCCGTGTTTTACTTTCTATCAAGTAATAAGCGGATATCCGGATGATTCTTTCTCAGTTTGAGAGTATCTTCAGATGAGTGTATTTTGAACAATTCTTGGAGGCCATGACCCGCGTGAAGGAGAGGAGAAAGTGAGTGCGGCCTTGCCACTGGACAACACAAAGCCAAGGCCTCCCTCGTGCATGACTGCATGATGGGCGGAAATCCGTGCAAGTACCGTAGTGCTAGTAACATCCATATTTCCACAGAAAGTGCCTCCAGAAACATGCACAAACACCAGATGACGTGAAAATAAGCAGTCATACGTGCATAAGGAAAGTGTAAAATATTACATTACTACTAAAAAAAAAGTAGCAGCACGACAATTACTGACAATGGAGCTTTCCTCCGGAACTGATGAAGTACAGCTCGGATATTAAACATGCACACTTTAGGTGATCTCGGTTAATATCCAGTCTCAGAGGTGAACTATGGCTTGAATCATTACAAAATTGACTCTGAAAATTGCAGAAATAGGCAGCAAATGATCAAAGCAGGCATGAACATTTCAGAAGATGCACCAAATTTTATACAGTTATCTATCTATCATTACTTTATTCATTCCTACATTCATTTGATGATGCTCGATCATGTCGAAATGTTAACATCATGTGTCAGAAAACTGTATCTTAATGAGGCTCATTGTAACACTATTTTTCATTATGAAACAGTTTTTCTCACCAATCAGAACTCAAGAAACAGTTATGTGACCAATTAGGTAAGGATACCTTCGCACATGCGCCCAAAATCCGCTGTAAACAATAGGTGTTCTGTGTTGGCAAGCAAAGTGAATGGTCTCTGCTTTCGGAGTGCCTTGACCTACGCATGCGTTCTGTTCAGTCAGCAAGGCCAGCGCGCCCTGTTCACTAACTGAATCCCATAGATATCTATGAATATTTACGTTAAAACATATAATACATTTATAATTATCGTCGAACATAAACAGTCGTATGCAACTCGCCTATAATGGTAATTAAGACACTCGTATGGAAATTATGAAACTCGCTACGCTCGTTTTATAAACATACTCGTGTCTTAATAATTGACATTATAGGCTCGTTGCATAATGTACTATTATAATTTACTTATTAATGTATTTATTTATTCATTCATTTTTTTTCAGTTACTCATTCTTCATTTAATTATTTAATTTGATTATTCAGTCATGGGGGTCGCCACCGTAGCGTAGCGGTCAGTATGGTTAGCTGCCGCCCTGGAGGTCCTGGGTTCGATTCCCGGCTCTGTCACGAAATTAGAAAAGTGGTATGAGGGCTGAAACGGGGTCTACTCAGCCTCGGGTGGCCCAAATGAGTAGAGGAGGTTCGAATCCCACCTAAGCCATCCTCGAAGTGGTTTTCCGTGGCTTCCCACTTCGTCTTCGGGAAAATGCCTGGAGGGTTCCTACTCTAAGGCCACGGCCACCTCCTTCCCTCTTCGTTGCCTATCCAGCCCAATCTCCCACTCCCTTCCCATCCCTCATGAAGCCCCTGTTCGCTTTGCAGGTGTGCCGCCTGGGCGAAGTGCTGATCACACCTGCCCAGTTATATCCACCCCGACCAGATGTTCCAAGCTCCAGGACACTACCCGTAGCGGCAATAGTGGTGAGTTCCCTCACTGAGTCCGAGGGAGCCACCAACCTAGAGGGTAAACCGACCAAAAAACAAGTAGTTCAGTGAAGAACTATACAGCCTATTTTCATATATCCTACTTATGTTAACTGCCTCTATCTACATACAAAATTTCAGTTTGATTGCTGTAATAGATTGGTAGATATTGAGAACCGAATAAATATTTCGGATGATCGACATGTTGGGTTTTATATATGTAGGTCCTCGAGTTATGTACTGTTACATGAAGATTATTGTGTACGTGTAGCATTCAAACTTCAATCGCATGATTAGGACACAAGAAATAACAACGAAAATTTCGCACAGCTGCCATCTTGTGGTTATGGAAACAATTGAAATAAATTAGATGTCAGTGTATTAACATTCGTATAAGGATTTACTGTACCAAGTTTCACTGCACTCGGATGGTTAAATTGCGAGAAACGTCCATGTGAATATTTATACTTCGCGTCGCAGCCATGTTGGATTTGTGATCACCAGGTTACTTAAAGTCCTATAGGTGAACTTAAGTTCATAGCCCCTATGAACATTTAAAAAATCGGTTTGATTGCTATAATAGATTCGTAGATATTCAGAGCCGTCTAAATATTTCGGATGGTCGCCATGTTGGATTGTTAAAGGTATAGGCCATAGAGTCATGTACCATTAAAGGAACATTATTGCGTAGGTTCATTATTCAAACTTTCACTTCGATCGCATGACTACGACACAAGAAATAAAAACTTAATTTTAAAATTCGCACAGCCGCCATCTTGAGGTTATGTCAACAATTGAACTAAATTAAATACCAGTGCATTACAATGTGTATAAACACTTCCTGTACCAGATTTCATTGCGTTTGGAACATTAAATCGCGAGAAAGGTCTATTTAAAATTTTCAAATTCGCTTGGCTGCCATGTTCGTTTTGTAGTTCACCGGTTTTTGAAAGTCTTAGAACTTACAGTAGTACCCTTTATCTCCGTACCAAATTTCAGGGTGATACCGCTAATAGTTTCGGAGATATAGAATGCCGGTGAAATATTTCGCACATCCGCCATCTTGTGGTTATGTAAACAATTGAACGAAGTTAGATGTCGGTGCATTACAATGTGTACAAACATTTACTGTACCAAGTTTTATTGCGTTTGGTTGGTTAAATCGCGAGAAACGACTATTTAATTTTCGCAAATTCGCGTGGCCGCCATGTTGGTTTTGTAGTTACCAGTTTTTCAAACGTTACATAGGTGAACTTCTAGTAGTTCCCTTTATCACCATAAAACATTCCAGGGTGATATCGTGAATAGTTTCGGAGATATTGAATGCTGGTGAAATATTTCGCACGGCCGCCATGTTGGATTGGTGAGACGTAACAAAATTTGAAGGACACGGTCGGGGTCGTCCGGAATAGTGCTATGAGCTTACCGAGTTTCATTGAAATCGCTCCAGCCGTTTAGAAGTTATTAGGGACACAGGCACACACTCTCTCACACACACACACGCACACACACACGGACAAAAGGTGATCTCATAAGCCTATTTTTTCAAAATTGAAAATAGGCTAAAAATTATTTAGTCATGGGGAGGGTTCTGAACCCCACTTAACACGCACTCACCCATGAAAACAAGAACCACCCATTACCAACAAGAGAAGGGATCTGCAAAGAAACGAGAAAGATTGACTAATGGAAATTAAGTAGAATATGCAGTAATGTTGTCTACCGTATAATACTCCAATACATCGTAATGCCAATGTTTATTGTGCTTAGAGCCTATGTCTCGGGTGGGTTCGGTGGTGTAGTTCTTAACATGCTGAGCTTCTATGCCCAAAATTGTGGGAAACATAATGGCGGCCACCCAAATGTTCAAAGCAAAAATCAAATTACGACAAACCTAATCATCCAATCTCTACCAAATTTTGCAACACCATATATTCATATGGCGAGCGTCTTTTGATTATACTACAAGGTCAGCAGCCCAATAGGTTGTAGATGGCAGCCATGTATGTGTGCAAATCGATTCCCCTATCTTTTCAAACACGGTGAAACCGAATTGAACGAAATTTGGTACAGAGGTAGCAAAGGGCACCTCAGTGTCATGTTTTATATGGCCGCCATCTTGACGGAAACGTAATCGCGGCCACCCAAATGTTAAAAGCTTAAATCAAATTACGACCAACCTAATCATTTGATCTCTACTACATTTTGCAACAACATACCTTTCTGTGGGAAGCATCTTTTGACTGAACTACAAGGTCATCAGCGCAATAGTTTGCAGATAGCGGCCATGTATGTGTGCAAATTGATTCCCCATATAATTCAAACACGGTGAAACCGAATTGATTGATTCTTTTTAGAGAGGTAGCACTAGCAAAGGGCACCACATATTCATGTTTAATATCCGTATAGCACGTTGTATTTCAACAAGCTACTACAACCAATATTTAATTAAACTCCTTGAAAACGACAAAGAGTTATATCAATACCCATGCATTTAGGAGAAAGTAGGCTATATGTTCTTTACTGTGGGTTCAAACCCGGCCGAAGTCGTCAGATTATATACGAGCGTTAAAAATCCCTCAGTATGCCTTCCTTCGGAGGAGAAGTAAAGCCGACAGGCCCATGTCATAGATTTATGGCAAGTAAAAGAACCTTCCCGTAACTACAATTGTGTGAAGCTAAATTTATAGGTTAGATTTGATTAGCGCTCTATTAATTTCCAGCGTTTGCTGTCAGGTGCCGGTTGCGGTGGCACCTAGTATTCAAGTTCGCAGCTTGGTGTTGTTGACGGTAACATTTGGTAGCAAAGGTAGGAACTACTTGAAATTGATCGTCTGCAGTTCTACAGATAACACACACTAATACAGCCTTCACAATTATCACCGGTTATCAGACAGTTTCTACACACACCCAAAGTACACTGGTCTACTTGACCGCGTTGTCGCAGCCCCTAAACTAAGGAGCCAGCCAACCAACCAACCAACCAGTAATTTAGGTTGCCCCTTTTGGTCTATTTGCAGAATCTGAGGCAAAGCATACAGCGACCAAGATTGCAGTCAGGGCTGCTTGTTCATGACACATTTCTTTATGTCAGTCATAGTGAGTGCTGTCTTAAAGCGTATCTTTGTATTTATATGATCGGAGTTCGTGACAGGAAAATGAATAAGTCGATAAGACCAGGAAGTCGTGGCTACTAAGGACCTAGGGTTTCCATAGGTACTGCTCCTAACGTTGTCCGGGTTTGAATCCTGGCTCTGCCAAGGAATTTAAATCCAGTCTGAGTGCTGGAACTGGGTACATTCAGCCTCGTGAGGCAAAATTGAGAAGAAGAGTGTTCGATTCCCACCTCTTTACCCCACTTCCAATCCAGGCAGGTTCCTAACTTTTGGCTATGGCCGCTGCATTCCCAACCCCACGTGAATTACAAATACACACACTAATACAGCCATCCCTATAACACAGTTTATCAGATACGCCTGAGGATTTGAAAGACTATTTGAATGGTATGGGCTCCGTCTTGAGGAAAGAATTCATGATGAAAATTAATAAATGTAAAACAAAAATATTGGAATGCAGCCGAAAGAAATCGGAAACCTCTATGGACATCAAAATGGCAGGTGAAAAGCTGAAGGAAGTAGGAGACTTCTGTTACTTAGGAATCAAAATAACCAGTGATGGACAAAGCAAAGAGGATATAAAAAGTAGGTTAGCTCAGGCAAGGAAAACATTTCTACAGAAAAGGAATCTGTTGACATCGAATATAGATTTAAGTATTAGGAAGTCATTTTGAAAGACTTTGTCTGGAGCGTGGCACGCTATGGAAGTGAAACTTGGACTATTGATGCAGCAGAAAAGAAGAAGATTGAGGTGTTTGAAATGTGGTGTTACAGGAGAATGATGAAGATCAGATGGGTAGATAGGGTGACAAACGAAGAGGTATTAAGACGAGAGGGAGAGGAGAGATGTTTCTAGCGACTGGTAATGAAGAGAAGAGATAGGTTGGTAGGACACATACTAAGCCACCCAGGAATAGCAAGCTTAGTTATGGAAGGAAGGGTCGATGACAAGAACTGTAGGGGTAGACCAAGTTTAGAATATGTTAAACAGATTGCCTCGGATGTAGGGTGTGGTAACTATGTAGAGATGAAACGATTAGCTCAGGACAGGGAGGCATCGAGCGCTGCATCAAACCAGTCAAAACACTGAAGACGCAAACAACAACAAAAACAGACGAAATTACACACTCACTCAAGTCCTGGGGGATAAATGACTACGACGTCATAGTCCCTCAAATGAAAGAACAAGATCTTTCCAAGACCCCATCATATGAGTCGGCTCATACGAACAGCTTTATCTAGGGTGTTCATTTCTAATAATTTCTCTTCATTCCGAGTACCTTCCAGCCATTGCTCCCATCTGTTTCTCCCAGCAATCATTCGTGCTACCCTCATATCAGTTACCTCTAGCTTATGTATATCGTGAATCTACCCAGCTCTCACTTTCATACAGCAAGGTCGGTCTGATGTAAGGATTGTTTCGTCGCTATAGCCTACTGTACTAAATACTTTGTGGCAGAATTCAGTACATCGCAACAGAGAATTAGCTGCATTGGCTTTTCTAAACCTCGACTCAATTTATTTCCCCATACTGTGACCATCCTGAAAGAATACACAGTCCATGTACTTAAAATGATCCACCAGCTTCAATTGAGTTCGTTGGTTGGTTCCTCAGTTTAAAGGCTGCGACAACACGGTCATGTAGCCCCGTGTACTTTGGGTGAGTGTAGAATCTGTCTGATAACCGGTGTTAATTGTGATGGCTGTATTATTGTGTGTTATCTGTTTTTAATTCAACTAAGGACTGCAGACATTCAATTTTCAAGTAGTTCCTACTTTTGCTACCAAACGCCACCGTCAACGACCAACTAGTTCCAAACTTCGTAACTAGATGCCATCGCAGTCGGCTCCAGGAACCTAAGAACGTTAGTTAAATTTAACCTATAATTTAGCTTCACACTAGTGTAATTGGTGGAAGGATCTCTAACATGCAGTAAATCTATGACATGGGACGGCCAGCTTTACTTCCCCTCCGAAGGAAGGCACACTGGGAGATTTCAACGCTCTTAAATAATTCGATGACTTCGGCCGGGTTTGAACCCGCGACCATTGGGCATAGAAGCTCAGCATGCTACCAACTACGCCACTGAAGCCGCCCAATTGAGTTCCTCCTAACTGGCATTTTATCTTCTTGAGTTTCTTCCCTACATATTTATTTACTTAGCGTATGGCTTTTAGTGCCGGGAGTGACCGAGGACATGTTCTGCTCGCCAGAGGCTGTATCTGCTTCTATGCGGTCACCCATGGGGTGAGCTACAAGTACCGTTCAATTTCAAGTAGTTCCAACTTTGGCTACCAGATGCCACTGACCCCTAGTGGTGAACTTTGGAACATGATAGAGCGTTTCAAACTAAATATAACCTACAAAGTTAGCCACACGCTACCAATATTGAAGCGGTAGGTTATTTTTCATGCCATAAATCTATGTCAAGGGCCCGCCGTTTTTATTTTTTCTCCGAAGGAAGTCATACTGGAGGATTTGAACGCTCTTAAAATATCGGATGACCTTGACCGGGTTTGAACCCGCGATCTTTGGCATAGCAGTTCAGCATGCTACCAACTACACCACCGAAGCCGCTACTTCCCTAATAATATGACGTTTAAAAAATATTTACGTTCTAACATGTTAGCTTGAAAGCTTATAGGAACTAAGTTGCTTCTATACCAAACGTGAGGTCAAGTCCTGAGGAATATATCACTCCGCGCATCTTCTCTCTGTGTCTCTCCTTTCTTGTGTTTTGGGCCTGGCATTCCTCCACCTACTACTGTATATACATTTAAAATCATTTGTTTGCACCTTTCACTCAAATACTGCCCACTTTTATTACCTTTGAAATATTTTGCTAGTGATTCAAGCTTGAACACGTTGTCTACTTGATGGAGCCATGTTGAACTTTGTGCAATTGTAAAAGTGTCGCCAGCCTTTGAGCCAGATTCGCCATAAAATCAAATTACTCGGGTGCTCAAACAAAGTTCATACACAACAAAATGTAATATAATATCAAATTCGTACTGAATTACTCTGCCCATCGTTGCAAATACCACTCAAAACTATATTCACACAATTCACCAAATGAAAAGCAAAGTTGGTAAAGCGCCCAATTAACGTGAAAATGAAAATATTAGGCTATTCATTCATTTTTACAAAAGAAATTCCGAAAAATAATCTATCCAGCTGATGGAAACATAGCAACATGTGTTGGAAAATCTTGTACGCCCAAAAACAAGCAGAAAAAGAGACTGTCAGTCTCAAAGACTGGACTTCATATCATTTTAAATGCTACAAATGCTAGAAAGGCTGTAGGGGTCTCGCTTCGCTCGAAGCCAAAGACTCTTGACATGTTAGATGATCAAGAAACAATCAGAACGCTAGATAGTTACAAGTCATCGCGGTGAAAGGAGGGAGCTGACTGGATGACGTCACGCTCGCCGTGTCGTTGCCGTCTCGTAACGCCAGAGCTCACTAGTGAACTCAGTACACATGCACCAAGCGGTACTGTGACGTCACACACCTCAGTGCATTCTCGGTACATTTCGTGACATAACGTAACGACGAAGTCGACTGGATAATTTAAAATGATAGAAGTGGGAACTATTTCCTGGCGCGTTAGCTTCTTCACAGACCAGGTGACCAGAGGTAAAAGTGGTTAAAGGAAGACCAACAAGGTTAAATATCTTGGCGAGGTGATCCAACAAACTGGACTAGAACAAGAAGCCATGAATGACCGGACCTGGAAAATAAACCGGGTGTACCATATGAAGAAAACATCTAAAATATGAAGATCAGAAACTGGGAATGAATATAATACAAATATGTCATACAAGGATCTAGAAAACAATAAAAGATAAATTCAGTTTTTGTCTGCATGACGTCATAGTCCAACATTCATTCCAAGACACCAGACGTCATATCGACACATGGAAGCAACATTGTATTGTTTTGTTAAGAGGACTACCTGAACAAAAGAATGTAATGTAGTACGATCTAGATTCAGACAGACTCCATCATTATTTCCACGCATTGTATTCCGGTGAGAATCATCCTTCTTACTTACTTACTTAACTAACCCATTTCTGTATCGCTCGTCTGAGCGCAGATCTCACCAAGCAGCCGTCAGAGCGGAACTGAAGCAAACAATACCATATCACGATAATGATGTTGCATTGGTGGTACCATGGAGTCTTGGGTGTCTCTTCCTTGTAAACAAAGCTTCAATGTTATGTTTAGTAGACTTCCGCGGCTGTTGGCTGTAGTGTCTGGGGCGGTTTTAGCACGTCCGGAATATATTAGTTGACATTATTTTACCATCGTTCCAGTAAGCTAAGACATGGTCGATCCCAGCCGCGTATTCCTGATTACTTTTATCATCGACTAGCTGTAGTGCCCGGCTTAGCCCGATGGATTTTTTTATGGATGACTAGCTATTGTACCCGGCGTTGCCCCGGAGGTGTCTTTATATGTTATAGAATAATACATGCCAAAATATTTTGCAGTGTGTATTCATTTTGCCCTTAAGTGAGTTTAGAACATGGTTCTCCCTGATTCTGATGTTACTCAAGTTCAATCTTAACTCACTGTAAATAGTCGAAAAGTACAGTAGGTACTGTGGAGTACAAGAACGTAGCCGAGAATGCGACAATAGTAAATTCCTCGAGAACTCAGTCTCACAATTACTTTCCTGATAGTGTTTATTTTTTATTTAATGGGGTCCGCTATTATCATGACAAAGTATCATTACCTACTGTTTGGTTCTTGTAGAAAATTATCGCATAATAATATATATTCGTAGTTTAATTACCGTATGTTATTGACATGTTATCAACTAAATTCATAGGTTCCATTACAAATTAGCATAGTCTTAGAGCAGGATAATTACCAATTACAATATAACCCGAGTAACAGAAGGAAATATTATTCATAGAGCAATCTGCAATATCACGCAAAAGTTACTGTATATCTGATTTGTAAGGCAAAAGACAGCTGGTAGACGTAGACACTGTCAACAATAAAAGAATACAGTATAAGGACATTATGATTAATAAAACATAAACGTCACCATATCAGTAGTAGGACACACCTTAACGGAGAGTAGCCTATAACATTTCGATTCTAGTAGATATTACATATTACGCATTATACCTTTCGTCATAAAGTAAAGATTCAAAATCTCCCATAACAGCAGCGGCATTAGAGTATAAGATTAGACCCAAAATGCCACATAGGTTTCTGTGACCTAAAGACTGAAGTTTAAATAAAATTATACATAAAATTCAAAAATCATTTAGACGACCACGTGTATTAGCGGCTAACATTTTCGGCTTTCGCCTTGGAGGTCTGAGTTACACGAAGTTTAGTTTCAGTTTCAATTATTGTAAGAAGTCGGTATTGATGTACTGAATTCCTACATTGTTTGGAGTGTTTGCTGATGAAATTGTAAAATGCTGGGGTAAATTATAAACCATGGTTTGAACGCCGCTGCTGAAATTCAGTATGTCATTCTGTTGTTTGTCATTTTGTAATTTAAATAGGAAAAACATAGGAGGTGTGCTTTCCTTTCCCGAGTTTACGTGAGACAGAGATAGGAGTGATGATTGTCTTAACGTGATTTCCCGCGATAACTTTGTGAATGAATGAAAATCCACAGCCTGCTTCCAGTCTCCGACCAGGTCAGGAATGGAATGAATGAAGCCCCCATCTAGCGGCGAGGATATGGACTGTGCCGGCTGCCGAGGCCTGACGCACTCCTCTGGGGCAATGATTAAATGAATGACAGGTGAAATGAAATGATAGTGGAGAGTGTTGTTGGAATGAAATTTTGACAGGGAGTACCCGGAGAAAAACCTGTCTGTCTCCGTTTTGTCCAGCACAGATCTCACATGGAGTGACCGGGATTTGAACCACGGACCCAGTGGTGAGAGGCCGGCGTGCTGCCGCCTAAGCCACGGAGGCTTCACCCGCGATAACTTTGTATCGGACACAAACTCTCCTTCGTCTGTTGTGTGTTAAGTCGTCATTTTGAGAGTCCCGCGCCGTAGTTGTGATCGTTTAATCGTGCACCACGGCTGGGAGGGCAGCTGTAGCAAGTCCAGGCATCGTAGATTCGAAACCCAGCACCGATAAACTATCTTGAGTGTGGTTTTTCTACACTCTGTCCAGGCAAATGCCGGATAGTACGTGACCACTGCTAGTAACGCACATGATAAGGACTTCTTTGCCCCTGAGACCTATGATGATATCCAATTAACTACGGAATCAACCGTCCAGTGCATACCCATAAGTTATCTTCTGAAAAATGGGTATCATAATGTTTTCTTGCGATTCTGTTGAATAATTCTTCAGTACATCGCCCAGGGACTCACGACTAATGTGATGTGGGTTTGGTGACCACGGGACCCCAGCTGAGTGCGGTATTGCTTCCACATACTTGTCCCGGGCTCCCTTCTGTCATCTTTCCTGTCGACCACCCTTGGTCATCTCTCGTTCACTTACGACCTTGCGACACTCCCCCTCTTTCAGGGGCTTACAACTTGTGGAACGCTGGTTAGCGATCAAGGGGCCCCAGCTGAGTTCGCGATTGCTTCCACTTGGTGTATTCCTTGGAATACACGTTCAGTCAGAGTTAGCTCTTGCTGCTCTTTGATTAGTTCGTTTATTTATTTTCTTCCCCTCTTCGCAGACACCAACAGTGATCGCTTTGTATTTCTCTTTTCTTTGAGCAGGAATTTATTGTGTCTTTGAGTCTGTTCTAGATGTGTATTTTCTATGGAAACCCTAGCGGCTTCATGCAGCAAACCACTGAAGTTCCTCAATCTCTCTGAGCTCAAGAGGACTTCCTCAGCAATCCACCAGGCATCATCCTCGTCGCCAGCTAACATCTCCTTGAAGACACGGCTCCATGAAGAAAATTTATTGTATAAAGGGTTTTTCATTTTTTTCATGTTGCACATTCTGTCATAAACTCTTTTGTTCTCCTCCCCTTCCCCCTTGCCAACCTTCCTCCTTCGTGTGGGGATTTGCTCGTCCTCACTTCTAGTCCAGTCGTCAAGTGTACAGTTGGGAGCTCTCCCAGGGGCCAGTCTCCTGTCTTCATGAGACATTTTTAAAATAGACGCCATGTCTGTGTTCTAAAGCTAACGGTTACTAGGAACCATCGCCAGCGCAACATGAAAAAGCTAAGTACAAAATTGCAATGCTTTTAGACTTGTTTTAATGGTTTTAATATACTGAACGCTTTTAATACAATTTTATAGACAGTGTGGGGAATTGCTCACTATTGTGCAATAACCGTCTTCGTGGGATTTTCTTTGTCAGGCTTTAGCTATCTAAGCTGACTTTATAACATGATATTTAGTAATTCTTGTACGAAATAAATGGGAATATCTTCCCACAACGAGGGATTTAAGTCAAATAAACCGCTGACTATAAACTTAGCTTTTTCCACCGTGGGAACTCTATCGCCCTATTCAACCGTCATTACAGCTCTCGAATTTTTCTACTCAACATATGCTTCAAACCGCAATAAACTATGCTCAATACCGTCAAATTGCTGGAATTTCAAGTTAAACAAAACTAATAACTGCAAACCATAAACTTTCAAACGCAATAAACTTATTCTAGTTCAAATTCAACTAAGTGTTTTACATAAACTGCAATAACGTTCTCTTGTTCTATGGACTTACATACCCTACAATAGTGAACATTTTCAACTTATCAACAAACTATCAGTGCTGCAAATTTGTGTGTGCTGATTTCAATGCGGCGCGTTCGTTAGAGCAATACATTCTGGCCAGGACTTGATCCTAAAGTTCCTAACTCCATTTCCTAAAATACCCTTTACTAACAAACCTAAGCTAATCTACAAGTTAGTTACTACTCTATGAGGCCTCGCCCAAAGTTTGGTGCCCTCGCATTTTCTCCATGTATCACTTATTCACTCAGTTTCAATAGTAGTAGTTATAGAAGCTACTTATTAATCTTCTTTTCTTATCCTGCTTGTTCAGGAATCGTTGATTTTCTAAGTTTAAAACTTTTGTACCTGATTGTGGTTTTTTTTCTCTCCAGGCTTCGTTAATACGACCTGTACATTTTTGTATTTTGCATCTAGTAATCTCTATTTAAAAATAGCGGTAACCTCCGCATGTAATTCTACTTTTTCTTCCTGCTACGAACAGGAATTTCATCTATTTGTTCATAGGCTCTTCGATTGCCAGAAGGGCAGTCCAATAGTGCTTGTATCCTACATCATTTATAAAGGTGAAAATTACTTAACTATTCATTGTCCTTAAAAGCTTTAAATGTCATAATCTTAAGCACATTTTAATACCTTTGTACAGGTTTAGTGCTTGTAACAAGTTTGAAACTTGTAACTACTTTAACATTGTTCAATGTGAACGTTCCCTTTATTAGGTCTGAGACCTTCAAATGTTTGTAGAACTAACCAAAGAAAAAGTTCTTCTTAACTCCAAAAATAAGGTTCTAAATCTAACAATTTGTCACTAATCAAAAATTTATATTTATTGTTAAATAAATTATTTCTAATTTTTGGCCTTATCTCTCTCGCTAGAATCACGTATAGGCAGGACCTTCTCTTCCCTGATACTTCCCCTAATCTTAAGTTCCAGTCTCGAAAAAAAGGTAATTTCTAAATCAATAAAAGCTTTACCACTTGTTGCGTTTGAAACGAAGCTTAAAACAACAACATTTTCAAAGTTACTCTTAGCTGTTATAGCTACTTCTAGCAAATCATTAAGGCAAATACAGCTTGCTCCACCAGCTACCTATTTGTAGAGATTTTCTCTCTGACTTATGTTTTGCTTTCAAAATCTCAGTTTTGTTTAAGTTAGGTTTGAAGTTTTCCTATGTTCTAAACTTTTAGTCGGCATCCTGCTGGGTAAAAGCTTAGCCTGCCTTCAGTGCAACAATTGGTATTCTTCTAGGATTTTCATAAAACAAACAGTAAAAGTATTGCTAAAAGCACTGAAGTTGCTTTTTCTCTTCCCACTCTGGGAGCATTCGGTTGTTTTGCCAGAGATCTAACAGTACCCAGCAATAAAAATATTACTGCAAATTCAAATCTTTCTAGCATTTTCGAATGCGTAACAAAATCTAACTTTTCTGAAAGGAAAGTTAGTAAATCCTTTCCTTTTGGATTACTTTGTCTAGCCAGAGTATCACCCTTCCCCATAGTACCGGAATACCGGCTCGGGAGGGAAAGAGCACTCACCGAGCGCTTGCAGGCAACCTCAATTCATGCTGCGCTCTCCGCTTGCCTTGTACAGGCCTCCGCTAAAGTTAGGTACTTCATAGGTTTAGCACGGCGAAATTCCTCTTTATATCAACATTTTCTTATAACTTAGTGTTGGATTCTCTTTCTATCTACCAATACTTGTTTCCACTCCTAAACCCACCACCTTTTTTCTCTATCATCTTCCCTTAGTTAGTGTTAATAATCAGTAATAACCTACCACCACTTAATTGTGCCAGGGTCCTCTCTGGCATATTTACTGTCGGCCTCCCTTGATCAACTCTTGATCTCTTCCAACCCTGACGGTATTAGGATATCCGAGATCTAAGGAGTCTTTCAAATTCCCGCCTTAATTGGGCCTTGTTTCATCTTTCCTGATACCCTCATTCTTCAAAGTGTCAGATCTCTTGTTTTTCTTTCCATCACATCTCCTGCTTCCTGCACAGGGTCATAAAGGGGGCTGGGTATCTGTAGCCCCACCACTGGAGGTGCTACACCCTCAAGGGCTCACAGCTGTTGAGTTTGAGAGGATACCTGAGCTCGATCTGTTTTTTCCCTTTTTCCTGTGAATCTGGGGCGGACTCTCTCCTATTTCCCTTCCTATCTGCCTTTCATGGCACACCTTTCCAAATCTGTCAATTCTCATTTTTTGAGGGTTGAGAGCATTTGATTTACCTGCATTTTATTTCCCTTATTCCTTCCCTTTTGTCCTTTTGTTCTCCTAATCCGTAATTTGATTGTAAGTTGTAGTTATTTTTAGTTCTAGTGTTCATTTTATCATCATTTATCATTTTCACCCCCAAAGAATTAGAGGCCTATAACCTCCATGGTAGGCACTTAAACATCAACTATCATCATCAAATTACAATTTCAGCAATATATTTTCCGACAATGAATGAATGAATGAATGAATGAATGAATGAAATGTTTATTGCAGCATAATAGCCAGAGAAAATACATAATACATCTGAAAATACTATATTTGCCTATATCCAATCATTGTACAGTTTTGTTAGTGATATTAGTCTTTTTTGCACAAATTCGCATGATATCAGGAACATTGACCATGACATAATTCACACACACAGTCCTCATTTGGGTAATGAAATCTTTTATTATTATTAAGGATAAGTGCGCACAATGTGCATTACATTAATTATTTACAAAATTCTGTAAGCGATGACAACCTTTTACTACACACGAGAGCGTGGTAAGTATCGCATGACTTTTGACACAATTTACAAATGCACTTAGGTCTGGGCACATGGAACAGCTCAGTCTCACAAATCCTGTGGTGAAAACCGTGCACCGCGAATCGGCTCACTGTGTGTCTCAAATCATAGGCAGTGCCCTTCCATTCTGTTGACGTCATGGCCGTAGTGGAGTAGAAATCAATTGGGATATCCTTCTTTTTTGCAAGTAGTTCTTGTAGCAAATCGTTGGTGCATAGCTTGTGTTGAAACCCGGGTACTAAAAATCGTGTGATGGAGTGTCTCAGTTTATAGATGGTCTGTCTCCAGGTTTGTGTCAGTATGTCGTCTGTTGTATAAAACTCGGTCCAAATGGTGTTCCTTTTTCCAAGTAATATTTGAAAGATTTTCTCATATGCCATTGTGTTTGGAAGATGCAACTGCAACCTCATAATCTTCTATGAAGAAGTTCTCACTAAGCATAATATAAGTCAGTTTTGATGGTGCCATTATTCCTATTCCCAGCACTCTTTTCATACAGTAAGAGTATCCCATATAATATTGAGTCCGTAGGTATCTATTGGCATTATTACAGTTTGGAAGAAAATCATTCCAGCAATTCCACGGCAATATTGCACCAATCACTTTTCCGACAATGAAAACTGAAAGTCTGGTTGAAGTTGTATTCACAGTGGAAAGAATTTTTTGTATAAAATGTTTGGATTGCATTTCTCAGTACTCTAATCCCCTCTGCACATTAACTTGACCGCAGCAGCAGTCTTGCCAGCGTCATTGCAGAGAAATTGGTATCACCGATTACCAATATTATTGCGGAAGCCGAAATACCGGTTGCTTCCAAATAACTTCTGTACTAACCACTCAGCAGGAAAGTTCATGAAGTTTTATAAAAATCGAGTGAACCTAATGGAATTCTATTTTAATAAGGTGCAAAGGTATGTTTAGTTTAATATCACGCTATTGTATTTTGTGATATAATTAGCATTTTGATATTGCGGAAATTATATTGACAAATAGTGTCAAGTCTTTGTTATGCTATACTGGGTTGACAGTGCTGTGTGAGCAGTTGAGTAACTAACGGGATTTCATGTTAAGAGCCTCAATTTTTATACCGGTAGTGCAGGGCGCAACTCGCATCCAGTCGGCCGTGTCTCGACTTGAGACATGTTTCCATGGAAACGATCTGCCTTGCCATTCCTTCATGAGTTAATTTATTTTACTTTATTAGCCTTTGCTCGAGTGCAAAAGGGCCGAAATCAGAAGAATGAGAAAGGCTATCGAAAATTCATGTAGCCAGCCGTTCCTTCTGGATCCTAAACTATGTGTATGCAAAATTTGGTTGAGATTGGTGGAACGGTGTAGATTGTATACGGAACAAATCCACCCACATACATAAATACATACATACATACATACTGAACCCATGTACCATAGGCTCGAAAGGGGTCGAATCCATATATTGTGTGAAATGAATGAAAGAATCATACAGTTTCTAATGTAACGGAGAGAGATTTCAAGCCAGGATTCTAGCCTAATATTGTGCAAGCTGCTGGACCAGGTGTTCATGAGATGAGATCATGCCTCTTGACATTGAGAAGGAGCCAGTCATGGATATTAATAGAACGAGTGGAAAGTTTTTACTGTAAGACAGAGAAGCTTGACTCGGAAATTGCTCTTACGTAGCAGGAAAACGGCAACATCGCCGCTGTGCCAGAACAAGAATAATTAAATTTAACCCATTTGCGAGTATAAAAATAAGTAAATAAATACAGTACGGTGAATCATTTCGGATTAGAGATTTTTGTGTAAAGAAAAAGCTTTTAATAATAGTCCAGGAGAAAAGTGCAAATGCAGCATACGTCATTGGGAATTCACCGGGACCCAAGGAGTGGGAGAATTAAAAATGAACAGCAACACCCACACAGTTGAAGACTAAAGATTAATTAATATGTCGGAAATGCACGATCGATTTCCATGCACAGGAAGATCATTTTACGTTTGGAAGACGAGCTTTCTGGAGATATAATTTTTATAATTGTGCGACAATTAGTTCAAAAGTTGGTCACGAAAAGGACTAGGATTTTATCTTTTTTTTACTTAAGAGTATAAAACTCCTGGCAGAGCCAGACCAAACATGCAGTATTCAAGAGCCCGTGAGGGGGGCGTCACGCTGTATCAGTACATGCAGTCTACAAGCACACCGTGAGCGGAGGTGCTGCATCACATCGTATATGCAGTTTTCGATAGCCCAGGGAGGCGTTACACTGTATCAAGGCAGTGCAGTTATTCCGACAGTCCGAGAAGGGCGTTACGCTGTATCAGACATCGAAGGCAGTTTACCAGTACTTCTTGAGGGGAGAAAATCTGTATTACACCGCAGAATTAATATCCGACAGCCACGGGCGTCGCAGTATCAGTAACTTGCGTGCCTCCGGAAGGAGTTGCAAAGAAGAAATATTAAAGTATCGCTGTGTTGAAAAATTAGGAAAATCCTAGTTACAGGATTTAGGTCCGACAGTACAAAGTTTACCGTAAAAGTTCCTAAAATACAGTTAAAGCAGGCTGCGAACTTAGGATTCAGGCGATAGGTCTTTCAGTAAACGACCAAAAGTATCATAACGTACGGAAGTACCGGAACAGCGAGATAAACAGTTTATCAATTTTAAAGAACCCGAACAGGGAAAAACAGAGTAAGGTTCGCAACGTATTCCAGAAAATTAGAAGTGCGAGAACCGAATAAGCAAAGAAGAACGGAAACTATAGACATTGTCTCAAGAAAACAGACGAACTAATTCTAAAGCACTAAGACTCGAGAAGTATTAGTTGCTAAAAAAAATCCATAGGTCACCGATAGGTTATCGAGGGGACCTCGATCAGAACAGACTTTCGCTAGGATCGATAAATCAGATCTAAAAGGGGAGCCGTTCAAGCTAGAGAAATAGCCGATCATCAGGAACAGGATTCGAAGAATTGCTATTCCAGGGAAGAAGTAGATGATTCGAGACTTTCGTATTCTGCAGGATAGGAAGCCGACATTGAATAAATTTCACCCTTGGAGACGGGAGATTAAGAGGTCACGTGTGATAGGCTAAAAAGGCGGCCTAGTGATCAAAAATTGTGAAGTGTAAATATATCAAGATTTTGTGTTAAACGTAATATAATTTTTAGTGTTTTATTGTGTGTTCTAAACGGATACACCAGTGTATTAAAAATGTTGTCAGTGTTAAATGTATTGAATATGTGTCAAGAAATGTCTGTACATGAGATGAATTTGTACAATATGGAGTAAGTCAAGAAGGTGGGCAAAAATGACGCATCGTACGAGAATGAAGGTCAGAAAACGACCTTAGACATGTGAGTAAAGATTTTCATTATGTTTTGGTGTAGGGGAAATTTTTGTGCACAAATCCACCGGAGTTTTGAGTAAAAGGGATGTTTTAAATAAATAATAACTAAATAAGAACGCGGTCTGAACAAAAATAAAGTTTTGAGAAACAATAAATAATTATGTGAAAGAATAAATCCTGTAGAGGAAATGCATGGAATAAAATGTCAGTGTATTTGACAAATGTTATAAAAGCAAGCGTAATAATAATAATTATAACGGAAGATATTTAAATAAAGGTAAATTTGAATTATATGAAAGAAATAGCTTTTGAGCTTCTGTAAGGAATGAAGACATGATATGAATAATAATAATAATAACCAGGTAAAGAAATCTAAATAAAGATTAAATTGAATGATATAAAAATATAGAGCGTGGGAGCCTTAACAAATGTATAAGACATGATGTGAATGCATGTTGTTAACAAGTAGTTCCGTGAAGAACTATACAGCCTATTTTCATATATCCTACTTATGTTAATTGCCACTATCAACATACACAATTTCTGTTTGATTGCTGCAATAGATTCGTAGATATTGAGAACCGACTAAATATTTCGGATGGACGCCATGTTGGTTTTTGTATATGTAGGTCCTAGAGTTATGTACTGTTACATGCAGATTATTGTGAACGTGTAGTATTCAAACTTCAATCGCATAATTAGGACACAAGAAAAAACAAGGAGATTTAAAAATTTTTCACAGCTGCCATCTTGAGGTTATGGAAACAATTGAAATAAATTAGTTGCCAGTGGATTAACATTCGGATAAAGATTTACTGTACCAAGGTTCACTGCACGCGGATGGTTAAATTGCGAGAAACGTCCATGTGAATATTTATAATTCGCGTCACCGCCATGTTGGATTTGTGATCACCAGCTTATTTAAAGTCCTATAGGTGAACTTAAGTTCATAGCCCCTATGAACATTAAAAAATGCAGTTTGATTGCTAAAATAGATTCGTAGATATTCAGTATCGTCTAAATATTTCGGATGGTCGCCATGTTGGATTGTTAAATGTATAGGCCATAGAGTCATGTACCATTAAAGGAAAATTATTCCGTAGGTTCATTATTCAAACTTTCACTTCGATCGCATGACTACATCACAAGAAATAAAAACTTAATTTAAAAATTCGCACTGCCGCCATCTTGAGGTTATGTAAACAATTGAACTAAATTAGATACCAGTGGATTACAATGTGTATAAATAGTTCCTGTACCAGGTTTCAGTGCGCTTGGAACATTAAATCGCGAGGAAGGTCTATTTAAAATGTTCAAATTCGCTTGGCCGCCATGTTCGTTTTGTAGTTAACCGGTTTTTGAAAATCTTATAGATGGACTTCCAGTAGTGCCCTTTATCTCCGTACAAAATTTTAGAGAGGTACCGCTAATAGTTTCAGAGATATAGAATGCCGGTGAAATATTTCGCACATCCGCCATCTTGTGATTATGTAAACAATTGAACGAAGTTTGATGTCGGTGCATTACAATGTATATAAACATATACTGTACCAAGTTTCATTGCGTTTGGTTGGTCAAATCGCGAGAAACGTCTATTTAAAAGTCGCAAATTCGTTTGGCCGCCATGTTGGTTTTGTAGTTACCAGGTTTTCAAACGTCACATAAGTGACCTTATAGTAGTTCCCTCTATCACCATAGAAAATGTCAGGGTAATATCGGTAATAGTTTCGGAGATATTGAATGCTGGTGAAATATTTCGCACAGCCGCCATGTTGGATTGGTGAGTCGTAACAAAATTTGGAGGGCACGGTCGAGGTCGCCGGGAATAGTGCTATGAACTTTCCGAGTTCCATTGAAATCGCTCCTGCCGTTTAGATTTTATTAGGGGGGGGACACACACACGAATCACACACACACACACACGCACACACACACGGACAAAAGGTGATCTCATAAGCCTATTTTTTCAAAATTGAAAATAGGCTAAAAATGGAGCGATTTATTGTCAACGGAAAAGATAAATATAAAAAATTGAGATATGTATCAATTGTTACTATGAAATTTATCAGTTCTTTGGAAGACATTAGCCCGTAAAGTAATGTATAGCGCAATGGAACGCAATTAAATAAAAAGTCACGCTAGGAATGCGTAGAATTTAAATGTACTTGGTAAATTACTTATGAGGGGTAGTTGATTGTATTGAATTGAGATATGTTGTAAGTCCTCTAATTGTGACGTAGATCACGAGGCCATGTGTGTGTTATTATATAAAAGGGAGCAAATGTATGGTATTATGAGCGTAGGTCCTGTAAGCTACGGCTGACCCTAAATCGCGTTTTGTATAAGTCCTCCAATGTGGAAATGGTTCCCGAGGCATGTTAAGAGATTCGAACCTAGAATCCTCTTGTTGTTGAAGCCCCTAATTATTCGTCGTAAAATGTGTATTACTCTTCCCAATCAACGAGGACTCTTCATAATTAATAAATGCCAAGGTTACGAAAGTGGTTTATGAGCCAAAGAATATTGTTGAAAGTGAAAAGAGAAGTTAAATGACAGGTCTCTCCATAGAACTGAAAATAAAAGGAAGGTTTGTTTTAAAAGCATTGAAGAGAGCTCCAACCACAGGCTAGACAGGGAGTCACCCTCCCAGTCATAAATTTCGCTCGAGTATAATGGCCTGACCCTCATAGTATGAGGGTGGGTAAAGACCGTCTTGTAAGACGTAATGAATACACCGTGAGTGTTTAAAAGTTGTTAATGACCCGGGCGTTGAACCGAGGTCCTTGTAGATTGATATTATCGCTTGCCAGTTCAGATCGTAGTTTTCTTATATGATAATGGTCTTATAAGACAAATGAAATAAATAAAAATCCCTATTGTAATGTTGTATGGAAATAAGGAATCCACGAGTTTGATGAAGGTAACTAGATTCTGGGAGTAATCATAGTTTTTGACTTTGTCAAGTAATCTTTATAACTCTGGAGTACACAAGTATTTTCCCGATCACCGTAGTGAATTTGTAAAACTTGAGAGAGGTGGTAAATGCTGAGAACATGTGAAGTGCCCAAATATTGAAGTAGATAATTAACATGTAATTTTAAATGTAATTATATATTTGTTTTGATGATAAGAAAAGATAAAAATAGTTCTTGAGGTGTACAAAAGAATGACACCATTATTATGGGAAAGTATTGAGCCAAAGAAGCTCGTAGTTATATGGAACTTTAAGATAGGTACTTTATGGAAGTGAAAATAATCATGAATTGTTGGTTTTAAAGAAAACCATGTGTTTTAATCTAATATTTGTTTTATTCTTATGTTATTCCTTGTTCATTTTGAACAAGTAGAAAGATATTGGTCAGTAGTTTATTTGTTTTATTGTTTGTAGCGCCATAATTTTGATTAATTAAATGTGTTAAAATAGGAGTTGATTTTGTCGTTATTTTTGCAAGTGTATCCTCTATTTAATCCAAAATGTGTAAGTCACAGAGTGGGAGAACTTACCGCAGCCCCGAAAATCCCGAATTGAGCAATGCTGGCATACTGTGATTTGCATATTTCTTGCTGAAAGGGCACAATACATACTGAGACCGTGAGTCGAGTCAACAACCACGATGACTTTCCTAACATCCCATAAGTCAAATAAAATTACCGTGAGGATCAGGTGAACTTCCTAATAGGCTAAGCGGCACGAGACACTGTAGTCCACGGGGATCGTGGTACATGGTGACGATGGTCATAGACTGCCTAAGGAAAGGTTCACCTTCAAAACTAGACTGAGAAATTAAACATCCAGACTTAAGTAAAACACCGTAAAAATTTATTAAAATTCACAAGCCCCTAGCCTAGTTCGGAGGGTTATGATCGGCTAGTCCGCAAACTAATAAACAAAAGAAAATAAAGAGCAGGTCCCTACCTGAGAAGTTACTGAAAACCCTCGCGAAAGATCTATCTCACAATAATAAAGCAACAACAGCAACACTAGGAAAATGGTACGACGCAAGTCCCTAGTTCAAGTTACAAGATTAAGCTAATATCAGAATTTACATTTAACAGGGTAGCAAAACAAATCTAAGTTAAGATGATACCATCTCCATCTCCACATTTACATTTAACGTTAATCATCTAGCTAAGTCCTAACAGTTAAAATAACAAAATTTACGGCGATGACGTCCGTAACAGAAAACAATTACAACAAATCTAAGTGTACAGCCATGAAAAAAACATTTAATTATTCTTAATAACTACGTGCTATCAGCACACAATAAGGTAACATGTAGGATTTACACGCTTGTGCATCATAAATAAGTAATGAAATAGACACAAATCTTTATTAAATTCCTGCCTACACCTTGGTTTACTCTTTGTAAGCCATAGTCATGTAATGTGTGTAATTACGGTGACGAATGCGTACTTGAGACCACGTCTGACATCGCATGGCCTGAGCTTCACAAGCTACGAACTCTAGGTTCGCGCATGCTTCAGGTCGCTACAAAAGTGTCAACTGTCCTAGTCATTTCCACACAAGGAAATTACCTTCAACTGCACGGCTATGTCAACAGTTCCAAAATGCAACAGAACAAAGTTAGACAGAAATAATTCATTAGTCAGCTTTTGTTTTACCAAAATTATGCGTTTTATTATTAAGATGTCGGTTTAGGTTTATCGTTGGTTTATGGCGAATAATACTGACAATAGCTCGGGCACGGAGTGTCTACACTGAGATCCTTCTCCACCAAAAAGCCTCGACTCAACAGTCGGAATAAGATCAACGAGCAATAACAACTCGGACACACAGCGTTCATCAAGCTGCACCAGGGTTAACCAAAATGTCAGACCCAAGGGTGTCTCACTATACTGAAATAAATGACATTAAATTAAACTAGATACAATCCCTACCTAGAAAAATGGCTGACACAGAGTGCGGTTGATTCACAAACTACATTAAATCTAAAATACCACCAGAACTAGAACAAGAGAAGGGATGTCCAAAAACTCACGACATGGAGAAGCTATCACTCAGCCCTCTATTCAATAACCAGGGTTGTACAAATTCATCTCTGGATCTCTGGAACGGTATTATCCTCATCAGGATTCCCATCTGGACTCCTCCAAAGACCAGGGTTCGATTCGTCCCTGTCGACAACTCCGTGAATATGCTGGATATGCCAGGAAATGGCATCTTGGATTCCTTCCTTCTCGTCCTCGGTTCTGCAAGCTCCACCATCATGCTAGTTCTCGTAGAAACATCGCCCTCATACCAGGATGGTATTAGCCCATGATGACTGATTCAAACATGGTGTGGAATAGTCTGGTCACGTTGACGGTGAAATAAATTATGACATTCATTCTTTCACTTTCCAAAAATATAATGTTCGTCGTAAATGTTGTAGGCTTTGATAGTAATTGATAACACAGCCTTAATTTCGTGGATGTGAATAGATACATGTGAGCTAGCACTGCTCTATGATTCTGCACGTGCTAATGACGCTACTTTTCTATCATGCAGCATCGGTAAAATGTACGTCGTTTTGGAAATAAAAACTTCACTCTGGCAATCCAATTATGTTACACTATCATAATCACACTTATTTACAGTAGTTGCAACACATTTACCAGTATATTTTCCACAAGGCATTTGGCCCTCCACAAACACGTGGGTACTATAATGTGGTGTTCCGGTAAAATTATATAATTCACTAATACTTGCCAATAATTATCTTCAATATGTTTCTGTGGCTCACTGTGCATAAATACCAGTATTTTACAATATGCCAGTGCACGATGGCACCTGATAACCAATTCAACGCTAACAAGCGGATATTCTTCTATGTCTTACAGGACAAATGCGATTACACGCCTATATTGGACGGATTCTCCAGACGTAGTGCAAGGCACTGGGTGTCTCAAGGAAGTAGGTCGTCAAGCCGAAGTAGTTGAGCGACTACTTACGTTCCTATTTGCGTATCTGCAAGGGTATTACCTTACCTTAAGCGAAAATAACATTCTCAAAAATGTTTTAATAATGCAGCATGACGAAATGGAATATTCTGAGTCTTGAGAAAGAATAAAATTAATTAATAAGACCTCAGATAAATAATTAGCAGTTCTCACCAAAGTCAAAAGTGCGATTCAACGCTACTTCAAAGAGTATCGCGTGAGCTCTCAGCTCCACGTGGCTTCCTGGGTGTGTTCAAAGGTACAACATCCCATCATAAATGTTCTGTCATAAAAAATATCACATGAACCATAGCTCAGCGGGTTCATCTGCCTCTCCGTCGTTTCAAATAAAATGTTGGGACGACATTTTTATTTGACTTGAAATTCATTCAAGAGTGATATTTTTTCAGATTGGCTGTATTAAAGGTTCCAATGCGCTCTCCTGTCCTGATGTCTTCTATTACATAACTTCCATTGTTCAAAGGCTGTCGGATACGACTAGGGCCATAATATAAGGATAGAAATTTCCCATATATGCGGTCTATAGGACTTGAAATTCCGGGTCTCCTTATGAGGATAAGGTCTCCCTCAACTAGTGGTTCTCTAAATCTCTGGCATCTAGTTCTTCTCAAGCGCTTGGCAGCTTGTCTGTCCATAGTTTCCCTTGCAGCTAAAAGTCTGCTGGCATGTGATGGTTGTAAACAAGGTGGATTTACAATCACACGATCCCATATTCTCAGCGGCATCTGGTTCAAATGCAAGACCATAGGTATTTGACCAGTGCTCTCATGGACTGTTGAATTAATACACTTTGCCATAGTGACTAGGACTTCAGTCCATCGCCAGTGTTCTTCTTGACAATATGATCGACAGTATTTAGCGATAATAGACATCACGCATTCTGCTGGGTTGCTCTCTGGATGACGAATAGATGATAAAACATGACCTATTTTAAGCTCATTCATAGCGTTGGCAAATTCTGCTGAGGTGTACTGTGATCCGTGATCAGTCAACAGGAATTGTGGTTTTCCTGCCTCCGGTATCACTTGACGTCTAATCCTCTGAATAATCTGATGTGCAGTGGCTTTTTGAATCGGATGAAGCATCGTATATTTCGTGAACACATCAATAGTTACAACGATGTATCGATTCCCACGACGAACCTTAGGTATTGGGCCATACAGGTCCTGTGCGTATAACTCTCTAGGTTGAGTTGGGAGTATTGGCCTAGGTTGTTCCTTCAACAAGTGTGACGTGTACTTGTTCCGCTGGCATGCGTCGAAAGCACGTAAACACTGTCTAACGGTGGCTCCTAACCCTTTCCATGTAAAAGACTCTTTGATGGTTGCAATGGTTTTGTCTGTTCCATCATGACCAATGGATAGATGAACCATAAGAATAACAGATTCTTGGTATCTCCTAGGAATAACTGCACGCAGTTGAGTGTGGTCCTCGTCCACAAACTTGTATAAGACACGATGATAAATGAAGTAATTATCTGCAACAGCAGCAATTCTCGCATAATGAGCATCCTGTGGATCCATTCTTCGTTCCAGGAAACGGATAATGTGCCTGAGTCCCTCCTCACGTCGCTGTCCTTCGGGTAGATGACGAAGTCGGCGAAGGTGTTCCTCGCATTCTCCCTCGATGTCTATGGCATTAACAGTAGCTTCAGGATTCCGGCTGAGGATGTCGGCCAACACATTCTCTCTGCCTGGTCGATAAACTATTTCCAAATCGAACTGTTGGAGAAACAGCGTCCAACGTGTGATCCTGTCGCTTGCCAGTCTTGTTCTTAAGATGAAGGTCAGTGCATGGTGATCGGTCCTCACAATAATCCTCTGGCCTAACAGAAGTTTCTGCCAGTATTCAAGTGCGTAAACTATTGCAAGTGCTTCTATCTCGGTCGTGAAGTAGTGAGATTCATGTGCTCTTAAACGTCGGCTTAAGAAAGCGATGTAATGACGTTTCTTCTAATCATCCTCCTGCAGTAAAATGGCTCCTATACCAATGGCAGATGCATCAGTTTCTAGAATAAAGTTCCGGGAATAATCTGGATATTCTAACTGAATTGAGTCTACTAGCATCTGTTTAGCTCTCCTGAAAGCTATCTCGCATTCATCATTCCAGTTTCACCTGCAGTTCTTTTTCAGTAATCCTTGCAGAGGTGCGACAGTCTCTGGATACTTCTCACAATGAGCAGCAAAGAATTGGAGAATTCCTAAGAATTGTCTCACGTGTTTCACACGGGTTGGCGTTGCAAATGCAGCAACAGTTCTAATCTTTGCCGGATTTGGTCTGTATCCTTCTCCATTGATTATGTGTCTTACGAATTTCACTTCTTTCTGAAAGAATCGACACTTGTCAAATTTGACCTTAAAATTCGCCCGTCGAAGATTCTCAAAAACAAGGCGCAATGTCTTTAAATGCTCTTCTTCTGTTTCTGAAGCTACGATTATGTCATCCACATAACATATTACTCTCTGCTTCACTTCAGGAGTCAGCTTGGCTCAAGTGCTCTGATTAATGCGGCTCCGGCATTTTTCAATCCAAATGGTAGTTTTCGAAAGACATAAGTAGTCTGATCAAACAGGAATCCAGTATATTTCTGAGTATGCTCAGATAATCTGATATGGTAATAAGACTGAACCAAGTCCAATGATGAAAATATCCTTTTTCCTTTGAACTTCCTGAGAATGTCCCTAATCTTGGGTGGTCTGTCGTGCTCAGGAGCTAGGCGTTCATTCAAGGCTCTGGCATCGAGACAAAGTCTCAAGCTTCCATCTACCTTAACCACAGGCGTTATGGGATTCAAGAAAGGAGTTGGTGATTTCTTGATTGTGTCTGCTGCTTCCATCTCATGGATCTTCTTAGCAGCTTCTTCACGATGTTTCTCAGCAATCGGGTAAATTTTCTTCTGGAATGGGGAATCATCCAGTAGCACAAGGTCGTATTCGTAGTCTAATATCTCACCAGGTGTGGTGTCGAATATGTCCCTGTATTCGTTCAATATTATATCAAGATTCTCTCGTGTGGGTGCTGATAATGATTCTGCCTCTTCGTCGGCATCGAGTGTCTCGTCAATTTCCTTGCCATTCAAGTTTTCGACTACGTCGACTTCGGATAGGAATTCCGGTTCTTCTTCAACTAGGTTCATCTGAATGGGTTCGTTCGGCTTGAACTCTACCGTATTACGGCCAATGTCAATGATACCATCATATTTTCTAATGAAGTATGCGCCTAGTATGGCGTCATGATGCAAGCCCTTCATTACAAGAAATTCGTGCAAATACACGTAATTTGAAATCTTCAGAGTACAAAGAATCTGGATTTTGCACGTCACAACTCGGTCAGGTATGACACCTCTGACTCTTACAGCTGAAACAAGCAGCTCTGTCACCTCAGAGTTGGCCTTTAATCTGGCATGGCAGTCGGCGGAAATAACACTAATCATTGTCCCAGTATCAATGAGAATGACTACGTTGACTTCGTTCAAAGTGGCTACTATCTTGGGCAGACGGGTCAACTCATAATTGTGGTTCGTCGTTTGTCGTTCGTCTAACAAGTCTCCTTGGATTGGCTCCCAGAGTAATATGGTAGCAGTTACTCGGTGCTCAACCTGACAATAATCTGTTAATTTTTCGGCGTTTTTTTATTATCCTGGCGAGAAGTACTGGGCTGGTTGTGCTCCGTCTTCTGCGCCGAATTTCTATTTTCCCCCGAAGTTGGGTTCCGTTCTCCCTCTTCTTGGATTTGCAGCTCTCTTAGTTGTTGGAGGTACTCACGGCTCTCCCGTACTCTTCCTTTCCAATCTCTGTCTGGCTGGTATCTAGGGTCTCGATCTCGGTTATATCCTCTAGCGTATCGATAGTCCCTTCGGATACTTCCGTGCTGTTGGTTTCTTCCGTTATTGCCGCGGTGGTAATTTTCGTGACGTTGGTTATCATTCGTCCCTCGGTCGAATCTCCGATTCCAATGACTACGACGGTCATCTTGTTGATGTCGAGCATATGGAGCGTTGTTCCATTCCCTCCTACGATAGTTGTAGTTATTATCACGATGCCCAGAACTCTCTTGTGTTTGCGTTTGTTGCGGAGTCTGGTTTACTTTATCGACAGTGGTCAAGTTTATGTGTCTTTCCTCGCGCCTGTCAGCCTTCTGCTGACGGTGTGTCGGGAACTGTTCCGTGTCCGCATCCAAGCGTCGCAGAATCTGGTCACATTGTTGAAACGTGGATGCCCCTGCAGCGATCAACACACGTTGTACGTCCGCAGGGTACTGCCAAACAATGGTGTTAACGAAATCTTGTTCAGACAACGGAGGCTGAAGACAACGAAGCTTCGCAAGCTGTATAGCGAAGTAGTTCGCATAACGAGTAGGCGTATTCGAGCTGTATCTACGAGTATACATTTCAGCTCGGATGCTCTGCTGAATGTCACTCGACCAATACGTCCTTAGTAATGCTTCCTTAAAGTCCTGGTAGCCTGTAAACGAGTATCTAAATGCTCTAAACCAGGTACTGGCTTGCCCCTCAAGCAAACGTTCTATGACTCTGAGTTCCCTCTCTGGAGTTACCATCGTATCTCTCAGATAGCTTTCGACATTGGCTAGAAATTCCACTGGAGTAACACCACTTCCAGTTCCGGAGAAGCGAGCTGGTTGCTCCTCTCTCGAACGTATTATCGTCACATTTCCCTGCGTATGCGCGGGTCTAAATGTGTTCTGCATATAGCCATGCGTAGGTGTATTCATCTCAATATTAGGTTGACTTAGTGCTGGTCGAAAGGGATGGGCGTTAAAGTTCAAAACCTGGCTCGGCGCTGAACGAGTGAATTGTGATGGTTGTGGTTCTGTAGGCGCGCTGGGCTGAAAATGAGTTGGCATCATTCCTTCAGATTGAGAAACGGGTGATTCCTGAGATTCTCCCATTCGTGAGTGTAAGTGTCTCTCCTTAGGAGTCGTTTCGATTCTGTCAAGACGTCTTTCTATGCCTTCAAACCCTTGAATAGTTCTGGCCGCGACTTTGTTGCCTAAGTCATTCAATTGTAATTCGATTCTATCGACCTTTCCCTTGAGGTTCGCGTCTACCTCGCGTATGGCCGTTCTGAGGTTATGGCTAAGGTCTAACCTTTCGTTTACTGTGACCTCCTCAAATCGCTTTTGTAAAGAATCGATCTCTCCCTCGACTCTTGACATGTTGTCTATGACCTAGGCTACCTTAGCCTCTACTATGGTCTTATATTCGTTGAGGTCCCCTCTTAATAACATGAGGTCAATGTTATGTTCCTCATGATGAACATTCACTGTTTCGCGTAGGCTTGCTACGGTTTCCGTTAGTTCAGAAATGTTTCTCCTGTTAACGTTTAGTTGGTCTCTGACCTCTAACATGCCGTCAACGATCGTCCTAACATTGTTGTTCACAGCATTTGCAGCTCCTCTCATGAGAACTAATCCGATATTCATGGTTGTCATGTCCTTTCTTACAGTGTCCATGAATCCCTCGACCTGCGTCAATCGAGTCCCGAATTCTTCCCGAGTGTGTTCCAGGTCAGCTTTCATGTCTATCTGGACTCTATTTATGGTGGTTTGAATTTGAGCCGTGTGCTCCTCCAGTCGGCTTTGCACATCCTCCCTAGTTCTATTCATTTGGTCTGTTAGGCAATCTACACGCTGGTTAGCCTCCTGATGGTGTCGTATGACATCAACCCTAACTGCCGCTAAACCTGCCGCGAGATCATTTCAGGCTTCGACCCTAAATGCGTCCATATCAGCCCTGATTTGGGTTAAATCAGTCCTGACATTATTAACAGACTGGGTGTTTACCTCTAAATCTTATCTTATTTGGTCCACATGACCACTAACATTCTTTATAGATTGGGTGTTTACTTCCAAGTCCTGTCTTACTTGGTCTACATGAGCACTAACATTGTTTATAGATTGAGTATTTTGACCTAAGTCACCCCGGACTTCACCTAGGTCAGCAGTAATTTGTTGGAGATTAGCATTCACACCTGCCATCATCTCTCCAAACACACGACGAATCGTTTCCTCATCCATTTGACAAGAAATATATATGAGAAAGTGAGGGATCAATCTCTACTAGAACTTACAGCTATGATTAGTTACTTGGTGGTATAAAGCTTGTTTCATTTATATAAATATCACGAGTACAGCTGGAGTATGCAAACTAAGTGATTCTACATTTACAAAGACAACGACGAGCAAAGCAAAGTATTGCATTTACTCAGGATGAGACATCATCAAAGAAAACCCTATCCATCATTTATCTAACACTAAAGCCTCACCCCATGGACTACTATCAAACATGAATGCCATGCGGTCAATTGATCTGCAGTACGACTTTCTAAGTTCGTCCCAGTCCTGTCAATTTACCATTAATCAACATTAAGATCCTCCAAAGTAACATGGTACTGACGGTCACCACGTTAACGTCGGCACATGAGTTGGGCGCCATTTTCTATGAGACCATTAGTCGAGTCAACAACCACAATGACTTTTCTAACATCCCATAAGTCGAATAAAATTACCGTGAGGATCAGGTGAACTTCCTAATAGGCTAAGCGGCACGAGACACTGTAGTCCACGGAGATCGTGGTACATGGTGACGATGGTCATAGACTGCCTAAGGAAAGGTTCACCTTAAAACTAGACTGAGAAATTAAACATCCAGACTTAAGTAAAACACCGTGAAAATTTATTAAAATTCACAAGCCCCTAGCCTAGTTCGGAGGGTTATGATCGGCTAGTCCGCAAACTAATAAACAAAAGAAAATGAAGAGCAGGTCCCTACCTGAGAAGTTACTGAAAACCCTCGTGAAAGATCTATCTCACAATAATAAAGCAACAACAGCAACACTAGGAAAATGGTACGACGCAAGTCCCTAGTTCAAGTTACAAGATTAAGCTAATATCAGAATTTACATTTAACAGGGTAGCAAAACAAATCTAAGGTAGGATGATACCATCTCCATCTCCACATTTACATTTAACGTTAATCATCTAGCTAAGTCCTAACAGTTAATAACAAAATTTACGGCGATGACGTCCGTAACAGAAAACAATTACAACAAATCTAAGTGTACAGCATTGAAAAAAACATTTAATTATTCTTAATAACTACGTGCTATCAGCACACAATAAGGTAACATGTAGGATTTACACGCTTGTGCATCATAAATAAGTAATGAAATAGACACAAATCTTTATTAAATTCCTGCCTACACCTTGGTTTACTCTTTGTAAGCCATAGTCATGTAATGTGTGTAATTACGGTGACGAATGCGTACTTGAGACCACGTCTGACATCGCATGGCCTGAGCTTCACAAGCTACGAACTCTAGGTTCGCGCATGCTTCAGGTCGCTACAAAAGTGTCAACTGTCCTAGTCATTTCCACACAAGGAAATTACCTTCAAGTGCACGGCTATGTCAACAGTTCCAAAATGCAACAGAACAAAGTTAGATAGAAATAATTCATTAGTCAGCTTTTGTTTTACCAAAATTATGCGTTTTATTATTAAGATGTCGGTTTAGGTTTATCGTTGGTTTATGGCGAATAATACTGACAATAGCTCGGGCACGGAGTGTCTACACTGAGATCCTTCTCCACCAAATAGCCTCGACTCAACAGTCGGAATAAGATCAACGAGCAATAACAACTCGGACACACAATAACACGGGTTACCAGCGGCGCAAAGCTCGCATTCAATAACTCTGGGATAGGCCTGTCCACAACAGTTACCTTCCAATAACATCTAGTCAACGGGAACCCTCCCGGACAAGGTAATCACAAGTACCTTCATACAATAAATTCCTGCATTTAACAGGGTCGCCTTCAACTCACTATAGAAAACCTGACCTAATTGTACACGTCAAGACGGTACACGCAAGAAGTGCGCTCAACTAACAAAAAGCAGTCTATAAAACATGTGATCTGAGACAGGGTTGAAAACTGGGTTACATAAGCTAAGTTGCAATGAAAGAAAGAGCGAATACAATTGCATTCTGTCTCTTGTTAAAGTAGTCCTGTCTCACAAACAAATGAAGCGTGCTCTCAAGGGCACTGGATTACAAAACCAGTTTATGTCACCAGCAGGCTACCACATTCCTGCGTTCGGTCGACACAAAACACACATTATTCAAGGCCGGCGATTTAATCAAAATAAAACTATACATCTGGCCTGTTCATTAAAAACTTTACCATAGGTTATGAACCTCTAAAGAATCCGTGTATAAAAACACGCAATAAATCTGAATAGAATAATATGATTCCATCTTTCTACCAAAGACGTCTAAACTATAGTAATCTTACAATTACTGGAGCTCTTTGCTCTCAAAATACAATTCTGTAGTTGCTAGTACAACATCAAATAAAAACGTGTCTTACATGACACAAGCAAAATGATAATTGTGGCGCAGATTCCATACAAGGATCTGCTTAATGATACGTTGGGAACTGAGTTCGATGCTAGGCAACGAAACATTCCTTCTAATAGTTAGGTTCACACTTGACCAAGAATAGCTTCTGAGCTTATTCAAAATGAAAATATAATGCATTTACAAAACTGGCAATTACAGTCGATTGCCTAACTGATACGACTGTTCTAACGAAAGTCAGGGGTGTATCAAAACTGGCTGCAAAGAATGCAGTTAAAGAAATAACCATGACATCTGATTGTCATAACTAAAGTCAGCAAAGACTTGAAAAATCACCCCAAACAGGGTTGTACAAAATAGCCTCGAATGACTACGGTCACATCTAGCAAAAGATAGGCTTTGACGTTCTACGACGTTCATCAAGCTGCACCAGGGTTAACCAAAATGTCAGACCCCAGGGTGACTCACTATACTGAAATAAATGACATTAAATTAAACTAGATACAATCCCTACCTAGATAAATGGCTGACACAGAGTGCGGTTGATTCACAAACTACATTAAATCTAATATACCACCAGAACTAGAACAAGAGAAGGGATGTCCAAAAACTCACGACATGGAGAAGCTATCACTCAGCCCTCTATTCAATAACCAGGGTTGTACAAATTCATCTCTGGATCTCTGGAACGGTATTATCCTCATCAGGATTCCCATCTGCACTCCTCCAAAGACCAGGGTTCGATTCGTCCCTCTCGACAACTCCGTGAATATGCTGGATATGCCTGGAAATGGTATCTTGTATTCCTTCCTTCTCGTCCTCGGTTCTGCAAGCTCCACCATCATGTTAGTTCTCGTAGAAACATCACCCTCATACCAGGATGGTATTAGCCCATGGTGACTGATTCAAGCATGGTGTGGAATAGTCTGGTCACGTTGACGGTGAAATAAATTATGAAATTCATTCTTTCACTTTCCAAAAATATAATGTTCGTCGTAAATGTTGTAGGCTTTGATAGTAATTGATAACACAGCCTTAATTTCGTGGATGTGAATAGATACATGTGAGCTAGCACTGCTCTATGATTCTGCACGTGCTAATGGCGCTACTTTTCTATCATGCAGCATCGGTAAAATGTACGTCATGTTGGAAATAAAAACTCCACTCTGGCAATCCAAATATGTTACACTATCATAATCACACTTATTTACAGTAGTTGCAACGCATTTACCTGTATATTTTCCACAAGGCATTTGGCCGTCCACAAACACGTGGGTACTAAAATGTGGTGTTCCGGTAAAATTATATAATTCACTAATACTTGCCAATAATTATCTTCAATATGTTTCTGTGGCTCACTGTGCATAAATACCAGTATTTTACAATATGCCAGTGCACGATGGCACCTGATAACCAATTCAACGCTAACAAGCGGATATTCTTCTATGTCTTACAGGACAAATACGATTACACGCCTATACTGGGCGGATTCTCCAGACGTAGTGCAAGGCACTGGGTGTCTCAAGGAAGTAGGTCGTCAAACCGAAGTCGTTGAGCGACTACTTACGTTCCTATTTGCGTATCTGCAAGGGTATTACCTTACCTTAAGCTAAAATAACATTCTCAAAAATGTTTTAATTATTATTATTTATTATTATTATTATTATTATTATTATTATTATTATTTATCGTATGATGATACAGAGTTAAAATAAAAGTTCATACACTACATATCAAGTTATATATACAGTTATATACAAAGTCATAAACACAAGTTCTTGGTTTAAACTTCTATGTCCAGGCCATCAATCCACTGAAGTGCCTCAGAAGATGCATGATGAATGTCACCTACTGATCCTTGGAACGCTCGTTGCGGACATTCACCAACAATATGTCCGATGGTTTGCAGGGTAGCTCCACAATCGCAGTTAGCAGAAGTAACCCAACCCCATTTGTGAAGCAGGAATCCACATTTGCCTTGTCCTGTACGGATCCGGTTAATAATTCTCCATTGGCGTCTGGGGAGTTTGAAACCTTCTACCCGGTTGGAAGGGCTTTCAATCAGATGTGCATTGAATACTGATGATTCTTCCCACATAGTTTTCCATGCTTCTGAGATGTTAAATGAAGAGTCTTCAAGGAGTACTGCAGAGCGCCAAGGTGGTTTTCTTGACTTCAACCGTTGATTGCCTGCTTTTGCTACATCAGTATGTATGGGTAGCTGGGGGTTCTTCTGAATGGTTTTCCAGATCTTCAGGAGAGCCTCTGATCTTCGAAGAGCTGGAGGTTGGATGTTACTTAGAACAGGTAACCATATAGTGGGTGTGCTACGTATACAGCCCGTAATCAGTCGCATTGTCTGGTTAAGTTGCACATCTATCTTCTTGGAGTGGACACTGTTTAGCCAAGATGGGCAGCAGTATTCAGCAACGGAGTATGACAGTGCCAGAGCAGTTGATCGTAAAGTTTGAGCGCTGGAACCCCAGGAGGTACCAACAAGCTTCTGAATGATGCTATTACGGGTCTTCACCTTTGCGGCCACGTTCGTGAGATGTTGTTTGAAGGTCAAGGACCTATCAAGTGTTATCCCAAGGTACTTAGGCATGCTGCAGAACTGCAAAGTTTGTCCTCTGAATTTGACTTCTGGTTTGTAATTAGAGAACCTATTGCGTAAGTGAATTGCGGATACAACAGTTTTCTGATAATTTAGGCGTAGACACCATTTCTTGAAATATGTGTCCAAGACTTCCAAGTCGGCAGTTAGTGTATTTTCAGCATCGGTGAAGTTGGAGTTCTGGGTTACCAAACAGATGTCATCAGCATATATGAATTTCCTTGAAGAAGTTTCTTGCAGGTCGTATATGTACAAGCTGAAAAGGAGAGGAGCTAGGACAGATCCTTGGGGTAATCCGTCATTTAATTTGAAGAACTTGCTTCTATCATTGCCAGAGTAAACCTGGAAAAGTCTATTGCACAGCATGTTGTTAATTAGTTTTGTGAGTTTGAGACACGGAATGATGCTCACAAATTTCAGGAGGAGGCCTTCTCGCCATACTGTATCATAAGCGGCAGATAGATCCAAGAAAGCAGCTAGGCTTACAGATTTCAATGTTTTAATAATGCAGCATGACGAAATGGAATATTCTGAGTCTTGAGAAAGAATAAAATTAATTAATAAGACCTCAGATAAATAATTAGCAGTTCTCACCAAAGTCAAAAGTGCGATTCAACGCTACTTCAAAGAGTATTGCGTGAGCTCTCAGGTCCACATGGCTTTCTGGGTGTGTTCAAAGGTACAACATCCCATCATAAATGTTCTGTCATAAAAAATATCACATGAACCATAGCTCAGCGGGTTCAATACATACATACATACAGACTTTCACTTTTATATATAAGAAGATAATGAATACTACTACAGAACTGGAGCGCTCAAGGATAAGGATAGGAAAGCACCAACGCTTATTGCAGCTGGTAACCTCAATGTACTGCACCAACACCATCGCCCTTATACAGAGGCATACTATTGTCATGACGATAACTGTTTTAAGGGGCCTAAAAATCTTTTTGCACTAATTACTCCCCGTGACTGCAATTTATAAGCAGCTCGTAATTCTGCACCAGAACACTGGTAGGGGTGACGTGACGCAGCCTTCATTGTCAGGCAACAATAGACTTAGGTATTATTGAAGCTGTTCGGGAGCGCTTGTTCTTCCGACTTACTGAACAAAAATCAATATTTAAGGTTACCTGAGAGGTGTATATTAATGCTACATAGCCTAGACTATTCCTCTTGAATCTGGCTACCATATACAAAAATATGTTTTCGAATCCGACTGGTAGTTCCAGAGATTAGCGCGTTTAAATACACAAACAAACTAACAAACAAACTCGTCAGCTTTATTATATTAGTATATATATAGTTTAACGTGGACAGTTTGAACATGGATGTGGGTTTGGGCTGGAATTATATCTGAGATTAACGTGGACAGTTGGAACATGGATATGTGTTTGGGCTGGAATTCTATCTGAGATTAACGTGGACAGTTTGAACACGGATATGTGTTTGGGCTGGAATTATATCTGAGATTAACGTGGACAGTTGGAACATGGATATGTGTTTGGGCTGGAATTCTATCTGAAATTAACGTGGACAGTTTGAACATGGATATGTATTTGGGCTGGAATTCTATCGGAGATTAACGTGGACAGTTTGAACATGGATATGTGTTTGGGCTGGAATTCTATCTGAGATTAACGTGGACAGTTTGAACATGGATATGTGTTTGGGCTGGAATTCTATCTGAGATTAACGTGGACAGTTTGAACACGGATATGTGTTTGGGCAGGAATTATATCTGAGATTAACGTGGACAGTTGGAACATGGATATGTGTTTGGGCTGGAATTCTATCTGAAATTAACGTGGACAGTTTGAACATGGATATGTGTTTGGGCTGGAATTCTATCGGAGATTAACGTGGACAGTTTGAACATGGATATGTGTTTGGGCTGGAATTCTATCTGAGATTAACGTGGACAGTTTGAACATGGATGTGTGTTTGGGCTGGAATTCTATCTGATATTAACGTGGACAGTTTGAACACGGATATGTGTTTGGGCTGGAATTCTATCTGAGATTAACGTGGACAGTTTGAACATGGATATGTGTTTGGGCTGGAATTCTATCTGAGATTAACGTGGACAGTTTGAACATGGATGTGTGTTTGGGCTGGAATTCTATCTGAGATTAACGTGGTCAGTTTGAACACGGATATGTGTTTGGGCTGGAATTCTATCTGAGATTAACGTGGACAGTTTGAACACGGATATGTGTTTGGGCTGGAATTCGATCTGAGATTAACGTGGACAGTTTGAACATGGATATGTGTTTGGGCTGGAATTCTATATGAGATTAACGTGGACAGTTTGAACATGGATTTGTGTTTCGGCTGGAATTCTATCTGAGATTAACGTGGACAGTTTGAACATGGATATGTGTTTGGGCTGGAATTCTATCTGAGGTTAACGTGGACAGTTTGAACATGGATATGTGTTTGGGCTGGAATTCTATCTGAGATTAACGTGGACAGTTTGAACACGGATATGTGTTTGGGCTGGAATTCTATCTGAGATTAACGTGGACAGTTTGAACATGGATATGTGTTTGGGCTGGAATTCTATCTGAGATTAACGTGGACAGTTTGAACATGGATATGTGTTTGGGCTGGAATTCTATCTGAGATTAACGTGGACAGTTTGAACACGGATATGTGTTTGGGCTGGAATTCTATCTGAGATTAACGTGGACAGTTTGAACAAGGATATGTGTTTGGGCTAGAATTCTATCTGAGATTAACATAGACAGTTTGAACATAGATATGTGTTTGGGCTGGAATTCTATCTGAGATTAACGTGCACAGTTTGAACATGGATATGTGTTTGGGCTGGAATTCTATCTGAGATTAACGTGGACAGTTTGAACACGGATATGTGTTTGGGCTGGAATTCTATCTGAGATTAACGTGGACAGTTTGAACATGGATATGTGTTTGGGCTGGAATTCTATATGAAATTAACGTGGACAGTTTGAACATGGATATGTGTTTGGGCTGGAATGCTATCGGAGATTAACGTGGACAGTTTGAACATGGATATGTGTTAGGGCTGGAATTCTATCTGATATTAACGTGGACAGTTTGAACACGGATATGTGTTTGGGCTGGAATTCTATCTGAGATTAACGTGGACAGTTTTAACATGGATATGTGTTTGGGCTGGAATTCTATCTGAGATTAACGTGGACAGTTTGAACATGGATGTGTGTTTGGGCTGGAATTCTATCTGAGATTAACGTGGACAGTTTGAACACGGATATGTGTTTGGGCTGGAATTCTATCTGAGATTAACGTGGACAGTTTGAGCACGGATATGTGTTTGGGCTGGAATTCTGTCTGAGATTAACGTGGACAGTTTGAACATGGATATGTGTTTGGGCTGGAATTCTATCTGAGATTAACGTGGACAGTTTGAACATGGATATGTGTTTGAGCTGGAATTCTATCTGAGATTAACGTGGACAGTTTGAACACGGATATGTGTTTGGGCTGTTGGTTTATCTGGGATTCACGTGAATTGTTTGCCCTTGCTACATGTACATTGATGGATCCAGCTCAGTAACGCCTAGCTTATTTAAAAGTGGCTTACTGTAAATGTCTTTTAACTCTTCTTCTCTTACTGGTTGACCTACTTTCACAACTATTTTAACAGGTGATAACAGGAACACAATAAAGGTGAATGTATAAAATATATTATCACATAAAATAATTGCCAATCAACTTTTTGGGAAAACCAGTTTGGCGTTAAGCTCTTTAATGACAAATACACGCTTTACCGAAACCAGCGCATTGACACAGGTTATGAGGCACACAAAAGTACACGGGGATGCATGTCATAGGGATTTTCAATGATCAACAACGACAACAACAAGGGCCAATTAAAGCAGGGGTCGGAGGAGACCAAAAGAGGTCGTCAGGAAATATCTAAATGAGGAGTTGGGCACAAGTGTAACGTTTTTGTAGTTAATTTGCTCTAGAGGTTTGGGGCATGTTGGTGGTGAACGCCGTTACTTGCGTGCGTATTATTTTTCCCTCGTACTAGTCTGTAGTTACTAAGAGGGATATGCTTGCAAAGCATTAGAACTATACGGGATGCAAACAGAGAACTATCGACCATCCTGACAACCCGCGTTAGTCGGGCTGCAGCAAACGATATTGGAAGGGGTTGCTGGATCACCCGGTATAGATACTCGTAGACAGATAACACTGTTCAACAATGAAATTTTTCATAAACAATAAGAAGTTCCGTGAAGAAATAAATAGCCTATTTTTATATATCCTACCTAGTTTAATTGTCTCTATCAACATACAACATACATTAATAGATGTTGAGAACCGTCTACATTTTTCGGATGGTCGCCATGTTGGATTTTAATATATGTAGGCCTTAGAGTTATGTACTATTAGATGAGGATTATTGTGCACGTTTATTATTCAAACGTTGAATTCGATCACATGATTAGAACACAAGAAATAGAAATTAATTTTAAAATTTCGCACAGACTCCATCTTGTGGTTATGTAAACAATTGAAGTAAATTAGATGCCAGTGCATTGCAATTTGTATAGTCATTTGCTGTACCACGTTTCACTGCGTTCGGATGGTTAAATCGCGAGAAAAGTCTATTTAAACGTTTCAACTTTGCTTGGCCGCCATGTTAGTTTTTTAGTTAACAGGTTTTTGAAAGTTGCATAGGTCTAGTAGAACCCTTTGATCACCGTACAAAATTTCAGGATGATAAGAGTAATAGGTTCGGAGATATCGAATGCCGGTGAAATATTTCGCACAGAAACCATGTTGGATTGGTGAAACGTAATCAAATTTGAAGGGCGCGGTCGAGGTCGGCTGTAATAGTACTATGACCTTACCAAGTTTCATTGAAATCGCTCCAGCCATTTAGAAGTTATTAGGGGACACACACACACACATCACACGCGCTGACAAAAGGTGATCTCATAAGCCTATTGATACGTGCTACCTCTAGTAGAAAGTTCGTTAATTGGATCAAAGTAGGTAAAGCACCACACGAATGGTACTTTAATGAAATATTAGCTTTATTGCAGGTCAGAAAGTTACACCACACAATAAGCAAATAGGAAAAATTAGCTGTCTTACAGAAGTTTCCTCCTTGAAGGAGCACACTCACCCTTTCACTCATTCATGCACTAATGAGGCCGGTGTCCTCGGCTAGGAGTAACAACAACTCTTCCTCAAGTTCACAAGCCACAGTCTGTCACTCACTCTTCTTGAATACACACTGTTTCGCAATTCTCACGTCACCGTAACACCTCTATCGCACTGGTAAGGACACACTCCTCAAAACTCAGTCCATCCCTCGCTGGCCAGGTCGCTCATATAGCGGGGCTGATGACTAACAGATGCTTCTAGAGTGGACAAGGGTTCACACCTTCTCGAGAATTCCAACACTAGTTGGGCCACGAACCTTCGAGACGGTATCTTTGTTACTGCAGTCTTCTTGTTGCGCAAATCGCTGGTTAACACAGAGGCAGGGGGTAGCCCGAGGCGAGCTGTGACTCACGCAGCGAGGTGATGAACTAACCGCGCAGCCGAAACACTATTTTTTCATAAATGAAAATAGGCGAAAAATACCCATTCTTTATAGATTTTGGTACGCTGAATTCGAAAATGACAATAATTTTTGCTTTTCAGCTTTCGTTTTTTATTATTTCAGGAATGCCAATAAATGCTGTGTTTTGTTTCTAGCTAACGCAGTCTAAGATTGCTCGTCTTCCGTAGTGATCCATTGTGTATTGTGAGACGAGTTTCTGCGTTACTGTATGGAATCAAAACTGGTCCTTTTTGTATTGTGACTTTTACGTGAGTTTATGTTCGACCCTGGTGAAATGTAAATATTATATGTCAGAAAACTGTACTATAATGAGGCTCATTATAGCACAAGTTTTCATTATGAAACAGTTTCTCCCACCAATCAGAGCTCAAGAAACAGTTGTGTGACCAATTAGATAAGGATAGCATCGCACCTGCACTGAGTTCCACAGCCTCCTATTTTAAATTTCTCTGCGTGGCTTACAGTGTCATAGTGGAGTATTCGAGGAGGCCAAGGTATTCTCTGCATCGCATGCTCTCTGTTCAGTACATAAAACTGGCGAAATCTCGACAGATATGTATGAATATTTATGTTCGAACATTAAATAGTTATAATTATCGACGGACATAAACAGTCGTATGCAACTCACCTATAATGGGAATTATAATAATATAATATCGTATGGCCTCGGATGCCGGGTGCAAGCTTTGCAATTTGACACCCAGAGGGTAGCTTGCATGTCGAATTTCGTTGTTCCTTGAATCACTATGAAAGTCAAGGAGGTTAGATATCTAAGTTCCTTGAACACTATAGCGCTTTCTAGTAGAGAAATGAGGAACTTTGTGTTGGCGGAAACTCCCGAGATTAAGTTTGCCATTATGAACATGGCCTACTGAATTCAAATGGGTTCTTTGACATGCCAACATCGTATGACATGCGTGTCGTATTTTTGACGCTTTTCAAAAATCACTTACCACGGCCAGGAGCGAACCTGCAATCTTGGGGTTAGTAGACCGACACGCTATCCACTCACCCACCGTGGCAAGCTATTATGGTAATTAAGACAATCGTATGGAAATTATAAAACTTGCTTCTCTCGTTTTATAAACGTATTCGTGTCTTAATTATTGCCATTATAGGCTCGTTGCATAATGTACTATTATGAGTTACTGTATGGAATCGAAACTTCTGTTACAATGCCCCAGATGTGCTAATATCCCCAACAATTTCTGTCCCATTATAATAAGTGAAGAACATAAAAGTTTCAATAACTTCCAAACCTGAGCTAATCTAGATTTGTAACTGTCATTTTCAACTTCAGCACACTCAAATCCATACAAATCAACTATTTCTGGCTTCGTAAAAAAAAAATGTTAAAATTTGTTGTCTAGTGTGAAATATCTATATATATAAAAATCAATGTTACGTGATAGTTTGTCTGTCTGTGGGTATGTCTCCTATGCGTTCATATACCATTCGTCCGATTGCGATGAAACTTGGGTGAGATGTTGAGTACACTCCAAGGAAGGTTTCTGACTTAGTAAATCCATTTTACAATAGGTAGCGCACGCGTAGATTCAACAAATGCGCGACGATGCGCGAAGCATTTCAACAAAGTCCCGTATGTGTTCATATACCATTCGTCCGATAGCGATGAAACTTGGGTGAGATGTTGTGTACACTTACGTGAAGGTTTCAAAATTAGTGAATACATTTCACAGTAGATAGCGCACGAGTAGATTCAACAAATGAGCGACGACACGCAAACCGTTTCAACAAAGTCCCGTATGCATTCATATACCATTCGTCCGATAGCTATGAAACTTGCGTAAAATGTTGTGTACACTGCAGGGAAATTTTCTGGCTTAGTACATCCACTTTACAATAGGCAGCGCACGAGTAGATTCAACAAATGAGCTATGACGCGCGAAGCATTTCAACAAAGTCACGTTTGCGTTCATATACCATTCGTCCGATAGCGATGAAACTAGGCTGAGATTTTGTATGCACTCCAGGGAAGGTTTCTAGCTTAGTAAATCCCTTTAAAAATAGGTAGAGCACGAGTAGAATCAACAAATGAGCGACGACGCGCGAAGCGTTTCAACAAAGTCCCATATAATTTCATATACCATTCATCCGATAGCGACGAAACTTGGGTGAGATGTTGTGTACACTCCAGGGAAGGTTTCTGGCTGAGTGCATCCATATTACAATATGTAGCGCAAGAGTAGAATCAACAAATGAGCGACGACACGCGAAGCGTTTCAAGCAAGTCCCGTATGCATTCATGTACCATTCGTCCGTAGCTATGAAACTTGGGTGAGATGTTGTGTACAAGTCATGGAAAATTTCTGCCTTAGTAAATCCACTATACAATATGCAGCGCACAAGTTGATTCAACAAATAAGGGACGACGCGCGAAGCGTTTCAACAAAGTCATATACCATTCTGCCGTTAGCGGTGAAACTTGGGTGAAATATGGTGGACACTCCAAGGAAGGTTTCTGGCTTAGTAAATACATTTCACAGTAGGTAGCACACGAGTAGATTCGACAAATGAACGACGACACGCGGAGCGTTTCAATACAGTCCCCTATGTCTTCATATCCCATTAGTCCGATAGCGATGAAACTTGGGTGAGATATTGTGGACACTTACGTGACGGTTTCTAACTTAGTAAATACATTTTACAGTAGGTAGCGCACGAGTAGATTCAACAAATGAGTGACGGAGCGCGAATCGTTTAAACAAAATCAGGTATGCGTTCATATACTATTCATCCGATTGCGATGAAACATTGATCAGTTATTGTGTACCCGCCAGGGAAGGGGACTTAGTAAATCCATTTCACAATAAGTAGCGCAAGAGTAGATGCAACAAATGGGTGACGACGCGCGAAGCGTTTCAACAAAATCCCCTATTGCGTTCATATAACATTCTTCGATTGCGATGAAACCTTGATGAGTTATTGTGTACACGCCAGGGAAGGGCTTCGACTTAGTAATACATTTCTCAATAGGTAGCGCACGAGTAGATTCAACAAATGAGTGACAGCGCACGAATCGTTTAAACAAAACCCCGTATACGTGCATATACCATTCATCCGATTGCGATGAATCATTGATGAGTTATTGTGTACACGCCAGGGAAGGGTTTCGACTTAGTAAATCCATTTCACAATAGGTAGCGCACGAGTATATGCAACAAATGGGTGACGACGCGCGAAGCGATTTAACAAAATCCCCTATGCGTTCAAATAACCTTCTTCGATTGTGATGACACCTTGATGAGTTATTGTGTACATGCCAGGGAAGGGTTTCGACTTAGTAAATCCATTTCTCAATAGGTAGCGCACGAGTAGATTCAACAAATGAGTGACAGCGCACGAATCGTTCAAAAGAATCCCGTATATGTTCATATGCCATTCATCCGATTGTGATGAAACTTTTGAAAGTTGTTGTGCACGCTCCCACGAATGGTTCTAAATTAGAAAATCCATTTTACGATAGCTTAGAGGCAGTGAACGGAAATTGAAAAACATGTTGTGTATCAAAAAGCACTTCAAGAAACAGAATTTCAACGCCAACACTTTCTTTGATTGGCATTGCAACGCATGCCGGGTACAGCTTGTATGGTATAAAAATAAATTAGAGGAAAAAGCAAAATGTATGGTTATGGGTGGAAAAGGTGAAAAACTTACAATAAAATTAGAAGATGAAATTGAACAAGTAATAGATAGTTTTAAATACCTAGGAAGTTGGGTTACACAAGAAATGATATGCACTAAAGAAATAAAAACAAGGATTGCAATAGCAAAAGAAGCCTTCAGTAAGAAAAGAAAATTATTGTGTGGAGCAATGAAAGTAAGCCTAAGGAAAAGATTAATGAAATGTTTTGTTTGGAGTGTAGCAATGTATGGAGCGGAAACTTGGACGCTTAGGAAAGACGACGAGAGAAGAATAAAGGCTTTTGAAATGTGGCTGTGGAGAAGAATGGGGAGAATAAGGTGGAAGGACAAAATGAGAAATGAGGAAGTATTAAAGAAAGTAGGAGAAGAACGAATGATGCTACAGAAGATAAGGAAAAGAAAAATGAATTGGATTGGACACTGCATAAGAGGAGATGGTATGGTGAAAAGTGCATTAGAAGGGACAGTCCAAGGGAAAATCCGATGAGGAAGAAGGAGGTTTCAGATGCTGGATTCCATCAAGATTAATAGATCTTATGAGCTGATGAAACGTGCTGCTGAAGACCGGATAAGGTGGAGAGACCGACCTTGAGGAAACCTGCCATCAGGCAGATAAACTGAAGATGATGACGACGATAATGATGATGATGAGGAGGGGTGTAATTTGTCAACCTGTGTTATTGTAGTGTCTGTGGTAGTGTGTGTATTTGGAATTCAAACGAGGATTAGGAAGAAGGAAGGAAGCTTTTAGTTTTACGTGACTGTTAATCATGCTATCGTGAGCCACGGGACCTCCTTTTTACGTGGAATCCGAACCACAGGACGTGGCATTTCACTTGGAAAATCTCACATGCATTGACCGGGAATCGAACCCGGTCCACCTTGGTGAGGGGCCAACAGCTTGACCGCTGCGCCAACACGCCCCAGAATTAGGAAGAAGGCATTCGTGGCCTTAAGTTAGGAAACCTGGAGTAGAAATGGGAAAGAACAGATAACTACTTCCAGGGTGTCTGAGGTGGAAATCGAACCCACATTCCACCCGTTCCAGCCCTCAGACCAGAATTAAATTTTCTAGCAGAGCCAGAAATCGAACCCGAACTCCTGGGGGTGAGAGCCAAGAATGTTAGTCACTGCGCTACGAGGTGGACGGAATTGGATGAGAACAAGAACTGACCAACAAGGGTCGATAGAACTTAGGAACAAGTAGTTCTGTGACGAACTAAAGAGCCTACTTATCTTAAAATTTAAGATTCATGCCAATCTATATAGACCTATTTAGATTAATGACGAAATCAAGTTGGTAATACTAACATTAATCTCTAAGCACTGTAGTTTGAAATATCCCTCAAATAGTGTAGCCTAATAGAGTAACTTACCACAGTTGGCAGCCCTGGTGTCTCTGAATATATTCTTGGTTCCATCTCTTAGGCGATTTGGTTGAAGTCTAATGGATAGTATGGACGTTACATGCTGTTTGATATTGGATTTATCAGTGAGCGTAAAATCATGTTGGGAACAATGTCATATATTTGATGCTCAGATTTAATCTGAAATATTACGATCTATTACTGTGCCAATTTTGAGTAAGATCCATTTGTTAGTATATAAGTTTCATGTAATTACAAATTGAAACCATCAGAAATCTTAGAATTATGTTGCCAACACTGAGGTATAGCCTATTAGTTACTCCAAATTAATCTACAGTAGAATGCCAGGTACTATACGTGTGCTAAGTTTAGAGCTGATGGCTTGCATACTTCCTGATATATTGATATTAGGATTAAACAAATAGAGAGCGAGTTTATTAACAGTTGGCAGCCCTGCTGGCTCTTACGAATACGCATAGTCATAACTTTTGTGGTACAGAAAGCATATATGAAATTTGGTTGAAATCCATTTGTTAGTATAGAAGTGATATAATTTAAAAAACTGGACTTATCAGCAGGCTTAGAATCGTGTTGGAAGCACTGATGTATATAAGTTACAACAAACTAAGGTAGAATGTTAGGTACTATTCGTGTGCAAAGTTTAGAGCTGTTTGCTTGCATACTTTCTGATATATTGATATTAGGGTCGAAACATAGAGAGAACGTATATTAACAGTTGACAGCCCTGCTTTCTCTTTAGAATACGTACAGTCATATCCGTTGTAGTACACATAGTACATACGAAATTTGGTTGAAATCCAATCAGTAGTATAGGAGTTACATGCATTTTGAAATTGGACCTATCAGCAGGCTTCTGAAAATTAATCTGGAATGTTATTATCTATATGTGTGCCAATTTTGGAATAGTTCGCATAGATAACTTCTGAGATATCCAACATAGTGCTCAAAATTCAATTGCGATTTCTCAGCAGTTGGTAGCACACTTATGTCAATTTCAAATATGGCCGTGAGATATTCAGGTATAGATTTTTACTCTTACCAAATTTGGTTTCGATAGCTGCAACCGTTTAGGAGTTGATAGGGACACACACACACACACACACACAGACAGACAGACAGACAGACAAAAGGACAGACAGGCAGGCAGACAGACAGACACACATTTTCCCGGATCGATCTCATAAGTCTACTTTTTCCTCATTTTTGCAAAATGACAAAATTAGGCTAACAAGTAAGTGACAGTAATGTCAAACTGAACTGGGTCCCCATGGTCTCCAACTCACGTGTTACTATTGGAGGTTGAACTCGCATTCTTGGCTGTCACCGTGGAGGCCCGGGTACGATTCCTGGCTTTTCCAAGAAATTTAATTCTGGTCCGAGGGCTAAAACGGGTGGAATGTGGGTTCGATTCTTACCACAGTCATCCTGGAAGTGGTTTCCTGTGGTTTCCTACTTCTACTCCAGGCAAGAGGCTGGATGGGTTCTAACTAATGGCCACGGCCGCCCCCATTCCAATCCTCACCTGAATTACAAATACACGCATTACTACAGACACCACATTAACCCTTTATGTTCGACAATGTTGAAATGTAAATATTATATGTAAGAAAACTGTATCATAAAGAGGGTCATTATAACACTGTTTTTAATTATGATACAGTTTCTGTCACCAATCAGAGCTCAAGAAACAGTTGTGTGACCAATTAGATAAGGATAGCATCGCACCTGCACTGAGTTCCACGGCCTCCTATTTTAAATTTAACTGCATGGCGCGTGGTTCGTGTCATAGTGGGGTATTCCAGGAGGCCATGGTATTCTCTGCGCCCCATGCGCTCTGTTCAGTACATACAAATGGCGAAATCTCGACAGATATTTATGAATATTTATTAGAACATCAAATAGTTATAATTATCGTCGAACATAAACTATTATGGAACAGCCAATTAAAATTGTCATTCTAACACCAATTTTGGTTTATTGTTGTTTCAGTCTAGAGTCTTTTGACTGGTTTGATGCAGCAATGGCTCCCTGTCCTGTGCTAATCGTTTCATCTCTACATAGCTACCACACCTTACATCCAAGGCAATTTGTTTAACATATTCTAACCTTGGTCTACCCCTACAGTTCTTGTCCTCGACCCTTCCTTCCATAACTAACTTTGCTATTCCTGGGTGTCTTAGTAAGTGTCCTACCAACCTATCTCTTCTTTTCATTAGCAGTCGCCAGAAACATATTCTCTCCTCTCCCACTAGTCTTAATACCTGTTCATTTGTAACCCTGTCTACCCTTCTGATCTTCATCATTCTCCTGTAACACCACATTTCAAACACTTCAATTCTCCTCTTTTCTGCTGGACCAATAGTACAAATTTCACTTCCATACTGTAATTTTGGTTTAAATTATTTTCATTTTAATTATTCTAAAAAGGGCTTTATGTAGATTTAATTTTATATATATTTTTAATTCAATTGTTATTTTTATACTTTCCACCGTAATTTACTCTTCATGTCGATCTGCACAAGTGGTAATTTCTATTTCATTTTATGCATTGTTTTTAATATATTTATTGGTTCATTTTTCCAGTGTCATAGTTTAAGGAGACACAGAAATAGAGCACGTCTACATGTTATGGATTCTGTCTTAAGGAAAGAATTCATGATGAAAATTAATAAATGTGAAACAAAGATACTGGAATGCTGCCGAAATAAATCAGAAACCCTTATTGACATCAAATTAGCAGGTGAAAAGATAAAGGAATTAGGAGACTTCTGTTACTTAGGAAGCAAAATAACCAGTGATGGACTAAGCAAAGAGGATATAAAATGTAGGTTGGTACAGGCAAGGAAAGCATTTCTACAGAAAATGCATCTGTTAACATCGAATAGAGAATTAGGTATTAGGAAGTCATTTTTGAAAGCATTTGTCTGGAACGTGGCACTCTATGGAAGTGAAACTTGGACTGCTTGTGCAGCAGAAATGAGAAGAATTGAAGCGTTTGAAATGTGGTGTTATAGGAGAATGATGAAGATCAGATGGGCAGATAGGGGTACAAATGAAAATGTATTAAGACGAGTGGGAGAGGAGAGATGTTTCTGGCGACAGCTATTGTAGAGTAGAGATAGAATGGTAGGACTCATACAAAGACAGCCAAGAATAGCAAAGTCAGTTATGGAAGGAAGGGTCGAGTCCAAGAACTGTAGGGTTAGACCAAGGCTAGAATATATTTAACAGATTGCCTTGGATGTACGATGTGGTTGTTATGTAGAGATGAAATGATTAGCTCAGGACAGGGAAGCATGGAAAGCTGCATCAAACCAGACTGAAGATTCAAACAACAATAACACTTCTACAAGAAAATTTGTTTTAATTAGGTGGAGTGATTGAACATTGAAAATATAAACTCTTTTTATGATTGTTGGTTAATATACAGATCGCTGACCTATAAACTGACACCCAAGTGCACGGGGATTAATTACCAGAATATCGCAAAGCCCCTAAATTAATTAACAACTAGTTGTGAATGCCGTCATTGAAGTGGAAGGTCATCCGACACATTCTGCTCTACTGTCCTCTTAAAGAGGGGAGAAGTAATCCTATTCAAATCACGTTAAAGCGAAGGATTTCGGTGAGATCCTTGGAACTAACACTATCCCTTACATCCGTGCTATGTTTGACAAATATTCAAACGGTTAACCTAGTTTTCACTCGCAGTACTGTTCCGTTTAGTAGAAGAAAGTTACAAGAGCATGTGTCATCCATCCAATTGAAGGTAGCTGGAGGAGGAGGTGATGACTACCACCCATAAGAAGAACAATAATATGGTGAAATGAAAAGCGAAGGTGTGTGCACAATCATGTCTATAACATAACACACCCTGCTGACTGAATATCTCAGCATATCCCCTCTCTGGGGAACCTGGTATATAACGCCAGCTTTCTCCTCACACCATTCATTTCTCGTGCTACATTCGAGCCAGTGAGTTCTTTCTTCCTTCCGTTCAGTGCTCAGTGATTAGTGTGACCGGTGCAAAGTGTGCTACATCATCCTCAACCTTGACTCTCTTGTTTGGACTAGACAGTTTACAAAATTCATGGTGAGTTCATTTTTTAAATTTTTATTTACAGTGTCTTCACGTTGGTTCGTTGGTTGGTTCCTCAGTTTAGGGGCTGCGACGATGCGGTCATGTAGCCGTGTGTACTTTGGATGTGTGTAGAATCTGTCTTATAACCGGTGTTAATTAAGATGGCTGTATTAGGACTGCTGACGATTAATTTCAAGTAGTTTCTGCTTTTGCTACCAAATGCAACAGTCAACAAAACCTAGCTGGGAACTTGGCTACTAGATGCCACCACAACCGGCACCTTGTGGCGAGCGTTGGAACTTAATAGACAAATTTAACTTCACACAATTGTAGTTAGTAGAAGGTTCTTTCACATGCCATAAATCTATGACATGGGCCACCGGCTTTACTTCCCCACCGAAGTAAGGCATACTCAGGGATTTTTAACGCTCATAAAAAATCCGACGACTTCGGCTGGGTTTGAACCCACGATCTTGGCGATAGAAGCTCAGCATGCTACCAACAATTGTTGGATTTTGTCTCTTAGATGTTGCACTGCCTTCTAGAAATAGGGAGAGGATTAATCAAATTGACCGTGAGCATCGCTATGGTTTATACGATTATTATTATTATTAATAATAATATTATTATTGATCGACAGCTGTAGCTACGCTTGCTAAAGTGCAGCGCTAGGCCATGGGGCCAAGCTATCTGCGGAGTCGGTAGACGGCTGTCCGAGCTCCACCGTCGGCCGTCCTTGAAATGATTTTCCGTGGTGTCCCCATTTCCAACTCCAGGCAAATGCTGGGACAGTACTCTCTGACAAGCCACGACCGCTTCCTTCCACATCCTTACCCATCATTTCATTCATCTTCATTCATTTCATCTCTCATCAACTCCTCTCATGAGGTTGGTGTATGGAAGGACATCTGGCCGTAAAACCACCCACCACAGAGGCTTTCCTCGCATCTCTTCTCTGGTAGATCGGTGCAAGTTCGCCCAATTCTGCACAGATTTTTTAAGTATTGCTCTGACATTCCCGTGCTCCACACGCCTGGAAGATAGGCAACACACATAACGTGAACGTGAGGCTCCAAATGCCTGCAAGATAGGCATTACACATAACGTACAAGTGATACTTCTCATGCCTGAAAGATAGGCAACACACATGACGTAAACGTGCTTGAGGGTTAGACAACTGACATAACGTAAACGTTAGGGTACTCATGCCTGCAAGTTAGGCAACACACATGGCGTTAAAGTAACGCTCCTCATGCCTGAATGATAGGCAACACACATGACGGTAACGTTAAATTCTCTATGCCTGAAGGATAGGCAACAGACATGACGTAAACGAGAAGTTCCTCATGCCTGAAGGATAGGCAACACATATGACGTTAACGTGAAGTTCCTCATGCCTGAAGGATAGGCAACACAGATGACGTAAACGTGAAGTTCCTCATGCCTGAAGAATAGAAGACACACATGGCGTTAACATGAAGTTCCTCATGCCTGAAGGATAGGCAACACACATGACGTTAACGTGAAGTTCCTCATGCCTGATGGATAGGCAACACACATGATTTTTACGTGAAGTTCCTCATACCTGAAGGATAGGCAACATACATAACGTTAACGTGAGACTCCTCATTCCTGGAAGATAGGCAACACACATGATGTACACGTGAGGCTCGTTCGCTACTCGAGGCTCCGCCCTTCAGAATCCTGGCTCTCCCGGGAGCCGCAGTGTCATAAATTACATATGATTACAAATTAAATTAGAGATTACAAATAACATTTAATCACTAGTTTTCTTTTTCTTGTGGAATCTCATATCTTACGTCAAATATAATTGGACATAAATATTTAAATTGACCGACTGATTGTTTATAAGCCAACACTGAAAATGACTTCAAGGTTTTCATTAAAATCATAGCAAATTAAAACATGGCTTATTAGTCCTAGAAAAAATCTCTTTAAAAAGTAAGATTCCTGAATGAACATTTTGAATGTTTGGCAAAAGAAAAAGAGAGGAAGTATTTATCCAGGTTGAGATATAAGATGACCAAATATATTTCCGTTCACTTATCAAGAACCGCAAGTTTCTTCTCTGTACTATTGAGACGATTTGGAATATTTTGGCACAAACCGCACCTTCTTACTACCTCTGGTTTAAGAGTTTGAGTTTTGCGAAACATAGGCTACACTTTAGCGTATTATAAATGATTGAAGTGATTTCACAGCTCTGCCGTAGCTTTATTATTTGACATCTTGTCACAGGGCTTTGCACACATATAGAAAAACTCAAAAAATTTACTTTTTACACATTACAAGTTTTCCATATATGCCCCCTAGTGATTCTGCAGATATCATGTCGATAATCAAGTCCTTCCCACGTCGGGTTAGCATGTTCCTGTTCAAAAGCCCTGTGGATATGAGCTCGCAGTTCTGGTAGATTTGCTGGTAGAGGCGGTGTAAACACTGAATCTTTCACATAACCTCACACAAGAAAAAAAATCGCATGGGGTTAGGACGGGAGAGCGTGGAGGCCATGGCATAAATTGATGATCATCAACTCCACCACGACCAAACCATAAGTTTTGCAATTTCCTGTTTAACTATTCGCGAACATCATGATGGAAGTTATGGCAGACTGATGTGAATGCATTTCAAGCACAACATACGCTTTCTCGGCGTCTGCTCAGTGGTGCGCTCTCGTGGCAGAAATCTGAAGTGCGGCTGCAATAATATAAAACTTTCTGAGTTTTTCTATATAACTGTTGAGTTTTGTGACAATAGGTCAATTAATGTAGCTACAGTGAATTTATGAAATCACTTCAATCACTTATAATAACCCTATATACTCGTACTGTATATGATTTTAGCCGCCTTCTTTGTAGAGTGTTCCTTCCAAGAGTTATTCTCTGTAATTACGATCTAATCGGAAGGTAGACTCTACGAGAGTTCCCTTGTAATTTGAAATTTATGTTGGTGTTGTTTGAGTCTTCAGCCTTTTGACTGGTTTGATGCAGCCCTCCATGCCTTCCTGTCCTGAGCTAATCGTTTCATCTCTTCATAGCTACCACACCCTACATCCGAGCCAATCTGTTTAAACATATTCTAACCTTGGTCTACCCCTACAGTTCTTGTCCTCGACCATTCCTTCCATAACTAAGCTTGCTATTCCTGGGTGCCTTAGTATGTGTCCTACCAAACTATCTCATCTCTTCATTACCAGTCGCCAGAAACATCTCTCCTCTCCCACTCGTCTTAATACCTCCTCGTTTGTAACGCTATCTACTCATCTGATCTTCATCCTTCTCCTGTAACACCACATTTCAAACGCTTCAATTCTCCTCTTTTCTGCTGCACCAATAGTCCAAGTTTCACTTCCATAGAGCGCCATGCTCCAGACAAAGGCTTTCATCAATGACTTCCTAATACCTAAATCTATATTCGATGTCAACAGGTTCCCTTTTTGTAGAAATGCTTTCCTTTCCTGAGGCAACCTATATTTTATATCCTCTTTGCTTCGTCCATGACAGGTTATTTTGCTTCCTAAGTAACAGAAGTCTCCTACTTCCTTCAGCTTCATAACGCGGGAGAATCTCCTAGTCTAAGAATAGTGTGTACAAGGACGTTCACTGTCTGCCGGATCCAATGTCTGGGTCAAGGTTTCTGAGTGTCTACCTGCCTTCACATTAGCATTCACCTTGTCGGGTCAGGAATGCTACACAACCTTTGCTCCAGGATGTGTTGCCGGTTCAATTGCTCCATTATACAATAATTCTAAGCCTGATTAACCCTTTATGGGATAGTGGTCTTAACCACCTGACATAAGGACAGTTTATGTATTCAAAGATGCTGATAGTTGAATCTTTCAGCCAAATTTCGGAGAATTTTCATGCCGAAGTGCTAGTATTTCTAAAAAATAAATATTATATAGTATCTACTTGACGTAATGTGTTGGATAAAATTTAAAAAAATAAATTAAAAAAACATTAACAATTAAAGTAAAAATAAAAGACACAGATAGTCAGTCTGAAAGACTGTACCGAGAAGGCAGTGCGAGAACAGAGTTTCTAGATTCTATTTTGTTTCTTCACTGCCTACTTGATTGTTCTTGCACTGCCTTCTTGAAACACTGTTCTCCCACTGCCTTCTTGGTTCTCGGCTGCTACATCGTACTATGACGTCACACACCTCAGTGCATTATCGGTACATTTCGTGACGTTGCCGTCGACTATATCATTTAAAATGATAAAACATAAATATAGAAATCATAAAAATAAAATTACATTAATAAAAGAAATATAAAAGATATTGAGAACCGACTAAATTCCTCGGATGGTCGCCATGTTGGATTTTATATATGTAGGTCCTAGAGTTATGTACTGTTACATGAAGATTATTGTGTACGTGTAGCATTCAAAGTTCAATCGCATGATTAGGACACAAGAAGTAACAAAGAGATTTTAAAATTTCGCACAGCTGCCATCTTGTGGTTATGGAAACAATTGAAATAAATTAGATGCCAGTGGATTAACATTCGTATAAAGATTTACTGTACCAAGTTTCACTGCACTCGGATGGTTAAATTGCGAGAAACGTCCATGTGAATATGTATACTTCGCGTCGCCGCCATGTTGGATTTGTGATCACCAGGTTATTTAAAGTCCTATAGGTGAACTTAAGTTCATAGCCCCTATGAAAATTAAAAAAATCAGTTTGATTGCTATAATAGATTCGTAGATATTCAGATCCGTCTAAATATTTCGGATGGTTGCCATGTTGGATTGCTAAATGTTTAGGCCATAGAGTCATGTACCATTAAAGGAACATTATTGCGTAGGTTCATTATTCAAGCTTTCACTTCGATCGCATGATTACAGGAAATAAGAACTGAATTTTAAAATTCGCACAGCCGCCATCTTGAGGTTATGTAAAAAATTGAACTAAATTAGATGCCAGTGCATTACAATGTGTATAAACATTTCCTGTTCCAGATTTAATTGCGTTTGGAATATTAAATCGCGAGAAAGGTCAATTTAAAATTTTCAACTTCGCTTGGCCGCCATATTCGTTTTATAGTAAACCGGTTTTTGAAAGTCGTATAGATGAACTTCCAGCAGTGTCCTTTATCTCCGTACAAAATTTCAGGGTGATACCGCTAATAGTTTCAGAGATATAGAATGCAGGTGAAATATTTCCCACATCCGCCATCTTGTGGTTATGTAAACAATTGAACGAAGTTAGATGTCGGTGCATTACAATGTGTATAAAAATATACTGTACCAAGTTTTATTGCGTTTGATTGGTTAAATCGCGAGAAACGTCTATTTAAAAGTCGCAAATTCGCGTGGACAGCATGTTGGTTTTGTAATTACCAGTTTTTCAAAAGTCACATAAGTGAACTTCTAGTAGTTCCCTTTATCACCGTCAAAAATTTCAGGGTGATATCGGGAATAGTTTCGGAGATATTGAATGCTGGTGATATATTTCGCACAGCCACCATGTTGGATTGGTGAGACGTAACAAAATTTGAAGGGCACGGTCGAGGTCGTCCGGAATAGTGCTATGAACTTACCGAGTTTCATTGAAATCGCTCCAGCGGTTTAGAACTTATTAGGGACACACACACACACACACACACACACACACACACACACACACACGGACAAAAGGTGATCTCATAAGCCTATTTTTTCAAAATTGAAAATAGGCTAAAAATGATAAACATAACTCTAATAAATTATGACAATAATAAATTGTAAAAATCAATTTGAAATTAGTTAATTCATTAAAAACATCAAAATTAAATCTATAAGAACATACATTTTAAATTCAAAATAAATATATAAAGATCAGAATTAGAAAAACAAAAAATAACATTATTAATAATTAAAATAAATTAAAATGTAAAACCTTTAAACAAGGCCGGTCCGAGCGATTTATTGTTGTTTCATTCAGAGCAGTGGTGCACAACCTTTTTATAAGTGAGGGCCAAGTTTATTTTTACATAATAAGTGGCGGGCCACCTTTCCCCATAGGCACTGCCAAACCCCACCGCTAAAGCTTATTTTACCAGTATCTGAATAACCTATTTTACCACCAGACAAAACAAATGTGTTTCAATACCATTTTTGTGTCCTCTAAATGGTTTAAATCCATTTTTGAAGTTATTTACCAAATTGCATTATTATGTTATCAAATTACTGATTTAGAACCAAATTGCTCATAATTTTAAAAGGTTTAGGTTGTAAAATGTGTATTTAAAAAAAAGAAAAGAACAGAATTCTTAACATCAAAGTATATAAAAAATGTAAATAATGGGAAAATTCTCACCATTCACAATATCACGTTTCCAATAGTATAAAGTAGTTATCCGCGGACCGCATAAACTGACTTTGAGGGCCGCTTGCGGGTTGTTTACCCCTGATTTAGAACTTGCGGCTTTATAGTCATCAGCCCCGGTTCTTAAATGTGTATGGAATCTTATATGATAACCTCCGTTATTGTAGTGACGATACTACTGGGTCTGCTTCTAACCAAGGGCTAAGCTTGGGAAATAGGCAGCCGTGATTTGAATTTACTTTGGAAACCCACGGTATGCCACTTCTAAGATGGCCGACAGTCTCCAAGAGGATGGCCAGCCTCATTTTAGGATCAAAATTCAAGGCAGACTTGGAAATCGAACAAATTTTTCTTTGTGGAAAATCGTTAGTCATTGCAGTTCTATTTAGTTTTTCCAGTAATAATACTAGAATCTATTGTTCCGTTCAAATTAAGCAAATTATAGTTTAAGTCCTGCGCCGCTGTGGATATACGCGGGTTAGGATATAGTTTGCATGGCTGTGTGGATAGCGAATAAGCTGCGGATAATGTTTGGAGTAAATTTGCTGATAGTTTATATATAGAATACAATCCGAACTTGTTTAATATCATTACTAGGACCCGGATTTTTATGGCATATCATATTTTTCCGTTCTTTCTTTTCACGACAAATGTAAGATGATGATTTAAGCTAATTTCATACAAATTATGTCATTAAGCAGAATTAACACTCCAAACTGAAAAGGGTGCAATTCTGGCTGTATAACATTCATTTTAAACGTAGCACATGACATGGCCTAGGGAAACGAACGTCTCCTCAAATTTCTAAATAAAAATAAATAATCCCTGGCACTACAGCCCATGAAGGGCCTAGACCTACCAAGCGACCGCTGCCCAGGCATTTGGCCTGCAGATATTGGGGTGATGCATGATCAGCACGTCGGGTACCCTCAGTCGTTAACCTTGGTTTTCGTGACCGGGGCGCTGCCTCACTGTCAGACAGCTACTCAATTATCCTCACGAGGCTGAGTGCACCCCGTTCTCTCCCTCACGTCAGTTTCTAAAATCCCTGACGGAATCGGGAATCGAACCCGGGGCCTCCGGGTGAGAGGCAGGCACGCTACCCCAACACCACGGGGCCGGCACCCAACTTTCTAAACGTGTTGCTTTGATACTTTATGCTTTATCGTTTTTTTGTGTGTGTATTCTGCCCGAAGGCTGGTCCATGCCTCCGAAGAAGCTATCCTCAGCCGGAGTTTACGTGCGGTAGGGTGGCCAGGGCCTATCCGCTCCTCGTTTCAATACCAAAAGCGTGTGGTCCCACTGAACCGGCATTCCATCCAAGTTCCAACCACGTCCAATGATGTTTAACTGCGGGATTCCCATGGGATCCGGTGTTTCAACATGGCCAGGCTGTTGGATGCTTTATCTAAATGAAAATAGGCTAAAATAGTATGTCAGTGGATTTGGATAAAGAAAGAACGGCTGCGGATAACAGACTTGGGGATGTGGGGTGGATGTGGATAACGGTTTGTTTATCCGTGCAGAGCTCTAACTATAGTATAGTTTTAGAATCCTATGGCATGAGCCATTCTATGTCCTTTGACAAGCACAAATTGTTGTCACATTGTACAATAAACAAGTAGTTCTGTGAAGACTTGAACTACTCAGTTTTACCATTTTGAAAGTGTTTCCTAGTTTATACTAGTCACGTTTTTCCACATCATATTGTGTTGATTTAGTTTCAATTTTCCATCCTTCTTTACGGTGCACCAAATAAAGTTTAATAACAAGGGACTTTTTATTGATACGCTATACATGTCTTGTGTCTTTTACATTTATTAATTCATATAGGCTGATGAAGGGGCCAACAATAATTAGGCCTTGAAACATGTCCCACCAATGACCATACAGTGATCTTTATTTAATAAAAGAGCATTGATTAGCCGGAAGCCTCCGTGGCTTGGGTGGCAGCACGCCGTTCTCTCACCGCTGGGTCCGTGGTTCAAATCCCGGTCACTCCATGTGAGATATGTGCTGGACAAAACGAGGCAGACAGGTTTTCCCCCGGGTACTACGGTTTTCCCTGTAAAAAATTTGATTCCAGCAACACTCTCCACTATCATTTCATTTCATCTGTCATCCATTTAATCATTGCCTCAGAGGGGTGCGACAGGCTTCGGCAGCCGGCACAGTTCATATCCTTGCCGCTAGATGGGGGCTTCATTTATTCCATTCTTGACCTGGTCGGTCGACTGGAAGCAGGCTGTGGATTTTCATTTTTCATTGATCAGGCGGAACCTTACAACCTGTTTATTACACTGAATCTATAATATGTAAAGATTTGAAGGCATTCTTCCAGTGTTCTCTATAAAACTGTCATTAGTAGCTCTTCAGTTGGACAGTACTACTTTCCCAATGAATGGGTGGGGTACAATGTGTAAAATATGTGAATACACTCCTGGAGAAATTACGTGTATTAGTTAATTGTCCCATTATAATAGTAATAATTAACACGTACTTACATATTTTACACATTGTACCCCACCCATCCATTGGGAAAGTAGTACTGTATTTAAACACAAATTGTGCTAAATGTTCCGGGATAACTCAACAAAATGACAGCGTTTCGCCCCGGTGTGCTATTGGGCTCTTCAGTTGGTTAAAGCACACCTCACCAAGACACTGTCTAGTACACACTGGGAAGGCTATTGCAAGACGTATTTGATACATGTGTATCCGCGTCACGAGCAACGCCAGTCACTATGGGAGTCGGAAACTCCACTCCAAAGCAATTATAACCTTACCTTGGCATTGAATATACAATTTTCAAAAGAAAAATATGTATTGCCCGTTGAGCCATTATATATTTAAACACAAATTGTGCTAAATGTTCCGGCATAACTCAACAAAATGACAGCGTTTCGCCCCGGTGTGCTATTGGGCTCTTCAGTTGGTTAAAGCACACCTCACCAAGACACTGTCTAGTACACACTGGGAAGGCCATTGCAAGACGTATTTGATACATGTGTATCCGCGTCACGAGCAACGCCAGTGCACTATGGGATTCGGAAACTCCACTCCAAAGCAATTATAACCTTACCTTGGCATTGAATATACAATTTTCAAAAGAAAAATATGTATTGCCCGTTGAGCCATTATATATTTAAACACAAATTGTGCTAAATGTTCCGGCATAACTCAACAAAATAGCCCAATAGCACACCGGGGCGAAACGCTGTCATTTTGTTGAGTTATGCCGGAACATTTAGCACAATTTGTGTTTAAATATATAATGGCTCAACGGGCAATACATATTTTTCTTTTGAAAGTAGTACTGTCCAACTGAAGAGCTACTAATGACACACTTAATCTAGCCATCGCCTCCTAGGTCTACCGCTGACTCTCTTACCATCTACAGCCGAAATCATTAACCTCTTAGGTAATATCTCCTCTCCCATTCTCTTCACATGACCCCTCCATCTGAGTCGGCTCATACGAACAGCTTCATCCAACGTGTTCATATATAAAAATTGTTTCAGACAAAAATTGTAGGTAATTATTAGAGGCAGGGGGGAATGATTATCCTGGAAATATCCCAGAAATATCAACCAATATTTTAGAGCATATAACTTTGTGTAATTATTTTAGATAAGAATTAATTGTAAAATTTTAAATTTATGTAGCCAACAATTAGCGGCAATACAAAAAAAAGTTGTAAAATACAACACAACACAAACAGGTTTTTTATTTTTTAAATTTACAAATTGATAATTTATTTCTCAAAATTACTGTAGTGTGGAATTCTCGGTTTTGCCTCACAAGGCTGAGTGTATCCCGTTCCAGCCCTCAGACCAGAATTAAAATTTCTTGGCAGAGCCGCGAATAGAATTCGGACCTCTGTGGTGGCAGCCAAGAATGCTAGCCACTATACCACGTGGTAGTCTAATTTCAATCATAATATTGTTTGTTTATAACTTGGCCAATAAGTTAAGATTAGGGTACACCCAAATTTACAATTAATTTATGCTTTTATCAAAACAACACTTTCTTAATTTTTTCGGGTGGGGGGAGGCCTGGAGCCCCCACAGCTCCCCCCTTATATACGCCCCTGATTAGAGGAATTAGAGGAATATTGACCTTTTTAACGGTTTGATATTGCGCCTATTAAGGGAGGTATGAACTTTTTTCTCTCAAAACCCCATTTTCCCCACCCCTTTGGTCAATGGTTGGTGCAGTCAAAAAAGCTGTGCAATAATAAGTTTTCGACCCTTATTTGGGTGGGAAGCAGCTGTGGCCTTAAGCTAGGGACTATCCCAGCATTTTCCTGAAGGGATCCGTTGTCAGTTCCGGAATTCAAACCTCCGACCTCCGGACTTGTTTGAGTTCCCGTCACAGATTTAACGCGTACGGCTACGCCCCTAAATAAAACAACAACAACACCAACAACAAGTGTGTGACGTTGAGATTCGAACCCATGTGCCTCCCGAGTCCGTATCCGGATGGTGGTGACGTCAAGAGAAAGCAGAGCCGGTATAAAACTGGGGTGTTCTGTGTGACCCCATTTAGTTGTGTTTGAACAGTGTCAAGTGTGAGTGTGTGTGTTTGGTTCGCATGGCAGCGCTCAGACAGTGTGGCCAACCTTCTAGCGCAGTGCTTGAACAGTGCGACCAACGTTCCATCTCAGTGCTGGTGAGAGAACCCCCCTCTGCAGGGTGGCAGTCATAACATATTCTTTATCACAGCTAAAATAATAACCGTATGGCCTCGGCTTTCTAGTGCAGAGCCTTTGCTATTGATGCCATCAAGGCAATCTACGCACCGATTGTGAAGTTCCGTTTACACTGCCATTTCGTAAGGAAACAAGAACTTTATTGGGAGTTATGTGACAAAGATGTAATTGTGTATTGTAGTCATCAAATGTGATAGGATTCGGAGTGGCAATGATTTCTTTGCTGCCCTTCAAATTTCTTACTACCTCGAAAGGAAGTCGAACCCATAATATTGGGATCATGAAGGAGAAACTCTACTTTTGATCCTCAGTTGTTGTTGTTGTTGTTGTTGTTGTTGTATATTCCTTTAATGGCTTTGCGACATCGTGATCATTTAGTTCCGTGTATTTTTAAGTGTGTGTAATCTGCCTCATAACCTGTGTTATTGTGATGGCTTTATTAGTGTGTGAGATTTTAATTGGGCCTAGGAGGTGGTCATGGTCTTAAAATAGGAACCATCCTAGCATTTGCTTGGAGTAGAAATGGGGGGAAACCGAGTTCGATCCCCAGTTCCACCTAGAAATTTAATTCTGGTCTGAGGGATGGAACGGGGTCCACTCAGCCTCGTGAGGCAAAACTGAGAACAGGTGGATTCAATTTCTACCTCAGCCATCCTGGAAGTGGTTTTCCGTGGTTTACCTCTTCTACTCCAGGCGTATGCCGGGAGGGTTCCTAACTAAAGGCCACGGCCATCTCCTTCCCAATCCTCACCTGCATTACAAATACATGCACTGCTACAGAAATCACAATAACACAGGTTATGAAGTTGTACACACACCCAAGTACACGGGGTTAAATGACCATATGTCCAAGACCCTCAAATGAAACAACATCAACAAAAGTGATGAAGTTCAGTATTTCAAAAAGAACATGAAGAAACGAGTATTAGCGCATTTTCTCTGCGACTATATCACAGTTAATTTTAAATTACACAGCTCATTCTACAGTTAATCTCGAGACTGACGATGTAATCCTCATGGCGAAACATCGTTTAATGGAATAGAAACCTTGCACAGTTTAAATATTCAAGGAAACAAGAGAACGAAGTGATTATCAGGCAATATATCCTCGTAAAGAATGAAAGTCTCATGTAATTCCTTCACGCTTGTTGGGGATTGCTTTTAAGTCATGAAGTCATTTACTTGTGCGTTGTTATGCTAATAATATTATTCATTTGACTACTTAAATTGCTTCACGTAAACGCTTTTCCTTTCTGTATTATTGTTTATAATACAGTAACTTTCCTCATCCACCTTTATTTGAACTCTAGTGTCTTTGTTTTTAGGTTTGCCTTATCTTCCCTCAATTACCTTTCTTTGAACTCGAGTATCTTTGCTTTTAGGTTTGCGTTAACATCCTTCATTCATCTTTTTTTGAAGTCTAGTGTCTTTAAATCTAGGTTTGCCTTAACATTACTTCCCTCATTCACCTTGTTTTGAACTCTGGTGTCTTTGCTTTTAGATTTGCCTTAACTTCCCTCATTTACCTTCCTTTGAACTCTAATGTCTTTGCTTTTAGGTTTGCCTTAACATCCTTCATTCATCTTTTTTTGAAGTCTAGTGTCTTTGCTTCTAGGTTTGCCTTAACATTACTTCCCTCATTCACCTTGCTTTGAACTCTGGTGTCTTTGCTTTTAGATTTGCCTTAACATCCTTCATTCATCTTTCTTCGAACTCTAGTGTCTTAGCTTTTAGGTTTGCATTGACTTCCCTCATTCATCTTTCTTCGAACTCTAGTGTCTTAGCTTTTAGGTTTGCATTGACTTCCCTCATTCAACTTTCTTTGAACTGTAGTGTCTTTGCTTCTAGGTTTCCCCTAACTTCCCTCATTCATCTTTCTTCGAACTCTAGTGTCTTAGCTTTTAGGTTTGCATTGACTTCATTCAACTTTCTTTGAACTCTAGTGACTTTGCTTTTAGGTTGGCCTTAACTTCCCTCATTAAACTTTCTTTGAACTCTATAGTGTCTTTGCTTTTAGGTTTCCCTTAACTTCCCTCATTCATCTTTCTTCGAACTCTAGTGTCTTAGCTTTTAGGTTTGCATTGACTTCCCTCATTCAACTTTCTTTGAACTGTAGTGTCTTTGCTTCTAGGTTTCCCCTAACTTCCCTCATTCATCTTTCTTCGAACTCTAGTGTCTTAGCTTTTAGGTTTGCATTGACTTCATTCAACTTTCTTTGAACTCTAGTGACTTTGCTTTTAGGTTGGCCTTAACTTCCCTCATTAAACTTTCTTTGAACTCTATAGTGTCTTTGCTTTTAGGTTTCCCTTAACTTCCCTCATTCATCTTTCTTCGAACTCTAGTGTCTTAGCTTTTAGGTTTGCATTGACTTCCCTCATTCAACTTTCTTTGAACTCTAGTGACTTTGCTTTTAGGTTTGCCTTAACTTCACTCATAAGTATTTTTCCCCGTAGAAATGGTGTGATTCCTCATATTACTATTTTCAAAGAACGGAATTTCAGTTGAATACCAAACCAGATGGTGAGGTTAGTAAATAACCAGTGGCGTACCGACGGGAGGTTTTAACCCCCACCCCCCAGAGACATTTGTTTTCTTGAATCTTTATATTGTCTCATCTATCACTTATTTTACACTGCAGCTAGTGAGACGTCTTAACTCCTGTATATACCTTTTTTCTTTAAAGTGGCTACGTTCATCACTTAGCAAATGTCCTGCTCTCTACTCGCAGCGAAAAGTCTCCTTAAGGGTTGGAGCTAGCTATGGATCAGTGTTGCTATTGAAGTGTGCGATCGGTAGCTTCTTTCACGTCGCTTCAGTTTGCTTGTGGGTGTCCGTTTCGATACATGAGTAGTTTCTGCAATTAATTCCTATCAGTGATGTACTTAAAGCCATCAATAAAGACAGATTTTGAGAGTCAATAGTAATGGCCGTAAGAACATGGAGAGCAAAACATCATTTCTCTCTCACATAATATCAATATTATAAGCAGTCACGTGATCTTACCACTGCATCATTTCAGTTTTAGTAGGCTATTTAGTTACTGTACTGTTTTCCATGTTTAAAAAAACATGTTCTATTGTGCTGAAAGAATAATGAGGCCAAAGTTGGTTCTTCTTCATGAGAATGTTTATTTAATTATTGTTTATATGAATATTAATCGAAATATAATTTTAATAACGTATGATGATCGTAGTTTTAAGGGGTGGAACAGGAAGGTTAAGTGTGCAAAATTATCCTACTATATTTATGACCCCAGAAGGAAATAACCAAACACAGCTTAGCATCTGTTACAACGAGATCGAATTAATGAATTAGTCAAACTAATCCAATATTCGAATGATATTTAGGCCTACATCCCTAGAGTTTACTTTTAAGACACTAAATCTTGGACATAATTACAAGTATCCTGTGATGAATGTATGGTTTTCTCCAACACAATGCCACGTGCAGTGTTCCGGAACATGAGGCAAGGAGAAATAATACTGATCCTTGAAGGAAGAAAGCGGGAAGACTTGGTTCTTATTGTTTATATCACAATAGCCATTCTTTATGAGGAACATCTAACATACCAGAACAGCATGCAGGCGACCTACTCTCAACAGTTTTGTTACACACATACAGTGTTCGATAACAAGAAGGAAGGAATTTTTATCCCAGTATTTACGTGATGATGTGCTGGAATGGTCGCTGTCGCCAGTGTAATAATTGTATCACTATATCTACTGATTTTAAATAGATTTCGGTGGAACTTAAATAATTCAAACTTTCAAAATTCGAATATTGGTGGCGTTCCCATGAACGTCACATCAAATCAATGGAAAATAAAAAACGTGGATAATTTGAAATTGTCTGTCTGTTAGGTAGTCAGCTCGAAGGCTGGTTGGATCCTCAAAAAGTACCGCCGATAGTTATGTGGGTAGAGACCCGCAAAAACCCAAGGCAGCGCTATAGGCAAGAAGAGGAGTGAGGTTGCCATTGCTTTCCTCACTGAGTCAGAAGAGCAGTACTAACCCTATGAGCAGAACCTTTCACAGCATCCACGGGCACTGAATGTGCCCTGAATGTCATTACTAAGCACCACCCATACCTCAGTAGATTCCATATAATCACAGCCATGAATGAGACTAAGACATAGGTGAAAGGCCACATTTTACTCTAGCCTGTGCCAACAGACAAATGCAAATGTACTGCATTCATCAAGAGATGGAAAACATGCCTTCCTTAATTCGAAGTTTTTGTAAACGGGTACTAAAATATAGCCTACGTCAAAAGTTCCCGCACTATTTCATTCGCTAAACTAGCTTGAACAATTACCCAACTCGGTATAACTTAACTCTGTAAAACAATCACACATTTCACAATTAATTGAAAAACTTTAATTTTACATCAGGAACATTCTGCTATTGTGCACTCGAGAGTAATTGCAATTTAATCGGGTACCTTTTGGGATACAGTCTGTATTATATTTGTTTCAAATATAATGTATATTTCTATTTCACATAACGTTTTAAAAATATTTACTTTTGAAAGTTTGACCGTTTGGGATCTAAAACCAATCCAAAAAGTTGTAATTTGTCTAATTCCAATGCTTGGATAATTCGAATTTCAGTTGGTTGCTTCAGCTTTGAATTATCCGAGTCCTACTGTACAGGTTGTTGAAAGTTGTCTAACATTCTAATAGGTGATAGTAAGCATCAAAACAAGACAAAATGTTACATATATTTCCACAATAATTAAGATGAAAAACAAGTTTCTTTTGTGAATAATATAATAATAATAAGACTGGGATAATGCAAAGCCGAACCTTGGCTTGAAGAGGAACCATATGCAGTTAATGCAAAAGGCTGCCCTCCTTGGTACTGCAAACAAAGTATGAAAGGTTTTGTCTCTTCAGTGACTCTGAACATCTTGAGGTCCAGTGCTAACATCGGTGTCTTTGGCTCGCAGGGAGTCCGATGATGATGGTATATGTTTATGTAAATTTCATATACAGGATGTAACTAAATGTGTGGGAAACCTCCTGGGATTCGATAGAGGACCTGGCAACACGCAAAACATGTCCTGTAAACATATGGTGTATGTGCATTCGTTTCCGTGTTACAAGCATTGATTGTGGTGTACATAACACAGACTACTTCACTATGCTGGTTGGTCATTTGTGTTGATAGTGTACGTTACAGTTCCCCACAGAAGGTGCTCAAAATGGCTACCAGGAGCTGTAATGCAGGCGTCTATGCGTCGCATCATTGACTGTCTCACCACGCTCCCATATTCCCGGGTTTGCTGACATCCTTGCTCTATTCGCTGACGCAGCAAGTCCACGTTATGAATAGGTGTGGCATATACAGTGACCCCATAAGTAGAAGTCTAATGTGTTGAGATCGGGAGAACGAGCAGGCCACGGTGCTGGTCCCTGACGCCCTATCCATTTGTTCGGGAATCACTGGTGTAAACTTACTGTCCATCCACCAGCTCATGGTCTTAGGGGACTGAAGGGGAGAGGATAGATAGATAGATAGATAGATAGATTTATTTTGACTGGCAAGATTAGGGCCATTGGGCCCTCTCTTCCATCTAACCAGATTATACAAATAATAAATGATGAACAATACAAATACAACTTAAATCTAACAATATTACAATGTTGATATAATATAAAATACATATGAAATGGATTAGCTTGATAATATACAATACAAATACAACTTAAATCTAACAATTTTACAATATTTATACAATATAAAATACATATTAACTGGATTAGCTTGGTGGTGTAGGCTGTAAACTGTTGCATTGTTAGGGTGAATAACTAAGATACTTAGGAGTAAGTTTAAAATTACAGTAAGGTAAAGGAAATAGGCTACTGAAAAAAAGTAGACTAATGATGGTGATGAAGATGATGATGAAGATAATTAGTCGTTACTGAAGGAGGTTATTTAGATATCTAAATAGAGAGTAAATGAGAAAGTGAGAATTGGAAAGTTTGAATATATATAATACGACGTAAGAATATAAGCATAAATGTTGAGTTCAACTTTCATTTACTTAGTGAGCATGTACTGCTGACAACGCTGCTTGAAGCTGGACGGGGTTGCTCCTCTGACAGAGCGAGGCAGATTGTTCCACAGTCGTGCAGTAGCAACAACGAAGGAGTTGGTATAGCGTACTGTGCGGTGTATGGGTATCAGCAAGAGTGTGTCGTTTTTTGACCGTGTTCCAAGAGTATGCTCGTACGAGAGGCGGTGAAGCTGAGAGTGCAGGTAAGCTGGAGTTGAAGTTGAGAGTATTTGTTGAAGAATACATAAAGAATGGAGGTCGCGGCGTTGATTTAGACGTAACCAGTTAAGTTGCTCATAAGCGGGGGTGACATGGTCATAGTACCGTAAATTAAATATGTAGCGTACACAGGCATTTTGTGCATGTTGGAGTTTGTTTTTAAGAGTAACAGTGAGATCTTTGTATACCACATCGCAGTAATCAAAATGAGGCAATATTAGGGAGGAAACAAGTCGTTCCTTTAATACACGAGAGACATTCCAGCTGCGTTTATTGAGTGGACGTGCCGCTGCAGGTATTGCCAACTCAGCACCGATGTTATTCACGCTATGGTTACTCACTGCTACTTTCGTTTAGTTTCAATTGTGAATTCGTACGGGTCAGTAGTAGGTTGGCACTAGCGTCGTTCGCGCAGAGGCCAGCTGTCTCCAGCTGACTCGTTGCATTCCTTCCACGGATCTTAAGCTGGTGGACGGACAGTACTCTAGCAGCAAGAGCAAAATGAAGCTGTGCTCCATCACGCATGGAAATCATGCGCGTCGATCTGTGTTATGTACACCACAAACAATGCTTGTAACATGGCAACGAACGCACTTGGACCATATGTACACAGGACATGTTTTGCTTGTTGTCAGGTCCTCTATCGAATCCCCGGAGCTTTCCTACAAATTTAGTTCCACCCTGTATATATAATAATAATAATAATACGGTACATCATAATACTTTAATGTTTCTTAAGTTATTTTTGTGCAGTTATGAATGGGTACAAATTAATTGTATGCTTAAACAAGAAGTTCCGTGACGAACTAAAGAGCCTACTTTTCTTAAAATTTAAGATACATGCCAATGATTAATCTAAATGGATCTATCTAGAATAATGACGAAATTAAGTTGGTAATATCGAAATATCTAATTAGTTTGAAATACAGTATACCTGGCATAATATACCCTAATAGAGCACTAGATTTGGCAGCCCCGGTTGCTCCTAAGAAGACGCATAGTCATATCTGTTAAGGGACACATAGCACATTCGAAATTTGGTTGAAATCCAAATAATAGTATAGAAGTTACATGTATTTAAAATTGGACCCATCAGCAGGCTTAGAATCATGTTGGCAGCACTGAAGTATATTAGTTACTCCAAATTAATATAGAATGTCAGGCATAGTTTAAGGCTGTCGGCTTGCATACTTTCTGATATATTGGTATTTTGATAAAATAAATTGAGAGCATTCATTAACAGTTGGCAGCCCTGGTGGCTCTTAAGAATACACTCAGTCATATCTGTTTATATACACATATTACATACGAAGTTTGGTTGAATTTCAATTGGTAGTGTAGAAGTTATATGCATTTAAAAATTGGACTTATCAGCAGACTTAGAATCATTTTGGCAACACTGTCATATATGGCCTCCTGGAAATTAAACTAAAATATTAATATCTATACGTGTGCCAATTTTGAAATAACTCCTATGCATACCTTCCATGATATCCAACATGGAGCTCAAATTTCAATTGCGATATTTCAGCAGATGGTAGTACTGACATCATTTTCAAATACGGCATTTAGATATTCAGGTATAGAACTTTACTCATACCAAATTTTATTTCGATAGCTGCAGCCGTTTAGGAGTTGATAGGGAGGGGACACACACACACAGCCAGCCAGACAGACAGACACACATTTTCCCGGATCGATCGCATAAGTCTACTTTTTCCTCATTTTTGCAAAATGTGAAAAGTAGGCTACAAATGTGTAACTGGGGCCTCGAGTCCATAAGTATGATCATCAGTGTAGGCTATATGCTGGAGGAAACTTCCTGCACAACTGACCCGTATTTATACAAAGTAAGTCATAGGTCAAGTTTTTTCGAAACAATAGATCCAGACAATGTTGGTAACAGTATTGCCATTGCGCTTGTGTGTGTGTTAGAAGACTGTAAGGAAGATGGACAATGTCCACGAAACGGGTTCTGGTCATAAAACTCTTTCTTTTCGCCAATGTAGTGCACCTCCTCCCGGAAAGGCCGAAGGGCATTGCATGAAGAGAACCGCTACTGAATATCCTGGAGCCAAACTTACGACACACGCACGCGGTCTTCATCATTCTCTCCGTTACTTCCCTTGTTACTACAGTATTTCATTTAGGTGGCTTGGGACTCCTTAGTGATCAGCTCCGTGCACTTGAGCCATTCTATATGTGACTGACTAACATCCCTATGTATATAAAAATGAAAGTTTTTTTTCTGAATTTCTACGGAAATTTGCGTTCTAAACGCGTTTCAGACTGTTTTATGACGGACGCGCGCGAAAATATTTTTTGTCTGTCTGTGGACAATATTTTGTTCCCTTATAACTCGAGAATGGCTGGGTGGATCAACGTAATATTTGGTACAGATATCCATAAGAGGCACGACACTGTTCATTGATGTAACTCTTCTCCTTACCTCTCATGAAAGGGGGCCTACCCCCTTAAAATACATGCTGAAATAGGCGTAAAAGGGTGAGACAAAGCTCATCTTCGGCCTCTCACATTTTAAGGCTCTAAAACCAACAGTTTTTGAGATATTCCTAGAAAACGTATTTCATTTAATAAATTAATGAAAGAATGAAAGCCGGTAACCATGGCAACAGAATCTCATAGGTCCATTTATTTCTGTAAGACACAATGCAGTTCCATTTATTACATTACTGTGAAAGTTTGCAAACGGCTATAAGGTTATCACGGAGCCAAATTAAGCTGTAAAATTCATCAATATATATAACGCGATTAAGGGGGTCACGGGGTACCCTAATATTTTTTCACGCAATTTACACGTGCGATATGTCGTACAGAAGATCTATTATATCTCCAAACAGCAATATAATTTTGAAAAATTCCTGAATTGAAATAGTATTTTTATGGCTTTTAGGAATTTGGGCCATTGGAGTCTAAAATAACCTGCATTTCCATGCACCACAAGCCTTTATAATTTATTAAAGAGGTCTTTCTGTGGATTTGACATAACGGGAGGGTCAGTTTTTATGTGACGTGTATTGCGTTTCGTCTACGAGGTTTTCAATTTTATTTTCACGCCAGGAAGTACACGTTAGGTAAATTTAGTTTGAGAGCACATTTTAACTAAACATTTTTCTTTGTCGTCAAACAGGTTCCAAGCCCCTAACCATTGCAACAGTAGCTCTGGTTATTAATACCGAAGACCGTTCGAAGAATGGGTACTCCTGCTAGTTTACAATATACGTCAGCAACAAAATATCTATACCAGGTGAATCAGCTACCCCTAAAAGCATTGCTGTATGCAGCCCAACTAGCGTGGCTGTCAGGAAGGTCGATGTTTCTCAGCTTGCACACCGTATTGTACTAATGCACTGCAAGCATTATTATTTTTCCCTCATATTACTCTGTCGTCATATCGAGTATCGAAAGTATCAATTCAGGATATGTAATACATAAGCTAGAGGTAACTGATTTGAGGGTAGCACGAATTATTGTTGGGACAAATAAATGGGAGCAATGGCATGAGGGTACTCGTACTGAAGAGATCATGGCTAAGTTAGAAATTAACACGCTAGATGAAGCTGATCGTATGAGCCGACTCAGATGGTGAGGTTATGTGAAGAGAATGGGGGAGGAGAGATTACCTAACAGGTTAGAGACTTCGGCTGTAGAGGGTAAGAGAAGCAGAGGTAGACCTAGGAGGGGATGGTTAGATTCAATGTTGAACGATTTCAAAGTGAGAGGTGTAGAAACCGCAGTGCTAACTGCTAATAGGGGACCATGTAGGTGACTTGCAGACTACACTGGACCCTGAAAGGCAAGACAGTTTGAAATGAATAAGTTATGTATGTATCTCTACTTAGTATAAAACAAAGTCCCCGATTCTTGGATGTAACCAAAGGATGGATTTTGATGCAGTTTTCACTACTCTGTAAAGGATATCTCGAGGAAGGTTTCTGTAGAAAATAATTTATTTATGATCAAAGTAAACCAAGCAGTAACGATTTCAGAGAAAATGTCGAGAAAGAAACCTGGCGTCCGTGTGCTTTTTAAACTTACGCTGGGCAAACCGTTAAAAATATAAATATACTACGAGTATAAGAATTGTTCAGCACGAAAAGTTCTACAAAAAAGTCTGGGAGAGCATATCTCTATCTTCAATACATCGCTTACAATAAGTGTTTTTAGATTGGACGGAAGGGGGATTTGTGTTTCATGCACCTCGCCATTCTTAAATTACGTCTGAAAAGAATTCGTTGCACATGCATCTCCATGATAATATAATTAATAGTCCAGTCAGTGATTTTAACCCATCATGCCGAGACGTAAAACGGATATAGGTCATAGTTCATTGATATCGAAATAAAATCGTTTATCACGTAATGCATTCATAACTGTTCCTGGCGAAGCCGGGGGAGGGGGGTGTTGCTAGTGACTAAGTAAATAAATAAATAAATAAGACCGGTACCACTAACATTACACACCCCTTGAGGGAGGAACACCCACACGTTCGAGTGAGTGCGTGTCAAGTAGAAGGTAGGCAGGCACTCTTATTATCCTGCGGCCCGATGCGCTGACTCTCACACGTTCCCATGAGAAGATCCGGGAGTTAGACCCACTTCACACCGCGTAGAACACTAACCAGCCTCGTCATACAGGTGCCATATGGATAATAAGGGTTGCTCATGTAAACCATGAGCTAATGTCTAGAGTCGAACTCAGCACCTGGACAATGTACGAGGTGCATCCAGAAAGTAAGTTTCATTATCTGTCTGTATACTTACCACCTACTATTTATATTATCAACAATACTGATGGTTGAATCTTTCAGCCAAATATCAACAAGTTAAATAAATCGAATCCCGCTGATTGCTGCAGTAAGATTTTCAGTTGAAAAATATGTGGTCTCAGGAAGGGCAACCAGCCTTGAGTTTCATGAAAATTAGCCTATTATTAAAGTGTGGCCCGTAACCATACCCGAAGTTCCCATTTTGCCCTCAAGCCCTTACAAGTTGGGAGCCACTGATATAAATAATTTAACGGGGGAGACTTGAGTGCTACATCAGTAATAATAATAATATCGTATGGCCTCGGGTGCTGGGTGCAAGCTTTGTTATTTGACACCCAGAGGGCAGCTTGCATGTCGAATTTTGTTGTTCCTTGAAGCACTATGAAAATCAAGGAGGTTAGATATCTAAGCTCCTTGACACTATAGCGCTTTCTAGTAGACAATGAAGGAACTTTGTGCCGGCGGAAAATCCTGAGATTAATTTTGCCATTATGAACACAGCTTACTGAATTCAAATAGGTTCTTTAACATGCCAACAACGTTTGCCACGCGCTTAGTTTATTTTTAGCTTATGGCTTTTAGTGCCGGGAGTGTCCGAGGACATGTTCGGCTCGCCAGTTTTGTAGCTGCTTGGAGGCGGACACCCAATGGGTGAGCTACAAGTACCGTCGCGTGTGGAGTGTTGTCTTGGGAGGAAAGTTTGAATGTAAGGACGAGGAGTTGGAAGGTAGCAGCTGTGGCCTATAGTTAGGGACCAACCCCGGCATTTTCCTGGAAGGAAGATGGGAAACCACAGAAGACCATCTTCATGGTTGCCGGCGGGGGGATTCGAATCTCCGCGCCTCCAGGATGTGAGCGACTGCCAGCAGTCATGCCGTAACGACCACGGCTAACTCACCCGGTACGCGCGTAGTGATTTTTGCCGCCTTTCAAGAATCACTTACCACGGCCACTCACCGACCGTGGCAAGCAACACCAGTGACAGGTGGGAATTCCTTTCCTCTAGCAGTTGGTGCCTTGCAGACTGCCTCATCTACCCGGTGCAATAACTTCATGAATATTCTTCTCTCATGCATGTTAACCAGTTATCAAGTAGCACACTCGCACATTTGCAAACTATGTACACATTATATTAGAGAAATATCCTGAGCCGGTTTCTTAATTGAGCTCCAAACCGGGTTCCATCGAGTGACGACTCTCTCTCTCCTGAATTCTAAATGACGGAACTACGATCCCTGATCTCGTACGTGACTGTTTTAGTGATAAGTTGTTCTAGATCAGGGCTCCTTAGTCTTTGAGGTGATGCGACCCCATTTTGTAATAGTTTCTTTTGATCGAGTATGAAATTATTATAGTTCATTCTGTGGTTTCATCGTATGCACAATGAAAAGGAAGTACAGTGATGAATATGTTAAATATGGGTTCCATTGCAACCTTGGTCGTGATGGAATTGAAAAACCGGAGTGTATATTATGCGCCAAAACCTTTTGCAATCATAATATGAGGCCTGACAAGGTAAAAAGAATTGAATAATTGATCCATTATCAATTATTTTGTGAAAGAGGGAGTGGCGGATGGGGGGGGGGGGGGGTGAATTTTTAAGTTTACTTTTAGGGGAGGTGTGAGAGTTTAAAGGTTAACAACCCCTGCTCTAGTCTATACGATGGTAGTAAAACGTACTATTAAAATTAACATGAAGCCAATATTTAACCCTCCGTCGGATGCATACTAAATAATATCATCGTCGGGAGCATCTAGATTAACCATTGAGATATAGCTGTTTATTTAGATTATATCGCCTAGAAGCAGCACCACAATTACAAAAACACACATTAATAATACAGTCATAACAATAATACAGGTTGTAAAAAAATTGACACAAACCCAAGCACACGGGGCTAAATGACCTCAATGTCAAGCTTCTCAAATGAAAATAACTCTTCTTCTTCAATTCCCTTATGCCTTCAAGTCTCGGGGTAGCCTCGTTTGAGCCATTTCTGCAATTCCGCTCTTTTCTGCACATTCTCTTCATTTCCGCAGCAGTTCCCCCCCCCCCCTTTTTTTTACCAACGATTGTCTTAATATTCCAACTTCCGAATCTCGTGTTCCGTTTCCACTCCGGTCGTCGTCGTTTATATCCGTCAAATCCTACTTGTAGTTCACCCTCCACATGGGTGATTAGCCCAACGTAGAGTGGTTTGTTGGGTTACCTTCCCATCCTCCATATTTATCCCCTGGAGACAGGGTGCCCCAGATGGCCAGGGTTTGGGCAGGCATTTCCTCCTTCCCCACTATGATATGGTTTTCCCGCCAATACTCGGGTGGCTGATTGCAGTGGTTTCCCACTGGGCGATGGGGCCGCCACATCCCTACGCCGAGATGAAGATAACAACAAGATAAAATCAACCGAAATTTGAATTGAGTTGATGTTGTTATTTTTTGACATAGCTTGCATGTCGAATTTCGTTGTTCCTTGAAGCACTATGAATGTGAAGGAGGTTAGAAATCGAAGCTCCTTGAACACAATAGCGCTTTCTAGCAGAGAAATGAGGAATTTTGTGTTGGCAGAAACTTCCGAGAATAATTTTGCCATTATGAACACGGCCTACTGAATTCAAGTGGGTTCTTTGACATGCCAACATCATATGACATGCGTATCGTGATTTTTGCTGCCTTTCAAAAAATCACTTACCATGGCCAGGAGCGAACCTGCCAGCTTGAGGTTGGTAATCCGCCACGATAACCACTCACTCACCGAGGCAAGCTACTATATTATTATTATTAGGATTGGAAATGGGATAGATGTACCAGGACTTGAAACAAGGTTTATTACGGTATTTCCCTGCAGAAAGTGTGGAAAAACTGGTAGGAAACCCATGCTGTAAGCGCAGGATTCGAACCTCCATTCATCCCAATTTATTGTAGCTCCCAAACGTAATCGTGGCGAGCAATTTAACACGCACGGATACGCAGCAAGCTCATTTAAAAGGAACAGTCTTCTAAATATTGGAACCGAGACACTTAGCCCGTGGGAGGCAGCAGGTCTATTAGAGCTCGTTCGACTGTGACCCAGAAACTTTCATTACCGGACCTTGGTGTCCTCCATGACATTCATAACTCACTGTTCAAACAAGACATCAGCTGTTTACATACATAACACACTCACTGGCATAGCCAGAGTTTCATCATGTATTCCGCGTTACCTTCAATAAGTTACTAACAATGTAACCTTACCACGTGTCCCCCAACACTACAAATATGGTGTTATATAGTCCGCGTCACCTTAAATAAGGTACTAACAATGTAACCTTACCACGTGTCCCCCAACACTACAAACATTGTGTTATATAGTCCGCGTCACCTTAAATAAGGTACTAACAATGTAACCTTACCACGTGTCCCCCAACACTACAAATATGGTGTTATATAGTCCGCGTCACCTTAAATAAGGTACTAACAATGTAACCTTACCACGTGTCCCCCAACACTACAAACATTGTGTTATATAGTCCGCGTCACCTTAAATAAGTTACTAACAATGTAATCTTACCATTTGTCCCCCAACACTACAAACATGGTGTTATATAGTCCGCGTCACCTTAAATAAGTTACTAAAAATGTAACCTTACCATTTGTCCCCCATCACTACAAATATGGTGTTATATAGTCCGCGTCACCTTAAATAAATTACTAACAATGTAATCTTACCATTTGTCCCCCAACACTACAAACATGGTGTTATATAGTCCGCGTCACCTTAAATAAATTACTAACAATGTAATCTTACCATTTGTCCCCCAACACTACAAACATGGTGTTATATAGTCCGCGTTACCTTCAATAAGTTACTAACAATGTAACCTTACCACGTGTCCCCCAACACTACAAACATTGTGTTATATAGTCCGCGTCACCTTCAATAAGTTACTAACAATGTAACCTTACCATTTGTCCCCCATCACTACAAACATGGTGTTATATACCCCGCATCACCTTAAATAAGTTACTTACAATGTAACCTTACCATTTGTCCCCAATCACTACAAATATGGTGATTATATAGTCCGCGTCACCTTAAATAAGTTACTAACAATGTAACCTTACCATTTGTCCCCCATCACTACAAACATGGTGTTACATAGCCCGCGTCACCTTAAATAAGTTACTAACAATGTAACCTTACCATTTGTCCCCCATCACTTCAAACATGGTGTTATATACCCCGCATCACCTTAAATAAGTTACTTACAATGTAACCTTACCATTTGTCCCCAATCACTACAAATATGGTGATTATATAGTCCGCGTCACCTTAAATAAGTTACTAACAATGTAACCTTACCATTTGTCCCCAATCACTACAAATATGGTGATTATATAGTCCGCGTCACCTTAAATAAGTTACTAACAATGTAACCTTACCATTTGTCCCCCATCACTACAAACATGGTGTTACATAGCCCGCGTCACCTTAAATAAGTTACTAACAATGTAACCTTACCATTTGTCCCACATCACTACAAATATGGTGATTATATAGTCCGCGTTACCTTAAATAAGTTACTAACAATGTAACCTTACCATTTGTTCCCCATCACTACAAATATGGTGATTATATAGTCCGCGTTACCTTAAATAAGTTACTAACAATGTAACCTTACCATTTGTCCCCCATCATTACAAACATGGTGTCTTATAGTCTGCATCACCTTAAATAAGTGACTAACAATGTAACCCTACCATTTGTTCTTATATCAACGCATATGAGGCGCTACTGACCTAGTATGCATGCATAGATCAAAAATTAGCACGTAACTAAGAGCGTGTGTTCTTTTAGCAACGCATATGTGATGCTACTGACCTAGTATGCATGCATACATGAATAAACAGCACGTAACTAAGAGCTTGTGTTCTTAAAACAACGCGTATGTGATGCTACTGACCTAGTATACGAGGGCTGGTTATTTTTTCAAGTTACAATGGACTGTATAAAAATAACAGATTGACATACCAAACTGATTTTACTACTAAATGTTTGCTTGTTTTATTCTTATGTCTCAACATAATCGCCAAAACGATTGAAACATTTGTCGTATTGTTACACCAGCTTTCCAATGCCCTCGGCAAAAAATTCTGCCGCCCAACCATACCTTCAATTCTCGAAAGGGGAGAGAATCATTCACGACCTCACTGTACCAACATTACGATAGACTTTTTCAAAGAATTCAAGTGTGAAGTTTTGGACCATTTGCCGTTTAGTCCAAACCAGCACTGAATGATTTTCACCTTTTTCGAGAATTGAAGATATGGTTGGGCGCTAACGCCTCGCCGAAAGGGAAACACTTCATGAGACTCTCCAGACGTACCCAAATTAGTGGTGGCAGAATTTTTTGCCGAGGGCATTGGGAAGCTGGTGAAACGATACGGCAAATGTTTCAATCGTATTAGCGATTATGTTGAGACATAAGAATAAAACAAGCAAACATTTAGTAGTAAAATCAGTTTGGTACGGTATGTCAATCCGTTAGTTTTATACAGTCCATCGGAACTTGAAAAGAAACAGCCTTCGTACATACTGTAGATGACCAAAGAACGCGTAACTAAGATACGTAAAGAAGAGCTTGTGTTCTTATAGGAACGTACTGACCTAGCCTAGTATACAAAGATGATCAAACAACAAGATACGTAACTAAGTGCTTGTGTTCTTGTAGGAACGTATAGACGTCGCTAATGAGCTAGTGCACATAGATGGCGAACACTGGTAGTCATGGTTACCACGGTACGGGGTCATTCATGACGCTGATTCCAGATAGACCCGGAACTGAAAAGCATAGAAAAGATGGTATATTGGCTTTCACGGCCAGTGAATTAAAACTCAGCAATTCTTCTAGGTTTGTGGCGTGTCTTGTGTGGGGTTTCGCCTTGGACACCTAGCTGGCTCATCAGCGGGCTCTTGGTGTCCCCACCCGGACCCCCAAAGGAGTAACGAACTGCGCGCTACCTCCCTGTATACGAGTCCGGGCGGGGACACCTAAGGGCCCACTGATGAGCCAGCTTGGTGTCCTAGGCGAAACCCTACACAAGACACGGCACAAACCTAGAAGAATTGCTGAGTTTTAATTCACAGGCCGTGAAAGCCCATATACCATCTTTTTGAAAGCCTTCATAGTGAGGTTATGGCTGCTTGAGCCTTTAGTTCTCGCAGTAAGGAGGCGCAGGTGCGCTTTATATAAAGGGAGTTAGCGCGCAGTTCGCTACTCCTGTGGCGGACAGGGAGGGGACACCAAGAACCCACTGATGAGCCAGCTTAGTGTCCTAAGTGAAACCCCATACAAGACACGGCACAAACCTAGAAGAATTGCTGATTTTCAAAAGCATAGGCTATCCTTATGAAAAGTCGCTCTTATTATGGAGGTCGGGATATGAACTAAGGTGGCATTGTCTACAGAACTGAGCAAAGTCATGATGACGTCTCAACCCAACTGTTAACACAAGAAACTTGTACTTTTAAACAGACCAACAACAGTGATGTTCTCAATTGAAGCAAGCAGTGACATACGGTGTCCTCAAAATATGGAACTTTCTTCACTGAAAGTGTGGCAGTACCGTCACGTGTCCTCCATTACTGGCAAGTGGTCAAATGACGAGGCATAACTATTCCATTTGCCCAATGACAATGCACTCCTTGGTCTGTAAAACAGGTGGTGGAGGCAGATTTCAAGGTTACGTTGTTAGCCAGCGTTCCAAATTAATTTCACTTCTGGGTTATTATGCCAGAATATGCAAAGTTCATCCGCTACACTGATAAACATCGAATCGTGCATATATTATTATTATCATAATAGTACATTATGCAACGAGCCTATAATGGCAATAATTAAGACACGAGTATGTTTATAAAACGAGCGTATGCGAGTTTTATAATTTCCATACGAGTGTCTCAATTACCATTATAGGCGTGTTGCTTACGACTGTTTATGTTCAACGATAATTATAACTACTTTTGTTCGAATATAAATACTCATAAATATCTGTCGATATTTCGCCAGTTTTATGTACTGAACAGAGCGCATGGGACGCAGGGAATGCTTTGTATTTGACCATGGCCTCCTCGATTGCCCCACTATGACACTAGGCCAGGCAGTGAAATTTAAATTAGATGGCCTTGGAACTCAGCGCAGATGCGTTGCTATCTTCACCAGATTGGTCAAACAACTGTTTCTTGAGCTCTAATTGGTGGGAGAAACTGTTTCATAATGAAAAATAATGTTATAATGGCCATCATTATGATACAGTTTTCTGACATATAATAGTCAGGGTCGAACATAAATATTATTTCAGTAGTATAGATCCCTTCTGCGGCGCTCACAAGCGACCGATCGTGACAAATGAGCATTCAAATGAAAGAGAATATACATTAGCAGTGACGAATTGCACTCTATTTTCATAAATAACTATAATTTCTTTGAAAAATGACTTTTTTTAGATCTACGAAATGTGCGATTTGCAGGTACTGTTGCTGTAGGAAAATATGCTCCATAAATGCTGTCCACTTCACATTTGGGCTCCTGTGTCGCCTGTTTCATGTCATTTTAACATTCTGAGGTCTTTCCTTTATCATTTTGCATGGATTTCATAAACATAAACATAACTCATTCCCTTAATGAGTACTTAAGTCGTATAATTTCATAAATATCGAATAACCGGTGAGTGTTGTGTTGATCCAATTTTCAGTGATTGCCTTCTTAAGTTAGGGAACGTAGAACTTGGAATTCGAACTGAATTGTAAATAGTGTTCTATAATCATTTGGTTGAAATAAAAACATAACAACCTTTCTCCTTAAGTCTATCATTATAAACCTATTGGGTAAAGTGTGGTTTATGAACATGCGAGATTTCTCGCATGGGTCCGCTATTTATTATTATTATTATTATTTTATATATAAAACACTAAGGTGAATAATCCACAAAACTCAAGCTCTTAAACCAGAGGGAGTTAGAAAGTGTGGTTTGTGCCAAAATTTTCCAAATCGTCTCAATAGTACAGGACAAATCTTGCATTACTTGGAAGGTCACCAGAAATATAAAGTATTTGTGTAAAATGTGCGTTTAAACAAATAAACAAGACGGTAGCCCCTGTCAGAACTGTGTCGCGACGAGCCCGCATAACAGTAAAGCCAGGCGGGTGGTTTGAGCACATAAGAGAATTCGTGCACAGGTCCCCTAGTTATAATTTTTTATTTATTTTATTTTTATTTTTAGTCGGTTTACCCTCCAGGCTTTTTCCTCGGACTTGCCGCCTCCACGGCAGTGTCCTGGAACTTGAAACATCAGTTCTGGGGATACAACTGGGGAGGAGGGACGAGCACCTCGCCCAGACTGCCTCACGCTAGCTAGGCACGAAGTTTGTTGGATCTTACTCCTTCCATCAAGGATTTATACTTTTATTCTTTCAGCAACTTCATATTATTTCAAGACACGAAACTATCCACATTTTTTCATGTGTAACATCTTTCCACTCGGTTGCTGGATAATTTTGTGGGAGTGATTTTGAAAAACGGGACGGAAGTGGATCGGACGGAAGTGTGTAGGAGGGATGCGATCCAGCTGGCAGTGGTACCATGTGGAACGTTTGTCACATACGGATTACTTTGTAACAGCAGAGTATCAAGAAGGCAGTGCGAGAGTAGTAATATCAAGTAGGCAGTGAAGAAAAAAAAAGAGTCTTGGAATTGTTATGTATTATGAGAGTGTAAAAAACAAGTAGTTCCGTGAAGAACTATACAGCCTATTTTCATATATCCTACTTATGTTAATTGCCACTATCAACATACACAATTTCAGTTTGATTGCTGTAATAGATTCGTAGATATTGAGAACCGACTAAATATTTCGGATGGTCGCCATGTTGGATTTTATATATGTAGGTCCTAGAGTTATGTACTGTTACATGCAGATTATTATGAACGTGTAGTATTCAAACTTAAATCGCATAATTAGGACACAAGAAAAAACAAGGAAATTTAAAACATTTTCACAGCTGCCATCTTTTGGTTATGGAAACAATTGAAATAAATTAGATGCCAGTGGGTTAACATTCGGATAAAGATTTACTGTACTAAGTTTCACTGCACGCGGATGGTTAAATTGCGAGAAACGTCCATGTGAATATTTATAATTCGCGTCACCGCCATGTTGGATTTGTGATCACCAGGTTATTTAAAGTCCTATAGGTGAACTTAAGTTCATAGCCCCTATGAACATTAAAACATTTAGTTTGATTGCTAAAATAGATTCGTAGATATTCAGTATCGTCTAAATATTTCGGATGGTCGCCATGTTGGATTGTTAAATGTATAGGCCATAGAGTCATGTACCATTAAAGGAAAATTATTGCGTAGGTTCAATATTCAAACTTTCACTTCGATCGCATGACTACATCACAAGAAATAAAAACTTAATTTTAAAATTCGCACTGCCGCCATCTTGAGGTTATGTAAACAATTGAACTAAATTAGATACCAGTGGATTACAATGTGTATAAATATTTCCTTTACCAGGTTTCAGTGCGCTTGGAACATTAAATCGCGAGAAAGGTCTATTTAAAATGTTCAAATTCGCTTGGCCGCCATGTTCGTTTTGTAGTTAACCGGTTTTTGAAAATCTTATAGATGGACTTCCAGTAGTGCCCTTTATCTCCGTACAAAATTTTAGGGGGATACCGCTAATAGTTTCAGAGATATAGAATGCCGGTGAAATATTTCGCACATCCGCCATCTTGTGATTATGTAAACAATTGAACGAAGTTAGATGTCGGTGCATTACAATGTATATAAATATATACTGTACCAAGTTTCATTGCGTTTGGTTGGTCAAATCGCGAGAAACGTCTATTTAAAAGTCGCAAATTCGCTTGGCCGCCATGTTGGTTTTGTAGTTACCAGGTTTTCAAAAGTCACATAAGTGAACTTATAGTAGTTCCCTCTATCACCATAGAAAATGTCAGGGTAATATCGGTAATAGTTTCGGAGATATTGAATGCTGGTGAAATATTTCGCACAGCCGCCATGTTGGATTGGTGAGTCGTAACAAAATTTGAAGGGTACGGTCGAGGTCGCCGGGAATAGTGCTATGAACTTTCCGAGTTTCACTGAAATCGCTCCTGCCGTTTAGATTTTATTAGGGGGGGACACACACACGAATCACACACAACACACACACACACGCACACACACACGGACAAAAGGTGATCTCATAAGCCTATTTTTTCAAAATTGAAAATAGGCTAATAAAAAGGTTTTTGTGTGTTGATGAATGTCAAGGATAACATGTCTGATGTTACACATCATATGCGACTACTGTAAGGCTCGTATCTTTTATTTCTTAGGTTAACATAGCAACGCCACCATAATTACGGGACTTTAGACAAGTTTTATTTGTTTCCATGCTCTCTGTAGGAGATTGCCATACACTAGTTTCGTAGCAACATAATGAACATATCTGTCTTTAATAACCATTATTTCTAAGCCTTATATTCCATATACTGTGTATTCCTTGCAGTAAATATCCATTGGATAACTCAATTTCTTCTATAATAATTTCACAGTAAGTATTTTCCAACTTTCAATATTCAAGAACATTATTTTACTATTATACCGGTACTTATTATATTATTTGCTTTTTCTCTTCACACAGGTCACATTATATTTACATTATATTCGCTCACATTCCTCTCCTCGTCAGTCTTATAACCAGTGCATTTTTTTTTAAGAAATTAAGGGGCCCTGTCAGTTGTAGTCGACAAAACATCATGATGTTGCAATTTTCGGCACTTTGCAAAGTCCGGTCATTGTTTGTGTTCGAATCATTAACTTTCAGCTTTTTCGATGCCTGGGTGGATGTTAAATAGTTCGTTATTTTCCTCATCCTTCAAAACTAACCACACAAACAAAATAACAACCTACCCCGCCTCCAAACAATAGCCTGCGTGCTTATAAGAAAAGAGTGCCGAGTTGCCGACCAAAAGAAACTGATCGATAGATCGATTTAAATCGAGGATTACTCGAAATCTCCCACAGCTAACGGGTGCGCGTACCCCCACGTTCCCCCTGAAAGAAAAAGCAGTGCTTATAACTTACAAAATTTCCATGCATATATAATAACCACGTAAGTGTTTCTAATGTTTATATTCCCCACTTCTTTCTGACTTCTTATAATTTGTTTCACATTTCTGTCTTATTCTTCTTTTTAGATCACTGTTTTAACGTCAAGCTGCCTTTTTTTTAGCCTACTTTTGATTTTTGCAAAAAAAAAAATGAAAGTAGACTTATGAGATCAACACAGGGCGAAAATTTTTGTGTGTGTACTCTGAATGTCCGTCCCCCCTCCCCTAACAATTCGAACGCGGTAAAACCGAATTGAACGAAATTTGGTACAGAGGTAGCACTAGCAAAGGGCACGTCAGTGTCATGTTTTATATCGCCGCCATATTGACGAAAACGTAATGGCGGCCACCCAAATGTTAAAAGCTTAAATCAAATTACGACCAACCTAATCTTCTGATCTCTACCAAATTTTGCAACGTTATACCTTTATATGGGAAGCATCTTTTGACCAAACGACAAGGTCATCAGCCCAATAGTTTGCAGATAGCGGCCATGTATGTGTGCAAATCGATTCACCATATCAATTCAAACACGAATTGAATGAAATTTTGTTCAGAGGTAGCACTAGCAAAGGGCACCTCATATTCATGTTTATCCGTGTAGCACGTTGTATTTCCACAAGCGACTACAACCAATATTCAATGATACTCCAGGGGCCGATAACCTAGATGTTAGGCCCCTTAAAACAACAATTATCATCATCATCATCAATGATACTCCTTGAAAAGGACAAAGAGTTATAACAATACCCATGCAATTAGGAGAAAGTAGGCTATATGTTCTTTACTGAACATCTTGTTTTTTAAGTCAAGATTTATACGGTATCTTTCATTTTATAGCAGATTGTATCAGATCTGATTTTAATTTTTTTAAGTGTCTTTCAGCCTTTAGACTGTTAGTATTTTAAGTAATTATTTTGATAACAACTTTTGATAAGGAGATTCTTTTATGTAAAGTCTTGCTTCGTTTCATATTTTATAATATAACGCTGAGGAAGGTCACTATTTGGACGAGACTGGTACTGTGATTTAAGTAAAACTATTTATTGACTCAAGGTTTCAACTTACTGAATATTTATAGATTTAGGTATTAGAATGTAATTTTTAAAAGCCTCTGTCTGGAGCGTGGCGCTCAATGGAAGTGAAACTTGGACTATTGGCGCAGCAGAAAAGAGGAGAATTGAAGCGTTTGAAATGTGGTGTTACAGGAGAATGATGAAGATCAGATGGGTAGATAGAGTAACAAATGAATAGGCATTAAGACGACTGGGAGAGGAGAGATGTTTCTTGGCGACTGTTAATGAAGAGAAGATATACAGTAGGTTGGTAGGACACTTACTAAGACATCCAGGAATAGTAAACTTAGGTATGGAAGGAAAGGTCTTGGATAAGAACTGTAGGGGTAGACAAAGGTTAGAATATGTTAAATAGATTGCCTTGGATGTAAGGTGTGGTAGCAATGTAGAGATGAAACGATTAGCTCAGGTCAAGGAGGCATGGAGAGCTGCATCAAGCCAGACGAAAGACTGAAGACTCAAACAACAACCAATCATATTTAATAATATCTCTGTAGGTTTATGGCTCATAAATGAATATCTTAAAGGACAAAATCAAAATTGTATTACCCTGACTTTTCCAGTGACCAACGATAACCATCTTCTAATCGATGTCTTGCTGTTGCTTATTTTGGCGTCTGTGACATCGTGGAGATATAACCCCATGTATTTGTGTGTGTGGAATTTGTGCCGTAACCTGTGTTATTGTGATGGCTGTACTAGAATGTGAATTTTAAAAAAAATTGGGGATAGGATTAGGAAGAAGGTGGCCGTGGCTTTAAGTTAGGAACCATCCCAGCATATGTCTAGAAGTGGGGAAACCACGAAAAACCATTTCCAGGATGTCTGAGGTAGGAATCTAACCCCCACCTTTTCTCAGTTTTGCCCAACGAGCTAGAGAAAGGCATATAGAGAGGCAACGAGCCGCGTAGCAGCGCTCTGGGCGGAGGCAACCAGAGTTAAGGCGGCCATGATTCAGAACGTCATCTGACAAGAGCTTGTTGCGATTATTCGGGCTGTACAGGAACATGCGTTGAATGAAATTTATTTAATAATACATAGACCATGCCGTCAGTGTGTTCGTCATTCAATTGTACGAATAGAAGTAATAAGACAACAGGAGTGTCGTATTTCAGATAAGAAATTCCATCCAAATTCATAAATTAATGAGGTAGACTCTTGACGAAAGCGTGATGCAGCAGTTTAAGTTTGTGTGATATTTATATTTCAGATTTCCTTTGCAGAAGCAGGAACTAACATTACTCTATATACCATTCTCTAGTTGTGAGCCTCCGTGGCTTAGGCGGCAGCACGCCGGCCGCTCACCGCTGGGTCCGTGGTTCAAATCCCGGTCACTCCATGTGAGATCTGTGCTGGACAAAACGGAGGCAGACAGGTTTTTCTCCGGGTACTCCGGTTTTCCCTGTCAAAATTTCATTCCAGCTACACTCTCCACTATCATTTCATTTCATCTGTCATTCATTTAATCATTGCCCCAGAGGAGTGCGTCAGGCCTCGGCAGCCGGCACAGTTCATATCCTCGCCGCTAGATGGGGGCTTCATTCATTCCATTCCTGACCCGGTCGGAGACTGGAAGCAGGCTGTGGATTTTCATTTTCATACCTTTCTCTAGCTCGTTGGTGATGTTGATGATAATTGTTTTAAGGGGCCTAAACCTAGGTTATCGGCCCCTAATGGTTTGGGCGATCGTGAAGATGAAAATAAAATGTAAACTAAAACTAACTACTAACTTACTGCATATACTAGAAGAAGAAACGGAAAATAAAAGGATAATAAGACAAATAAAGGACAGGAGGAAAAGAAATGCCCTCAACCCTCGAAGAATAAGGATTGAGGGACTTGGAAGGAAGGAGAGCCATGAAAGGCAGATAGGAAAGTGAAAGAGGAGAGGGTCCACCCCAGAGGTATTGGATAAAAGGGGGAAAACCGGACCCAGCTCAGGAATCCCTCGGAGTCGCCAACTCCCGAACTCACCAGCCGTGAGCCCCTGTGGGTGTAGCAATATCCAGGGTGCACCAGAAGTGATGGGGCTACATACACCCTGCCTCCTTGAGGGCCTTGAGTAGAAGGCAGGAGATAACAGGAAAAGAAAAAGAAGGCTGACCCCTCGCAGAAGGAGGGTATCAGAAAAAATGAGACAAGGGCCAATTAAGGCGGGAAAGGAAGAGACTCCCTAGGCCTCGGATACCATAATACCGTCGGGGTCGGAAGAGAACAAGAGTTGACCAAGTGAGGTCGACAGGAAAGAGGATCCCGGCACAAGTAAGTGGAAGCAATGCTGGACTCAGCTGGGGCCCCGTGGTCGCCAACCCACGTCCCACTAGTTGTGAACCCCTGGGGGGGTAGCTCGTTAGTAACTATGCCTAATTCTCAAGAGGCTGCTCACGCCGGACGTGCCTCCATTAGGGTCTTGTGCACAAGGCAGGAGATAGATACAATGAAAAGATCAGGTCTGATCCCTCGAAAAATGAGGGTATCAGGAAAGATGAGACAAGGGCCAAATAAGACATGAATTTGAAAGACTCTCCAGGTCTCGGATACCGTTAGTGCCTGAAGAGAACAAGGGGTGACTGAGGAAGGTTGACGGGTGGATTTGCAAGCAATGCCAGTCTCAGCTGAGGTCCCGTGGTCGCCAATCCACGTCCCACAAGTTGTGAGCCCCCTGGGTGGGGTATGCATATGAACGATATGTATGTAGACAATTTTGTTCAGTACATAGCAGGAAGTGTCGTTCGCCAAGTGTCTAAAAAATTAACTTGTATTGAATGCCTAGAAGTGCTTTTATCGGGTCAAGATGTTCAGAAAGAAGGACTGATTAAAGAGAAAGACGTGAAAGATGGCCTTTTGAATCCATCAAATGATGTAGTGAAATTATGTAAAACAGCTGGGATTGTCATCAGGAATAATGACAGTATGTTGCGAAAGAACACGAAGAATTTCATACTGAAGTTGCAGACAGATGTCTATGCTATGCTGCCGGGTTATCTGTTTCAGAAATCTGACCATCTATTTACAGCTACTGAACCTGGGGAAAGTCTCACTATGCTTCACTCATCGAGCGAATTGTGAAACAGTATTATAAATGCAGGCTTCACCACTTCTGCAGAAATACAGCTCAACGAGAGAGAGGTCAACAGGTGCGTCAGTTGTACACAAAAATAATTCTTTTTAAAGGACAATGAAATCATACAATGTACTGTGCATAAGCAACGTAGCATATTGTCTTGTAAGATGATTGTGTTAGTTATCGTTCAATGTACAAATTAAATTGTCAGGTCTTGCGTAGGCCTAATCTTATATTACGCCTCGTTAGACACGCCTCTCCCTACCTGACTCCCACCCTCTTGACAGTGTATATCATGGCGGCTGCCAGTTCAACCTGCTTCCAAAATGGCGGCGCCATTTCCACTCTATATACCTTTCTCTAGCTCGTTGGTTTTGCCTCACGAGGTTGAGTGTACCCCATTCCAGCCCTCACACGAGAATATCAATTTCTTGTTATTTATCGGCCAATTTATTTGGCCACGCTTGTGTTGATCAACGTAAAAGCAATTCTGTTAATATTGTTTGTGTGCATGGCGTCAGCTCGAAGAAAGAAAAATTGGCGGGAAACTAGTTTATCAGAATGGGTACCGGTAGTCTTATGTTGAAACATACCCAACATTTATTTGTCACGTGCTGGGGGCGGGGGAGAGTAAAGGGGTGGGGGGAGGGGATGAACAGACAACACTGAAATATGGCTTCTAACATTTCAATATGGGTTATAAGCAAAACGTTACTCCTCAACTTTGGAACATACTATATTCTTTGTAAAGACAAAACAAAAAATAAATAAAATAAAAAAGAGAATAATTAAGGTTATGGTTTCTCAGAACCAAAACATAGAATCATGGATAGGTTTGTATTCGTCTATTTGTATTATAAGTATCACGCATGCTTCAATAGTGCGCTTGCAGTTGTTGCCATGATAACTACTGTCGACCAAAGTATTATGTGCACTCGAGTTTGAAGGCTGTTGTGAAGTAACCAATAGACCTACATAAAATCCAATAACATCATCATTTTCGCCGTTCTATTTTACGTTAGTTCATGTAGGTTTGGAATTTTTAATTTATATTTTAATATTTTTTTTATCGCAGTTGGAACACAAAAGGTGCACGTTTTTAAGCGTGTTTCAACCATGCGTCACATTTAAGAATTATTATCTCAAAAACCCGTCATCAGATCGAATCCAAATTTTAACACAATGTACATTGGAATGTTGTATAACTGGTCTATTAATTTCACAATTGTGTGTGCCCAAGAAACAAAGTTGTTATCATTGTTGTAAGGTAACTTTTTCTCGGCTCGGGGTGGTTGGGAAATGTAGTTCTTGGTTGCATTGTAATCCTTATACATCGAAAAGTTATGCTGTATGACTGTGAAATACGTAAATTAATTCACTTATTTTACATCGGTTTGTATTTCTACGGGGAAATAACCCATGTTTCACCAGCTAGCCGCTCCGGTAAAAGCTGTACAGCGTTGCCGAAATTGTGCCCACACGCATCATGGCGCGTCTCGCTCGGAAGTGATGGGCTCCATCTACGCAACGCTGTACAGCTTTTCCCGGAGCGGCTACTGGAGAACCATGTGTTATTTCCTCGTACAAATACAAACCGATATAAAATAAGTGAATTAATTTACGTATTTCACAGTCATACAGCATAACTTTTTTATGTATAACGATTACAACGCAACCAAGAACTTCATTTTCCAACCACCCCGAGCCGAGAAGAAGTTACCTTACAACAATGATAACAACTTTGTTTCTTGGACACACAAAATTGTGAAATTAATAAACCAGTTATACAACATTCCAATGTACATTGTATTACAATTTGGATTTGATCTGATGACAGGCTTTTGAGATAATAATTCTTAAATGTGACGCATGGTTGAAACACGCTTAAAAACGTGCACTTTTTGTGTTCCAACTGCGATAAAAAAATAATTAAAATATAAATTTAAAAATCCAAACCTACATGAACTAACGTAAAATAGAACGACGAAAATGTTGATGGTATTGTATTTTATGTAAGTCTATTGGTTACTTCACAAACAACCTTCAAACTCGAGTACACATAATACTTTGGTCGACAGCAGGTGTCGGTGCAACACGCTTTAATGTCTGGAAACTAAGTCTGCCTTCACTTGTTGCCATGGTAACGAAGTATCAGTGCAACACGCTTCGAGTGGGAACTGAGTGTGTTTGCACTTGTTGTCATGGTAAAGAGGTGTCGGAGAGGCCCAAAAACATATCCACTGTAAAAGGAGGTCTTGTAGCTTCTGGCCGAGAGGTTAAGAGGCAAGTAAAACGATAAATTACAAGCTTTGTGTAACGCTGTATTTGATATTATTCCGGCATAAAGATGTTTGAGAATATAATGATAGTAACACGCTTTCATTTCATGTTAAAATGTTCATGTTCTCAATTCATGTGGTTGGTCAACATACGATACGATACTTTCATTGCCGAAACTGGTTCGTGATGCCCTCAATGGCGGAGTGGAAGCAAGCCAGTGTGTCAGCTGGCCAACACAAGACAGACAGACCCGTACCGCAACCGGTTGTCTTGTGGGGGAAGGACGTTCCTTCACCCCGCCTGAGCTGGCCGTATATACCGTTACACTCCACTATGCTAGGGGGTGGAATATTATTACAGGGGACTTGCCGCACGGTTCAAGCGGCTATTATAAAGAGCCTGATGATCTATGGCATTATACAGGCTGAGCACAAAGTCCCTTCCCCTCACCTATCCAATGTTATTGTATTAAACCACAATTGGTCCCTAGAATGAAAGTTACGCTAGTGGTCACACGTTGGCCAAAATACTGTACTCACATGTATTTTCGATGCAACATTCAAAATACAACAGAATCCTTGAAAATACAAAAACTGAATCCTTGAAAATACACAATACAAGAATTGTATTCTTGAAAATACAAAATACAAAAACTGAATACTTGAAAATAGAAACTGACTGCTTGAAAATACAAAAAACTGAGTCCTTGAAAATACAAAAACTGAATCCTTGAGAAAACAATGAAATGATTCATAGAAAATATACAATACAAAAACTGAATCCTTGAAAATACAAAATATAATAACCGAATAGTTGAAAGTACAAAATACAAAAACTGAATCCTCGAAAATACCAAAACTTAATCCTTGAAAATACAAAATACAAACACTGAATTCTTGAAAATACAAAAAATGAATCTTTGAAAATATTAAATACAAAAACGGAATCATTAAAAATACAAAATTCAAAAACTGAATCCTTGAAAATACAAAAATAATCTTTGAAAATATTAAATACAAAAACGGAATCATTGAAAATACAAAATACAAAAACTGAATCCTTGAAAATACAAATTATAATAACTGAATCCTTGAAAATACAAAATACAAAAACTGAATCCTTGAAAATAAAAATAAAACATTTATTTATTATTGGAATTAACACAATGTGTACAGAATTATTACATAACAGATATCATTGACATTCGTCCTTTGCATAGTACGAGATTGACATTGTTCTTTTTGTACATTCAAATAGGTGATACTGTGTGCAGCATTGGTTGCAGAGTTCACAGCTGCATTGACTGTCGGCGTTGTGGTAACCTTTCCTGTTGCAGATTTTATGGTGGAGGCCGTGTATTGCTCCTCGGGTGTAGAAGTGTCGTAGTTCATAGCCGGCTGATCTCCATTCCTTCTCCTTCATGGCTGGGGTGCGGTAGAATTCGGGGTCTATTTCTGTTGATTTCTGGGCTCTTTCTTCCAGGAACTTGATGCATGCTTGTGTTTGAATCAGGTTGAGTTTTAATATTAGGTCTTCTATAAATGTTTTTGTTCCCACCAGTTGATAAACTAATCTGGTTGGGGCGTACTTCGATACGCACAGTGTTTTCTTGAGGTATCTGGCTTTAACTCTATCCAGGTCTTTGATGTTTTTGTAGTTCAAGTGTGGCCAAATTATTTCAATTGCGTATGATGCTATTGGGGCGATATTCAGATTGAACAGTGAAATTGATGTTTCTAGTGAGAGGCTATGAAGTCTTTTGATTTCCATTGTGGCTTTTATTGCGGAGATTGATCTTTCCTCAACATGTCTTGTGAAGGTGAATCCGGTGACCTGCAGAGTTACCCCTAAATATTTGTACGCCTTCGCTATGCCTAAAGTGTGATCCCCACATGTGAAGACATCCTTCGAGGATATTCGTCCACCTTTGCGAATCTTCATTACTTTTGTCTTGTTCTGGTTTATTTTAAGTTCGTTTTCTTTCGTCCATCCCTCTAACCTATTGATAGCTTGCTGCATCACTTCCCTGTTTTTGATTAGGATCACCATGTCATCTGCATAGAGCAGTATTTTTTACCCCTTCCGTTGTGATCTTTTGAACTACGTCGTTTGTGAGCATGTTGAAAAGTATCGGGCTTAGAGGGTCACCTTGTAGAACTCCGTTTGTCTGTTTTATGTTCCTTGATTCCAGCTGACCGTCTCATATGCTTATTACGTTGCTGTGCAGTATGCTTGTTAAGAGGCTAAGGAAAGGGTATCATTCAATCCTTAAATATACAAAATATAATAACTGAATCCTTGATAATACAAAATACAAAAACTGAATCCTTGAAAATAAAAAATATAAAAACTGAGATATTGATGTTCGACTGTTATAACAAAAACAAGATGTTCAGTAAAGAACATATAGCCTACTTTCTCCTAAATGCATGGGTATAGTTATAACTCTTTGGGTGGCCGCAATTACGTTTCCGTCAAGATTGTGTCGATAAAAAACATGACACTGAGGTGCCCTTTGCTACCTCTGTACCAAATTAGGTTCAATTCGGTTCCACCGTGTTTGAATTGACAGGGGGGGAGGGGGACAGACATACCAAATCCCACACACATACAAACACAGACGGACACACAATGTTGGCCCTTGTAGATCTGATAAGTCTACTTTCATTTTTTGCAAAAATCGAAAGTAGGCTAATAAGCTACAATTGCAGTGCAGTATGGCAGTAACCTATATATTATCAAGTTCACAGCACAGCAGCGCGCCGCTCTCCAGAAGAGAAACCGAGCAAGACCAGATGAAATCTTATGTATTTAGAACGCCGGAGAAAGAACTGTGACGGAGCTTTATATGGCGGAGAGAGACTTGTCTGTAATCGGATCATTATTTGATATTTTCACAGCAAAAAAAAAAGGCACAGTTCTAAACCTTCAGACTAGGAACTTAACCATTTTATGGGATAGTGGTCTCTATATTAGCCACCTCTCATCAGCACAGTTTATACTTTCAAAGTTGCAGAATTTTCATGCCGAAGAGCTAGTAGTTATTAAAATCAAATATCATATATGTATCTACTTGACGGAATGTGTTGGATAAAATTTTAAAAATATTAAATCTAAAAACATTACCGGTAACAATTAAAGTGTAAATATAAAATATAAATAAAGAAATAAAAATCATAAAAATAGAATTACAATTATAAAATAAATATAAAAATTAACATAATAGACATAACTAGAAAAGAATTAAGAAAATAACTCTAAAAATCAATTCGAAATTAGTTAATTAATTAGTTCAATAAAACATCAAAATTAAATCTATAAGAACATGTAACATTTTTAATGAGTCGTTGAACGTGGTGATGACTATTGTGGTTCAATAAAACAAACATGATATGAATAAATAATATACACTGTGGTGTGACCTTACCTGTGATAGTGTAATATAATAAGTTGTTGAGCGCCAGATTCCTATTTAAGATAGTGAATCGAAATTTATTGATTTAACCTCGGCTATCAGCAGTAGAGTCGAGAACCACTTACCCGGGCCGTAGTGAGACAAAGTCATCTAACCAATCCGTATTTAATCAAGGAGTATGATTGCCTTAAAGTACCAACTACAATGAAAGAAATAGGCATTACGTTGAAGAGAATGAATTTATTAAATGCAAAAACAAAATATTAATAAAACAGAATAGTGATAGTCACACAATTGAATTTAAAATTACTCAATGCGGCAATTAATTATTTAAAAGAAAATGAATATTAAAATGAATTGAAAGTTAAATGAAGTTAAATTATAATAGAGACGATAGTTTTATTGAATTGTTGGCTCACCCAGTCGAAGATTCGTCATATTTAAGAAATGATCGATGATCTCGATGTTACGTCGCTTATGTTTAAAAAAATGATGTGATATCTCATTTACTATGAAATATCCTCATTAAGTACGTTGCCATCTGTAGAAAGACTCTTGATCAGGGATATAACCCATTATGTATTGATATAGATGTCGGCAAGACATCGTTCAGTGTCGACTCTCGGTGCTCAGTCCATTAGGACCCAGAAAGCAAGGTTACAACTTCCTTACTTCATTGAGAGCTGTAGATCAATGCGTCTTTTGTCGGAGTCGCAGGTACTAATGACTTCGTTGTCACGTGGTCTTCGACGGTCTCCCCCTCCAGTAAGCTTCCCTTTCTTCAGTGTTCATTCTCTCACGAGGGCTAATTGCACCACAATTTGTAATCTTTAGACGCGTACGTACCGTAGAAAATGGCGTGTTGGTTACACCATAGTGGGTTTCTTAACATCTCAGGAAAATGACGCAGTTTGCCGTGGTGTAATTATTACTACGTCGTTCAGTTTGTGACGCACAGGGTTAGTCCATATCGCCAGTCTTGTTGCAATATATAATACTTCGTCTCTTTACAAGTAATTGTTAATAAAAATCTAATTGAATATAATAATCAAAACCGCTTACAATTATCTGATATAAAAATCATCTCATGGATGTACTAGTTAATAATAATAATAATAACATGATAATAAATGAATAACCCTTTAAATATAACAGCTATGGGATCGAATCGTTACAATCGCCCCTGATATAAATAATTTAAAATAAAATGTAACATTATTTATATCACTACACATCCTACACAAATGAATACAAATTTAAATATTAATACCCCCATAACGACAACATACAAATAATACCCTTCAACAATACATAAAGATATACAAGAACATACTCTTTTCACTTTACATATTTGTACTATCATTTCTCATTCTTCCAAATGTTCTTAATGTTCATTCTTCTTTATATATGTTGTAAAAAAATATACATAAATGTATTCTTCACAAAAAAAATCATATTTTAACTTTCATTCATCTCATTCTTCCAAATGTTCATAATGTTCATTTTTTTATATGCTGTAAAAAAAATACATATAAAATGCCCTTCACTTTTATTTTTGACATATATGTCAACGCTGCACTCGTTTATATTTCGGTGATCGTATGCATGACATACAATTTTGGCTTCATCTCTTTTGAACGTAGTTTTTGTATATCAGTCTGGCGTAGAAGTACATTGTTGTAATACCAGCTGATTAACCCATAATAACTATTACAGCACACGATAATAGGATGCAAACAATACAATATTCCTTTCGTCTTTATAAAGGGATTACTCAAATGCAGTAAAATTTCAATAATTGAAGAAAAAAATAACTTAGCAAGATACCTAAGGCAATTCCAATTTCAGTGCGTGTCATACATGTAAAAATTTCCCCAAATACATAATGACATCGAAATACCTCAAAGCAGTTATTAAACAGTTCACATAAATATCCAAGTTACTACTCACCTGCCTTCGTGGCTTAATTCTTTCTTAGGCCACGGCCGCCTCCTTTTCAAATTAATACTTCCTAAGTCTCCACGACTTCTTAACTTTTCATAAAACCATAATTCCTCTTCACTACTTCTCGAAAAAAAAAAAAAAAAAAGTAACATTTTTAATGAGTAGTTGAACGTGGTGATGACTATTGTGGTTCAATAAAACAAACATGATATGAATAAATAATATACACTGTGGTGTGACCTTACCTGTGATAGTGTAATATAATAAGTTGTTGAGCGCCAGATTCCTATTTAAGATAGTGAATCGAAATTTATTGATTTAACCTCGGCTATCAGCAGTAGAGTCGAGAACCACTTACCCGGGCCGTAGTGAGACAAAGTCATCTAACCAATCCGTATTTAATCAAGGAGTATGATTGCCTTAAAGTACCAACTACAATGAAAGAAATAGGCATTACGTTGAAGAGAATGAATTTATTAAATGCAAAAACAAAATATTAATAAAACAGAATAGTGATAGTCACACAATTGAATTTAAAATTACTCAATGCGGCAATTAATTATTTAAAAGAAAATGAATATTAAAATGAATTGAAAGTTAAATGAAGTTAAATTATAATAGAGACGATAGTTTTATTGAATTGTTGGCTCACCCAGTCGAAGATTCGTCATATTTAAGAAATGATCGATGATCTCGATGTTACGTCGCTTATGTTTAAAAAAATGATGTGATATCTCATTTACTATGAAATATCCTCATTAAGTACGTTGCCATCTGTAGAAAGACTCTTGATCAGGGATATAACCCATTATGTATTGATATAGATGTCGGCAAGACATCGTTCAGTGTCGACTCTCGGTGCTCAGTCCATTAGGACCCAGAAAGCAAGGTTACAACTTCCTTACTTCATTGAGAGCTGTAGATCAATGCGTCTTTTGTCGGAGTCGCAGGTACTAATGACTTCGTTGTCACGTGGTCTTCGACGGTCTCCCCCTCCAGTAAGCTTCCCTTTCTTCAGTGTTCATTCTCTCACGAGGGCTAATTGCACCACAATTTGTAATCTTTAGACGCGTACGTACCGTAGAAAATGGCGTGTTGGTTACACCATAGTGGGTTTCTTAACATCTCAGGAAAATGACGCAGTTTTCCGTGGTGTAATTATTACTACGTCGTTCAGTTTGTGACGCACAGGGTTAGTCCATATCGCCAGTCTTGTTGCAATATATAATACTTCGTCTCTTTACATGTAATTGTTAATAAAAATCTAATTGAATATAATAATCAAAACCGCTTACAATTATCTGATATAAAAATCATCTCATGGATGTACTAGTTAATAATAATAATAATAACATGATAATAAATGAATAACCCTTTAAATATAACAGCTATGGGATCGAATCGTTACAATCGCCCCTGATATAAATAATTTAAAATAAAATGTAACATTATTTATATCACTACACATCCTACACAAATGAATACAAATTTAAATATTAATACCCCCATAACGACAACATACAAATAATACCCTTCAACAATACATAAAGATATACAAGAACATACTCTTTTCACTTTACATATTTGTACTATCATTTCTCATTCTTCCAAATGTTCATAATGTTCATTCTTCTTTATATATGTTGTAAAAAAAATATACATAAATGTATTCTTCACAAAAAAAATCATATTTTAACTTTCATTCATCTCATTCTTCCAAATGTTCATAATGTTCATTTTTTTATATGCTGTAAAAAAAATACATATAAAATGCCCTTCACTTTTATTTTTGACATATATGTCAACGCTGCACTCGTTTATATTTCGGTGATCGTATGCATGACATACAATTTTGGCTTCATCTCTTTTGAACGTAGTTTTTGTATATCAGTCTGGCGTAGAAGTACATTGTTGTAATACCAGCTGATTAACCCATAATAACTATTACAGCACACGATAATAGGATGCAAACAATACAATATTCCTTTCGTCTTTATAAAGGGATTACTCAAATGCAGTAAAATTTCAATAATTGAAGAAAAAAATAACTTAGCAAGATACCTAAGGCAATTCCAATTTCAGTGCGTGTCATACATGTAAAAATTTCCCCAAATACATAATGACATCGAAATACCTCAAAGCAGTTATTAAACAGTTCACATAAATATCCAAGTTACTACTCACCTGCCTTCGTGGCTTAATTCTTTCTTAGGCCACGGCCGCCTCCTTTTCAAATTAATACTTCCTAAGTCTCCACGACTTCTTAACTTTTCATAAAACCATAATTCCTCTTCACTACTTCTCGAAAAAAAAAAAAAAAAAAAAAAAAAAATGTAACATTTTTAATGAGTCGTTGAACGTGGTGATGACTATTGTGGTTCAATAAAACAAACATGATATGAATAAATAATATACACTGTGGTGTGACCTTACCTGTGATAGTGTAATATAATAAGTTGTTGAGCGCCAGATTCCTATTTAAGATAGTGAATCGAAATTTATTGATTTAACCTCGGCTATCAGCAGTAGAGTCGAGAACCACTTACCCGGGCCGTAGTGAGACAAAGTCATCTAACCAATCCGTATTTAATCAAGGAGTATGATTGCCTTAAAGTACCAACTACAATGAAAGAAATAGGCATTACGTTGAAGAGAATGAATTTATTAAATGCAAAAACAAAATATTAATAAAACAGAATAGTGATAGTCACACAATTGAATTTAAAATTACTCAATGCGGCAATTAATTATTTAAAAGAAAATGAATATTAAAATGAATTGAAAGTTAAATGAAGTTAAATTATAATAGAGACGATAGTTTTATTGAATTGTTGGCTCACCCAGTCGAAGATTCGTCATATTTAAGAAATGATCGATGATCTCGATGTTACGTCGCTTATGTTTAAAAAAATGATGTGATATCTCATTTACTATGAAATATCCTCATTAAGTACGTTGCCATCTGTAGAAAGACTCTTGATCAGGGATATAACCCATTATGTATTGATATAGATGTCGGCAAGACATCGTTCAGTGTCGACTCTCGGTGCTCAGTCCATTAGGACCCAGAAAGCAAGGTTACAACTTCCTTACTTCATTGAGAGCTGTAGATCAATGCGTCTTTTGTCGGAGTCGCAGGTACTAATGACTTCGTTGTCACGTGGTCTTCGACGGTCTCCCCCTCCAGTAAGCTTCCCTTTCTTCAGTGTTCATTCTCTCACGAGGGCTAATTGCACCACAATTTGTAATCTTTAGACGCGTACGTACCGTAGAAAATGGCGTGTTGGTTACACCATAGTGGGTTTCTTAACATCTCAGGAAAATGACGCAGTTTGCCGTGGTGTAATTATTACTACGTCGTTCAGTTTGTGACGCACAGGGTTAGTCCATATCGCCAGTCTTGTTGCAATATATAATACTTCGTCTCTTTACAAGTAATTGTTAATAAAAATCTAATTGAATATAATAATCAAAACCGCTTACAATTATCTGATATAAAAATCATCTCATGGATGTACTAGTTAATAATAATAATAATAACATGATAATAAATGAATAACCCTTTAAATATAACAGCTATGGGATCGAATCGTTACAATCGCCCCTGATATAAATAATTTAAAATAAAATGTAACATTATTTATATCACTACACATCCTACACAAATGAATACAAATTTAAATATTAATACCCCCATAACGACAACATACAAATAATACCCTTCAACAATACATAAAGATATACAAGAACATACTCTTTTCACTTTACATATTTGTACTATCATTTCTCATTCTTCCAAATGTTCATAATGTTCATTCTTCTTTATATATGTTGTAAAAAAAATATACATAAATGTATTCTTCACAAAAAAAATCATATTTTAACTTTCATTCATCTCATTCTTCCAAATGTTCATAATGTTCATTTTTTTATATGCTGTAAAAAAAATACATATAAAATGCCCTTCACTTTTATTTTTGACATATATGTCAACGCTGCACTCGTTTATATTTCGGTGATCGTATGCATGACATACAATTTTGGCTTCATCTCTTTTGAACGTAGTTTTTGTATATCAGTCTGGCGTAGAAGTACATTGTTGTAATACCAGCTGATTAACCCATAATAACTATTACAGCACACGATAATAGGATGCAAACAATACAATATTCCTTTCGTCTTTATAAAGGGATTACTCAAATGCAGTAAAATTTCAATAATTGAAGAAAAAAATAACTTAGCAAGATACCTAAGGCAATTCCAATTTCAGTGCGTGTCATACATGTAAAAATTTCCCCAAATACATAATGACATCGAAATACCTCAAAGCAGTTATTAAACAGTTCACATAAATATCCAAGTTACTACTCACCTGCCTTCGTGGCTTAATTCTTTCTTAGGCCACGGCCGCCTCCTTTTCAAATTAATACTTCCTAAGTCTCCACGACTTCTTAACTTTTCATAAAACCATAATTCCTCTTCACTACTTCTCGAAAAAAAAAAAAAAAAAAGTAACATTTTTAATGAGTAGTTGAACGTGGTGATGACTATTGTGGTTCAATAAAACAAACATGATATGAATAAATAATATACACTGTGGTGTGACCTTACCTGTGATAGTGTAATATAATAAGTTGTTGAGCGCCAGATTCCTATTTAAGATAGTGAATCGAAATTTATTGATTTAACCTCGGCTATCAGCAGTAGAGTCGAGAACCACTTACCCGGGCCGTAGTGAGACAAAGTCATCTAACCAATCCGTATTTAATCAAGGAGTATGATTGCCTTAAAGTACCAACTACAATGAAAGAAATAGGCATTACGTTGAAGAGAATGAATTTATTAAATGCAAAAACAAAATATTAATAAAACAGAATAGTGATAGTCACACAATTGAATTTAAAATTACTCAATGCGGCAATTAATTATTTAAAAGAAAATGAATATTAAAATGAATTGAAAGTTAAATGAAGTTAAATTATAATAGAGACGATAGTTTTATTGAATTGTTGGCTCACCCAGTCGAAGATTCGTCATATTTAAGAAATGATCGATGATCTCGATGTTACGTCGCTTATGTTTAAAAAAATGATGTGATATCTCATTTACTATGAAATATCCTCATTAAGTACGTTGCCATCTGTAGAAAGACTCTTGATCAGGGATATAACCCATTATGTATTGATATAGATGTCGGCAAGACATCGTTCAGTGTCGACTCTCGGTGCTCAGTCCATTAGGACCCAGAAAGCAAGGTTACAACTTCCTTACTTCATTGAGAGCTGTAGATCAATGCGTCTTTTGTCGGAGTCGCAGGTACTAATGACTTCGTTGTCACGTGGTCTTCGACGGTCTCCCCCTCCAGTAAGCTTCCCTTTCTTCAGTGTTCATTCTCTCACGAGGGCTAATTGCACCACAATTTGTAATCTTTAGACGCGTACGTACCGTAGAAAATGGCGTGTTGGTTACACCATAGTGGGTTTCTTAACATCTCAGGAAAATGACGCAGTTTGCCGTGGTGTAATTATTACTACGTCGTTCAGTTTGTGACGCACAGGGTTAGTCCATATCGCCAGTCTTGTTGCAATATATAATACTTCGTCTCTTTACAAGTAATTGTTAATAAAAATCTAATTGAATATAATAATCAAAACCGCTTACAATTATCTGATATAAAAATCATCTCATGGATGTACTAGTTAATAATAATAATAATAACATGATAATAAATGAATAACCCTTTAAATATAACAGCTATGGGATCGAATCGTTACAATCGCCCCTGATATAAATAATTTAAAATAAAATGTAACATTATTTATATCACTACACATCCTACACAAATGAATACAAATTTAAATATTAATACCCCCATAACGACAACATACAAATAATACCCTTCAACAATACATAAAGATATACAAGAACATACTCTTTTCACTTTACATATTTGTACTATCATTTCTCATTCTTCCAAATGTTCATAATGTTCATTCTTCTTTATATATGTTGTAAAAAAAATATACATAAATGTATTCTTCACAAAAAAAATCATATTTTAACTTTCATTCATCTCATTCTTCCAAATGTTCATAATGTTCATTTTTTTATATGCTGTAAAAAAAATACATATAAAATGCCCTTCACTTTTATTTTTGACATATATGTCAACGCTGCACTCGTTTATATTTCGGTGATCGTATGCATGACATACAATTTTGGCTTCATCTCTTTTGAACGTAGTTTTTGTATATCAGTCTGGCGTAGAAGTACATTGTTGTAATACCAGCTGATTAACCCATAATAACTATTACAGCACACGATAATAGGATGCAAACAATACAATATTCCTTTCGTCTTTATAAAGGGATTACTCAAATGCAGTAAAATTTCAATAATTGAAGAAAAAAATAACTTAGCAAGATACCTAAGGCAATTCCAATTTCAGTGCGTGTCATACATGTAAAAATTTCCCCAAATACATAATGACATCGAAATACCTCAAAGCAGTTATTAAACAGTTCACATAAATATCCAAGTTACTACTCACCTGCCTTCGTGGCTTAATTCTTTCTTAGGCCACGGCCGCCTCCTTTTCAAATTAATACTTCCTAAGTCTCCACGACTTCTTAACTTTTCATAAAACCATAATTCCTCTTCACTACTTCTCGAAAAAAAAAAAAAAAAAAAAAGTAACATTTTTAATGAGTCGTTGAACGTGGTGATGACTATTGTGGTTCAATAAAACAAACATGATATGAATAAATAATATACACTGTGGTGTGACCTTACCTGTGATAGTGTAATATAATAAGTTGTTGAGCGCCAGATTCCTATTTAAGATAGTGAATCGAAATTTATTGATTTAACCTCGGCTATCAGCAGTAGAGTCGAGAACCACTTACCCGGGCCGTAGTGAGACAAAGTCATCTAACCAATCCGTATTTAATCAAGGAGTATGATTGCCTTAAAGTACCAACTACAATGAAAGAAATAGGCATTACGTTGAAGAGAATGAATTTATTAAATGCAAAAACAAAATATTAATAAAACAGAATAGTGATAGTCACACAATTGAATTTAAAATTACTCAATGCGGCAATTAATTATTTAAAAGAAAATGAATATTAAAATGAATTGAAAGTTAAATGAAGTTAAATTATAATAGAGACGATAGTTTTATTGAATTGTTGGCTCACCCAGTCGAAGATTCGTCATATTTAAGAAATGATCGATGATCTCGATGTTACGTCGCTTATGTTTAAAAAAATGATGTGATATCTCATTTACTATGAAATATCCTCATTAAGTACGTTGCCATCTGTAGAAAGACTCTTGATCAGGGATATAACCCATTATGTATTGATATAGATGTCGGCAAGACATCGTTCAGTGTCGACTCTCGGTGCTCAGTCCATTAGGACCCAGAAAGCAAGGTTACAACTTCCTTACTTCATTGAGAGCTGTAGATCAATGCGTCTTTTGTCGGAGTCGCAGGTACTAATGACTTCGTTGTCACGTGGTCTTCGACGGTCTCCCCCTCCAGTAAGCTTCCCTTTCTTCAGTGTTCATTCTCTCACGAGGGCTAATTGCACCACAATTTGTAATCTTTAGACGCGTACGTACCGTAGAAAATGGCGTGTTGGTTACACCATAGTGGGTTTCTTAACATCTCAGGAAAATGACGCAGTTTGCCGTGGTGTAATTATTACTACGTCGTTCAGTTTGTGACGCACAGGGTTAGTCCATATCGCCAGTCTTGTTGCAATATATAATACTTCGTCTCTTTACAAGTAATTGTTAATAAAAATCTAATTGAATATAATAATCAAAACCGCTTACAATTATCTGATATAAAAATCATCTCATGGATGTACTAGTTAATAATAATAATAATAACATGATAATAAATGAATAACCCTTTAAATATAACAGCTATGGGATCGAATCGTTACAATCGCCCCTGATATAAATAATTTAAAATAAAATGTAACATTATTTATATCACTACACATCCTACACAAATGAATACAAATTTAAATATTAATACCCCCATAACGACAACATACAAATAATACCCTTCAACAATACATAAAGATATACAAGAACATACTCTTTTCACTTTACATATTTGTACTATCATTTCTCATTCTTCCAAATGTTCATAATGTTCATTCTTCTTTATATATGTTGTAAAAAAAATATACATAAATGTATTCTTCACAAAAAAAATCATATTTTAACTTTCATTCATCTCATTCTTCCAAATGTTCATAATGTTCATTTTTTTATATGCTGTAAAAAAAATACATATAAAATGCCCTTCACTTTTATTTTTGACATATATGTCAACGCTGCACTCGTTTATATTTCGGTGATCGTATGCATGACATACAATTTTGGCTTCATCTCTTTTGAACGTAGTTTTTGTATATCAGTCTGGCGTAGAAGTACATTGTTGTAATACCAGCTGATTAACCCATAATAACTATTACAGCACACGATAATAGGATGCAAACAATACAATATTCCTTTCGTCTTTATAAAGGGATTACTCAAATGCAGTAAAATTTCAATAATTGAAGAAAAAAATAACTTAGCAAGATACCTAAGGCAATTCCAATTTCAGTGCGTGTCATACATGTAAAAATTTCCCCAAATACATAATGACATCGAAATACCTCAAAGCAGTTATTAAACAGTTCACATAAATATCCAAGTTACTACTCACCTGCCTTCGTGGCTTAATTCTTTCTTAGGCCACGGCCGCCTCCTTTTCAAATTAATACTTCCTAAGTCTCCACGACTTCTTAACTTTTCATAAAACCATAATTCCTCTTCACTACTTCTCGAAAACAATAACTTGGATTTTTCAAAATCACAAATAAACATAAAATCTGACTTCTCGTTCATCTTATAAAATTTAACTTAGCGTCAAGATATCTTTACTCTATCGTCATTCCTTACTTACCACAACAAAATGATTAAGACTTGGACAAAATACTACTCAATACCTGAATTACGTATATCACTAAACTATTTCACAAAAACACATGACAAACTCCTCGGAATAAATATTTCGTTCCACAAAATATTAATGCTCTTATACTTTAAACTTAGTCTATACATGATTTGACTTCTTGCTGAATGCCTAAAAACCCCCCCTTAGTTTTCTCTCAAAACTCTTAATTAAGTACCGTGTTCTCCAAACACCACTTCCTACTTGTTCTGACCGCCTGGAGTATAGCTTATTCCTACTACACCAGAATCTCTCAGAACTCTCAACAATTCATCGTGACATCACACGTCACATACAAAAAACCTCCCCTATTCGTGGTATAATCCCACATCTTCTTACTGTTACAGGTCACCTCTTACTGACCAATAACACATTAAATTTCAGCTAAAAAAAATCTTACATGCTTCGACTAATTCCTTGGAATAATTACATCACACTTTGCTTTCCTAACTATTGTCTTCCTAAAATAATGACAGTGTTCCAGTTGACAGTCAATAACACCGACACTCATAATTAGCAAATATTCTCCCATAATCACTTCATAAAGCAAGTCCTGAGTTCTAACACAGTTCAGACACTCTCTGCTCTACCAATTTAAATGCGTAAATTACACCTGCCTTTAATTGAAACTTCATTATTACCCCTTATGTATACTCACCTTACATTACTAACTTATTCTTGTCTTCAAAATATTAAACTTATCTTTACTAACTCCGTATGACATAAATAAAACTTTAATTTCTCGTCTACTAAAAAAATGATTTATCTTTAAAATCCTCAAAACAGCGAATTATAACAAATTCCTTTCAATATTAGTAAATATTATGTCAACCTTTTAATTATAATTATTATCTTTACTTTTACCTGTGTAGGACAACAATCTACCTCATCATTATTTCGTTATTAATCATCAGTAACTTTTTACTACAAAGTGGTTTAGCTCGATAACAAGCCTTGTAATATCTTTAAAACGTGCGTAACTGTAACAAAAACTTGGACAATCTTACCTTTGTAATCTCTTATTACCTTGTGTGCATACATCCATATATACTTTAAAAAAAAACTCCCTTATTAACTTCACGTAGTCCCGTAGATACCATAAAAAATAATTATTGCTCAACGGAATATACCTCGCTGACCTACTTCATCTTACCAAAAACTTCCTCCAACCTACTTCATTTGGCATCTTACCAAAAACTTAAAACCACTTTGCTCAACGGCATTACCTTCGTTGGCCTACTTCTTCAAACTCACGTCCATTTACGTGAAAATACACACATACACACACACATATCTGTCACCAAGTAAGTTACCAGATGTCCTAATTAGTTACTACTTCCTCATTTCAACCCGATGTTGGTTAATTCATACAACGCATTACCATTAACAATTCTAAACCACTTATAAATTTCTCAACATATATCCGCTGATAACCTCGCTGTCCTCAACTGAAACTTCTTTATTAAATCAATACTTAATTCTTCAACTCACTAGTTTTATTACCACTGTATCATCTTATCTTCACTCACTTTTGAATTAAATCTTTATTACCATTATATTCATAATTATGGTTGCCATAATAATTATTACTACTTTCTTTCGATTACTTACCTTTGTAATAATCTTCCCAACTTTTTAAATTTAATTCTCACTTAATCCAACTTACCTGCAGTTTAAGGACCTACATTCAACTTATCTGAATTGCTCACTAGCACGACAACCTCTGTCTTCCAAATTAAATGATTTTAGTCCATCTAAATCAATAAGCGTAGGCACTACGCGCCCCTTACCATCCTAACTTCACGACTGAATTAAAATTACACACAGCAGGTTTCTTATCTACCTCTTTTAAGTCATATTAAACTTCATTACTTAATATTTAAGTCATACGGAACAGTAACTATCGGTAATATAAATTTACATAAATACGTTCACTGGCATTTCACCGTTCTTACCACATTCATCTTCAATTCTATCTTTAACTAGAATTCCACATAATTCCTTCCGTGTTACATTAGTTTCTACTTCCTCTGTACTACATTCATCCATAGTAACACAGTACTTCGGCTTTCCCCCTCTCACATCCCCAAGTCTGGCTAATTCAGTACGCCACTGCACGTCATATGCTTTCTTTCTCTCTCTCATCCTGATTTCTTTCTCCTCTAGCAACTTAATTCTCTTTTCTTTCATTTTACTTCTAAAATATCTACCTTTAGGTTTCATTTTCATTTCTCCGTTACTATCACTTAATGCTCTCTTTAGCCGTGGACTACTGCTTCTGCTCTTATCTATCTCTCTCCTCCTCTTAACCTGTTTACTAATTATGTTCTTCTGACTATGACTTAACGCACGCTTCTCTGCCACTAATAATTTCATATTAACTTCCTCTATCACAGGACTAAATTCTTCCCTAGTTTGCCTATCTAATTTATCTATGATTGTCTGCATCTTAATCTCTTGGGTGCTTAGTACTTTCTTTATCTTACCTACTTCTATCCCTATCTTTTCTCTCATCTTCTTCACTTCTTTTTCGCTACATTCTATAGTCTCTTCTACAGCTATCCTGCGTTCATCTAAAATCTCCTTCAACTCTACTATGCTTTCTCCTACTATCTCCTCTGACGCTAATCTATTTTCACCTAAAATCTCGTCTGACTCTAATCTGATTTCACCTAAAATCTCCGCTATTTGCCGTTCCTCACCTAAGATCTCCTCCGATTCCAATCTGCTTTCACCTACAATCTCCAATGACTCTAATCTACTTTCAATTACAGTCTCCACTAATTCCAATTTGCTTTCACCTAAAATCTCGTCTGACTCTAATCTGATTTCACCTAAAATCTCCGCTAATTCCAATTTGCTTTCACCTAAAATCTCGTCTGACTCCATTCTACTTTCAATTATAGTCTCCTTACAGGCTGTCTTTACTGATTCTACTGCAGTTTCCCCTAAAGTCTCTACCACCTGCCTAGTTTCCACTTCTACCAATTTGCTAAAACTTTCACCTTGAGTTGCTATTTTCTCTTCAATCACAGTTACTATTCTTTCCTGAATCCTACTTTCTGCTGCTTCTAATTTCTTATCTACTGTCTTAATAATATCTTTAGCCTTCATCTCTACCTCCTCCTTAATTTCACCTCTGATTTCCTGTTTCACCCCCTGAATACTCTCCTGTAGTACCTCATACTTCTTACTCAACCCTTCATTGACTTTAACCACACTGTCTAGTTTTACATTATTCTCTTCCAGCTTCTGATTTATTTTACTCATATCTTGATTTAGCCTACCCATCTCTTCTCTCATCTCCTTACTATTTTTATTCATATCTTTATCTAATTTCTCAAATTTACCATTGAATTCCAAATAATTTCTTTTATTCTCTTCACTATTTTTACTCATATCTTTATCTAATTTCTCAAATTTATCATTGAATTCCTTCCTACTTTCTAAATTATCTTTCTTATTCTCTTCCATATTTTGATTTAGCCTACCAATATTTTCTTTCATCTCCCTACTATTTTTATTCATCTCCTGACTATTTTTATTCATCTCCCTCAAGATATCAGCTAATGAAATTTCATGGACCTCTAAGGACTTCTGTTTCTCCTGACTACCACTAGTCTCAGGATGTACCTCTGTATTCGTCTCGAGATTTTCCTCTGAATTCATGTCAGGGTTAACCTCAGGATTATTTTCAGGATTACTCTCAGGATTATTCTCAAGATTTACCTCCGACATCTTGGTATTATTCTCTACGCTCTCAACATCGCTACCGCTATCAACCTCCTTATAATTAACTTTCTTGACTGCATCCCTACTTCTCAACTGCCTCTGTTCCTCCTCCGACATCTCGAAGTACACCGTATAACAATTGCCCTTCCAAAATTTCACTTCACTGTCCCCCAAAAGCACTGACAATTTGCACTGAAATTATACACTCCTCTGACTAAATACCGAATGGTTTTCGTGCCCCACGTTGGGCGCCAAATGTAACATTTTTAATGAGTCGTTGAACGTGGTGATGACTATTGTGGTTCAATAAAACAAACATGATATGAATAAATAATATACACTGTGGTGTGACCTTACCTGTGATAGTGTAATATAATAAGTTGTTGAGCGCCAGATTCCTATTTAAGATAGTGAATCGAAATTTATTGATTTAACCTCGGCTATCAGCAGTAGAGTCGAGAACCACTTACCCGGGCCGTAGTGAGACAAAGTCATCTAACCAATCCGTATTTAATCAAGGAGTATGATTGCCTTAAAGTACCAACTACAATGAAAGAAATAGGCATTACGTTGAAGAGAATGAATTTATTAAATGCAAAAACAAAATATTAATAAAACAGAATAGTGATAGTCACACAATTGAATTTAAAATTACTCAATGCGGCAATTAATTATTTAAAAGAAAATGAATATTAAAATGAATTGAAAGTTAAATGAAGTTAAATTATAATAGAGACGATAGTTTTATTGAATTGTTGGCTCACCCAGTCGAAGATTCGTCATATTTAAGAAATGATCGATGATCTCGATGTTACGTCGCTTATGTTTAAAAAAAATGATGTGATATCTCATTTACTATGAAATATCCTCATTAAGTACGTTGCCATCTGTAGAAAGACTCTTGATCAGGGATATAACCCATTATGTATTGATATAGATGTCGGCAAGACATCGTTCAGTGTCGACTCTCGGTGCTCAGTCCATTAGGACCCAGAAAGCAAGGTTACAACTTCCTTACTTCATTGAGAGCTGTAGATCAATGCGTCTTTTGTCGGAGTCGCAGGTACTAATGACTTCGTTGTCACGTGGTCTTCGACGGTCTCCCCCTCCAGTAAGCTTCCCTTTCTTCAGTGTTCATTCTCTCACGAGGGCTAATTGCACCACAATTTGTAATCTTTAGACGCGTACGTACCGTAGAAAATGGCGTGTTGGTTACACCATAGTGGGTTTCTTAACATCTCAGGAAAATGACGCAGTTTGCCGTGGTGTAATTATTACTACGTCGTTCAGTTTGTGACGCACAGGGTTAGTCCATATCGCCAGTCTTGTTGCAATATATAATACTTCGTCTCTTTACAAGTAATTGTTAATAAAAATCTAATTGAATATAATAATCAAAACCGCTTACAATTATCTGATATAAAAATCATCTCATGGATGTACTAGTTAATAATAATAATAATAACATGATAATAAATGAATAACCCTTTAAATATAACAGCTATGGGATCGAATCGTTACAAACATACATTCAAAAATTAAAAATAAATATATAAACATAAAAGTTAGAGAACCAAAAAATTACATTATTAATAATTCTAATAAATAAAATAAATTAAAATGCAAAATCACATAAAGATTAGAGAATAGTTTTGCCCTATAAAGGGTTAATGTTGAAAACACGACTTGTGAATTAAGATTTTAGGATACCAAGAGATAAAGAATCAAAGAATAGACTAAAACCAATCAAACTTTAATTTCATTTAAATCTGTAGAACAAGTTCCATTTTGACTCGTTCCAGGTTCGTCACTGAATCTTACTAATTTCTGCTTTTTAATTTTATTATTCCTGTTTTGAATATTTTGTGTATTAACCAAACGCCTCTTACGTGTTCGCGGTATGGTGACACACACTAAACTGACAAGTCATGGACACCAAGCGTCAGATCACATCCTTTGTCGTATATCGTCCACTAAATCTATCACTACGAGCGCTAGTGTCGACCTATATATGGTCAAATCAAAAACGTCATTACTCTCTGGATACCGTAAAAGTAACTGTTATTAGTAACGGCTTTACTTCCACATGTCCGTAATAGTAACTGTTATTAGTAACGGCTTTACTTCCTCGTGACCGTAATAGTAACTGTTATTAGTAACGGCTTTACTTCCTGGTGATTGTAAATGTAACTGTTATTAGTAACGGCATAACTTCCTCGTGACCGTAATAGTAACTATTATTAGTCACGGCTTTACTTCCTCGTGATTGTAAAAGTAACTGTTATTAGTAACGGCATAACTTCCTCGTGACCGTAATAGTAACTATTATTAGTAACGGCTTTACTTCCTCGTGACCGTAATAGTAACTGTTATTAGTAACGGCTTTACTTCCTCGTGACCGTAAAAGTAACTGTGACTGGGAACGGCTTTAATTTCTCGTGTCCGTAAAAGTAACTTTTACTTGGAACGGCTTTAATTTCTCGTGTTCGTTAAAGTAACTTTTACTAAGAACGGCTTTAATTTATCGTGTCCGTTAAAGTAGCTGTTACTAGGAACGGCTTTAATTTCTCGTGTCCGCAAAAGTAACTTTTACTGGGAACGGCTTTAATTTCTCGTGTCCGTAAAAGTAACTTTTGCTAAGAACGGCTTTAATTTCTCGTGTCCGTAAAAGTAGCTGTTACTAGGAACGGCTTTAATTTCTCGTGACCGTAAAAGTAACTGTGACTAGGAATGGCTTTAATTTCTCGTGACCGTAAAAATAACTGCCACTAGTAATGTCGTTAAAAGTTACAAACTTGCTAAATGCTGTTCTTTATTTTCGGTTACATATCGACTTTCTTCCCATTCCAATGCTTCGGTACCTTAATTCGAGCATCCCTCATAATTAGGCAGGTAGAACACGAGCTTCCCTTACAAACTACCACAATACTAGGGGAAAGGAGAGGGGGTGGAGGGTGAGAAGGCAATCAAATATTTCAATTTTTCATTTTAGCTGTCACACATTAAGAGGGGGAACATATAATCAATAAATTCTCCTGTTTCGGGGCCAGCTGTGAGGTTAACGGTATCTCATATTGAGTAGAGGCGAGATTCTTGCGAATTATGGTGCCAAAATAGCGCCTTGCCTCGCACTTTTCGCAGGTAGAATTCTGACTCATAAATTAGAACATCCTTCTCCAAATTGACCGGCGTTCCTTTTATGTTATTGTATTTTGGGTCTGTATCTTTTGTAAGAAAAAAAAAACTTGCTTCTAGTAACGGTTAAGTTAAATTCATGAAAAAATATTTTGTTTTGCTCATATTTCCACTTTGGAAATTGATTTTATACTTAAAAATATATATTTCTTTCCTCGATCAATAATTAGCCGTGAGTTTATGACAGGGAAAATCTTTGCCTTTCTTGGATTTCTCCCAATTAATTGGAGTCTCCGGAGCCAACCAGGCTCATTTTAGTTTTGGCCGGGGATTTAAGGCCGGATGCCCTTCCTGGTGCCACGTGATTGTTCATGTGAAAATTCCACCCCTCTGTCATCGTGATTCGAACCCCGGCCGTCCGGGTGAAAGACGAGCAGCTAATCCACTGCATCATCCTGCTCCCCAAAGTTAATAAATAAATAATGTAATAAACAAAGTAGCAAATAACTTAAATAATCAAACAAGTGAATAAGCAATTAAGTAAATAAGTAAGTATATAAATAAATAAATAAAATAAGGAAATAAATAATTTTATAAAATAAATTAAATAAGTAAATGTGAAAAAATAAATAATCAAATAAGTGAATAAATTAAATAATCAAAAAGTGAATAATTTGGGTAATCAAAAAGTGAATAAATGAAGTAATCAAATAAGTTGAATAAATTAAATAATCAAATAAGTCAATAAATCAAATAATAAAATAAGTGAAAAATTAAATAATGAAATAATGAATAAATTAAATAATCAAATAAATGAATAAATTTAGTTAATCAAATAAATGAATAAATTAAATAATCAAATAAGTGAATAAATCAAATAATAAAATAAGTGAAAAATTAAATAATCAAATCATGAATAAATTAAGTAATCAAATAAATGAATAAATTAAATAACCATAAGTGAATTAATTAAATAATCAAATAAATGTATAAATTAAGTAATCAAATAAGTGAAAAAATAAATAATCAAATGAATAAATTAAATAATCATATAAGTAAGTATATATAAATTAAATAAATATCTAAGTAGATACGTAATAAATAAAATTAAATATATAAAATTAATAAATAAGTAAATAAATAAATAAAGTTAGAAACAAAGTAGCAAAGAAATTAAATAATTTAAAAAATAGGTCATAATGTAGAATAAATCGATTTTTAGAAAACTGATGGGCTACACAGTTGCAATGGTTTTTAAGGGACCATCTCTCCATTGTAACCTCGTTAGATTCTACTGTATGTGAAATAAATTGAAAGAAATAACAAATAACTAAAGAAAAACAAATTAGGATTCATGGTACGAAAATAAGTCCACAGAGTTCTTTTACATTTTAATTAAAGAAAAGTAAATGTTACGATCTCAATATACGTTTTAAAAATATCGCACTTTGTGATATTTCTGCTGCAATCTGACAACAATGTGTCACGCTCAAGCGTGTCTGCAGCTGATTAACACGCAGAGGTGTCGTGTGTCACGACGATAAATCACCAGATTGAATACGAGAAACCGAACTGAGTATTGTTGGGAGTCATGTTCGCTCGTGGTCCAGATGATCGCGTTCCTCTTCCCACGTCCTCCTCACCCAATTCCCACTGATGTGGTGTGGTGTGGCCTGCTTCCGGTGTGAACACCTTCATTTAGCCAGTGTCTGTCACACCCTAGCATTAAAGTCTCCGGGTTAATTTATTTGTTCATTCAAACTAACAACAATCTCACGTTCCTGTAAGAGGCAATCCCACCCCGTGGCTTGGTCGCTCATGCATCACGACTGTTATGGGGAGTTGCAGGCAGCAACACTGGTTCGAAACCCGACACTGACAGTGGCCATCCTGAGCGTGGTTTGCCACTGGGCTTTTCCACACTTTCTCCGGGAAATTGCCAGGATAGTAGCCTACCTTATTTCAAGTACATTGCCAAGAACCCCAATCCTAGACACTAACAACTACAGTAAAGCACAATGTTAAAAACACTGCAGAAACACATGATAATAATAATAATAATATTTAGCGGACCCGAGAACTCTCGCATATTCTAATGGGTTGTATTAGCCCATGTGTACAGAATACCCGCCCGTCTCTAGTGCTATGCGGCTGTACGTGCGACAGTTCTGCCAGAGGCTATCGTCTTGTTTAATAGCACTTTATAAAGAAATAAATATATTTTTTAGACTTTCACGGGCCGTGATACTATCCATAATGTTGAATTTTGGGCTTAGGCCTATGCCGTGTTATATTCTATCAAATTCGACGCGTTTCGAAAGAAACCATGTCTTTCTTCGTCAGGAATAATCTGAAATACGACAAATGATTGCTAAGAGAAGGCAACAAAGAACCTATAAAAGGTGCCCAAAGATGGACGCCATTATAGTCCCATGTCAGGGACAACGAAAAGCATTATTGTATTAGTTTCTCAGGGTTCTGATAATAGGTAGCCAGGATTCACTGAGATTGTAACCGGTGTCGCGGTTGAAATTATCTGCGTGTTTACGTATTTCAACCGCCTCCCTGATGATTCTGGGACGATATTGCTTTATACGGGCAAGAACATCCACTCCTTGGAACATGACATCATGGCCAGGTGTTAAAGCATGATCAGCAACAGCTGATTTATCAGGTTGAATGAGCCTGATACATCTATTATGTTCCTTAATGCAAGTGCATATTGTTCTGGAAGTGTGCCCGATGTAAACCTTGCCACAAGTACAGGGAACTCTGTAGATACCCGGTTGTTGCAATTTAGGCAAACTGTCCTTAGTTGGTCGCAGGAGTTGCCTAATCTTAATAGAAGTTCCAAATACAGTCCGTATGTTGTAACGACGTAGGACTCAAAATAATACTTTAGTACAACTATGTGACTATTCTCCAACTGTATCTTTTATTAATGTGCCTTACAAGGTGTGAGATTTTCGCAATTAAATGTAGCATTCCTCAACGTGTTGTCCCCATATTAAATATAATTTGTAGCGCAATAAAAGTGAACCCGTGTGACCTCCTTCTGTTTGTCGGCCCAGGCAGGTCATTTGTTAGCGAAGTGGCGCTGAGTGGGAACATCTAAATTATAGGCTCTGGCCCAAATTCTTTTTTATATATCTCGTTAAGATCGTAATGTGTTCATCTGTTGAGTGCCACAAGGCATATGGCCATACTATAACATCTGATTCAGATTTAACCAGTAGAATAATGTTCCAGTTCGACCCACTGTCCTTTATGTTATACAGTACTTAGCTTTCAATAGCCGTCGTTGAAGCGTACATATTATAAAGGAAGGCAACGTTTAGGTCATGTGCCCGTCACCGAAGTGCAAAAAATCTATGACAGAAAAATGGAGAACAGCCTTGTTTTCTACATCGCAGTTCTCGATTATCCGTGAAGAGTTAAATACTTTAACGTTACAGTTAATAGCAAGAATTGAATGTTAGCACATCCTCTGACAAAAAACACCCAGTGGATTTCACGCGAAACAGTAAAAAACTTACATGAAATTCAAATGTTTTTCAGTTAGTCAACACGATTGTACTCAAATTGTAATGGATGTTATTCCCATCACATGAAAATATTACACGAGATTAAATAACACACTTACACTCTGAGAACTTTGGCACGAAACAAATGAGATTAACATTGTACGGGGAGCATATCTTGCACTCTAAGCACTTTGTAACGAAAGAAATGAGATAAACATTGCACGAAGAGCATGTCTCATGAGCACTTAGGCACGAAACAAACAAGAAAAATATTGTGCGAGGGGCATATCTTGTACTCCAAGCACTTTGGCACAAAACAAATGAGAATAACATTGTACGAGGAGCATATCTTGCGCTCTGAGCACTTTGGGACGAAACAAATGAGAATAACATCTTACGAGGAACATATTATCTTGCACTCAGAGCACTTTGGCACGAAACAAATGAGAATAACATTGTACAAGGAGCATATCTTGCGCTCTGAGCACTTTGGCACTATACAAATGAGAATAACATTGTACAAGGAGCATATCTTGCACTCAGAGCACTTTGGCACTATACAAATGAGAATAACATTGTACGAGGAGCATATCTTGAACGATGTTTTCTCATTTGCTTCATGCCAAAGTGCTCGAAGTGCAAGATTTGCTCCTCGTACAATCTTTTTCTCATTTGTTTCGTGCCAAAGTGCTTGGACTGCTAGATATGCTCCTCGTATAAAATAAGACCATAACTCTGAAGAGCAATGTTTTATGGAACATTTTTTCTTCTTTTGTTGCACACTGACTCTTCGTAAATATTGGAACATTTCTTCTCGGACATCCTGTATATAATTGGAGAGCTGTGAGTGTGGAGTCGAATGTCGAGGCCCTCAGGTGCTGGGGTTATTACCAATAGAGGCCACCACTACCAGCCTCTAATTCCACCGACCGCTTCCTTCCAGCGAGGTGCCGTAGTCTGATTCTTGGGTCACAGTGATCATCGCACAGTGCAATGTTGGTATTTTTCTTGTTGATTCATCGAGGGTCTTTGCAACATCGCGGTCATGTAGGCCCGTGTACTTGGCATGTGCGTAATTTATCTGATAGCCTGTGTTATTGTGATGACTGTATTAGTGTGTGTGTGTGTGTGTGTGTAATTCAGATGAGGATTGGGAAGGAGGTGGCCGTGGCCTTAATTTAGAAAGCATCCCGGTATTCGTCTGGAGTAGAAGTGGGAAACCACGGAAAATAACTTCCAGGATGGTTGAGGTGAGAATCAAACCCTCCTCTTCTATGTTGTATTTCACAAGGCTGAGTGTACCCCGTATCAGCTCCCAGACCAGAATTACATTTCTTTGCAGAGCCAGGAATCGAACCCAGACCTCCTCACAGATGACAGTCAAGCATGTTTTTTTGTTTTCATTTAGAGACATGGTCATCTTCGTCATTTCATCCTCGTTTAGTTTGGTGTATGTGTGTATAGGATTTGCCTGATAACCTGTGTTATTGTAATGGCTGACTTAGAGTGTGTATTTGTAACTGAAGCGAGGATTGTTATGGGGTTGGCCGTGGTCTTTAAGCTAGGAACCATCCCGGCATTTGCCTGGTGTAGAAATGGGAAACCAAGAAAAATAACTTCTAAGATGACCGAGTTGGGAATCGAACCCACTTCTTCTCAGCCTCTACCACCTCGTGGTGTAGCGGCTAGCATTCTCGGCTGTCAACGCGGAGGTCCAATTTCGATTCCCATCTCAATCATCCTGGAAGTGGTTTTTCGAATGGTTTTCCCACTTCAACTCTAGACAAATGCCGGTATGGTTCCTAACTCAAGACAACGGCTGCCTCCTTCCTAATCCTCATCTGAATGATAAATACAAGCAGACACCACATTAGCACAGGTTATCACACAAATTCTATTTATATACACACAATTTCAATTGGAAATGTCCCCCAGAATCTAAAACAAGGTATGAAGATCATATACAGTACTATCCAAGCGCTAGTGTAGGCTATGCTTTATTTTAACACCCTGTATATCAATCAGTGACACAGAGAGGAATCCTGCATGGCTCGAGATCAAAACGATGCGAGCCATCACGTAGAGCCAAACCGCAGAGAAAGAGGGCGTGTATCTGCTACGTGATATTAGGGGCACAAGATTTAGAACTGCGGAAGGAAACTGGTTGATACTTAGTTTAGAGGCTGTGACAACGCGGTCATGTAGCTCCGGGTACTTTGGGTGTGTGTAGAATCGGTCTGATAACCGGTGTTAATTGTGATAGCTGAATTAGTGTGTGTGTTATCTGTGATTCAGGTAGGAGGACTGAAGACGATTAATTTTTTCAAGTAGTTCCTACTTTTGCTACCAAATGCTACCATCCTCGACAGCTAGCTGCGGACGTGGCTACTAAATGCCATCGCAGTCAGCACCTGGCAGCGAACGTTGGAACTAATATAGCGTTATCAAACTAACCTACAAATTTTAGCTTCCACGAGTGTAGTCAGTGGAAGGTTTTTTTCATGCCTTAAATCTAGGACATGGGCCCGCCGGCTTTACTTCCCCTCCGAAGGAAGGTATACTGAGGGATTTTAACGCTCTTAAAAAATCCGACGACTTCGGCCGGGTTTGAACCCGCGATATTGGGCATAGAAGCTCAGCATGCTATCAACTACGCTACCGAAGACGCTAAGGGAAGGAAACTATCTGAGGCAGAATATCAAACAAAGTGTAACAATTGCACCGAACACTAACGCACTACCTCGTGCCTCGTTGGTATCGGAAGAGCGTAGGTTAGAACCCCACCTCAACCATCCTGAAATAGTTTTCAAGGTTTCCCATTTTCACCTCCAGGTATACCGGGCAATACCAGGTAAATTCCTTTCAACAGGTGGGTGA